>JARUHQ010000015.1:10063674-10418674 GCA_029955515.1 Chrysomela aeneicollis
AGCTCGGCTGGAAAAAATGTTTTCTTTTTCTGCACCTTGGTATAGGTATGGGTAATTACTATTTTGAGATTCTTTTTGGAACAACAGTATTGTCCTCTTCTATTGCTGCGATGAATTCCGCTTTGAAACGTGTGCTCTCTTTATGTGATACCAGAAAAAACTTCGCAAACAGGATCAATAATTTCTCTCAAGAGTTTTAACAATCCTTTCAGTGAAAATTGGCAATCTGAACGCATGAAACATAACCTTCACTAATTTAGCCCTGAATAATCCAATTACCAGATGTATAGAAACGTTCAATCCAATCCAAATCGATAAAATTACTGCAAACATTTCAATTTGGCAATTATAGCGTAGTTGAGAAGTTCCCAAGCTCAATATTTTGAATAACAAAGTACAAAATTAGAGGGGGTTAGAGCTTTCCCTAAGTTTCCTTTTCTATGGAAAATCATCCCATAAAATCCTATCTTGTTTGAAAATCGATACGTCAGTCAGTCTAGCCGTCTACAGAATATTGCAAAATTGTAATTTCTCGGGAGATTATTACTTGATACCATGGATACGTCGGGAAAATTCTTAGCTACACTACCGAATGAAATAGTTATGTCCCGATTATAGTTCAAGATATGTCCTGAAAATGAATCATAGTCTAGACTCGGCTCTGGAATCAATTTTTATGAGGGCTTCTGCTTATCGATATCTATAAAATAATTTCGAAATTCAAAAAATTTAAACAATCGAAGTTCTCTACTGTGAGAATTCCGTAGTGATATTCATCAAAATTTCAAACAAAAACATTGTCATATAAGATATATCTGTTTGTACGGTAAACTATGTATTTGTTTACAAAGAGAAAAACTAAATAACAATTGTTGAAAGTTCGAAGGACTTCATAAATCGTCATAAATGTTAATGATGTTATACAGTATGGAACAATTTCATTGAAAAATTCGCATTTTTTCTGATGAAATTGTGACAAAAATAAATACTTTACTACAAAGTGTGCGGAATTGTGAAAAAATTACTTCGACCCATTCAGAAAATGTTTTGAGAAAAAATTCGGATTTTTTGATTAATTTTCTCTATATTATACATTTGCCGGTCCCTATAGACACTGAAAATTTCTCGTGAGCGATTCAGAATTTAATTTTAGATATTGTTACTGTATCTGACTCAATAATTTTTTTTTCAATTGTCACCCATCGAATCACGAACAAAAGGTTTTGTATTTCTGCATCAGCAATTTTAGATAATGGTGCAATGTGATTATTCCGAATATAAACAAACTAACAAGGCTATTTTGAATATTACACTCATGGCAGTTGAACCAACCGTTGCTAGATAAAGCCAATGTCCTTTCAGTGTGCTCAGAAAATTGGTTAACGATCGAGTTGTCAAAGGAACATGCCAAATATAGTCGAACTATGATTGAAAAAATCTTAATTCAACTGGACTACAATTACCATTTCTGGTACTTCTGCCACCAAATGCAAAGAGAATAAAATCTTTTGTTCGTACACATATTCTCATAAATAATTTATAGCACGGAATTGATAAATATTCATTTGACAGAGCCACCTTACCATGAAAAATAAACAAAAGACATGGAATATCAAGTCGACTACAAATCTGCTGTTATCTTTCATACAACGAATTGTATGCTGCTTATCAGCAAACAATAATTGTTTGCATTTTTGCGAGCAATATTGTTATTCTTTCTGCAACCTTTCTATTATACCTACTTATCCATGATTCATTTATATGGTCTCAAGGTGAAACATAAAATTGCTTGTTTTTTATCCTACAGGGGGTTGGACATTATCTGCTAGTATATTGACTATAGTCAAAGGTAGATGTTTCCCTCAAAAATAATATAGAAAATGTCTTCATTTATTTTTGAAGCAGGTACTATTTATGAAGTTGCCAATTATTTTTAGTAAAAATATGCTTTCCTTGTGCAAACTATTAGTGCCAGTGCATTAATTTTACCTGGATTTTAAAAATCTCGTACGTAAATACAAGGTGATTCAGTATATCGAAGTTTCTCTACAAGAGAATTACCACCATTACATTTCACTGTGCATTCTCAACCAACGTTAAGATATGTAATACTTGCTATCTCTGGGACACGGTAAGATACCTTATTATTTTTTATGTGAATATATAACTATGTACATGTATATGTTTCATAAATTATGAAAATATGGAAGATTATATTGTGCCTGTAGAAATTTATCACATATGCTGATATCATTATGTATCTATTGCCTACAAGGTATGTCTATCAAAGTGCATCCTACTTTGAGCAATAATAAAGCGGGTGGGCGAAAATATTTTCACATACTCCTATCGCCCACCCGTTACTATAGAAATAACTTGAGTGGACGTATCGAAATGTTTTTCAACTTGTGTATTCAAGTAAGGAATACAATGTTTCATAATCTTAAGTACCACAAAAATATAACATACTTACTATAGCAAACCAGGGTTGTATTTTTTCACTCATACTACCACTAGAGCTTCAAAAGTCACAACACGAGATTATCAGAAACACTGAGGGTACCAGATCCACAACCTGAAAACAGCCTAGTTAAGGAATCAATTATCTATAACGGGTTGAAAATATATAATTGCTTACCTATACATCTTAGGAAAACTGAGGCATTTGGATTATTTAAAAAAAATGGAAAAAATCATTGTACATTCATCCTTTTTACACTCTGGAGGAATTCTTTAGTTGTGAAACCTTCATTTGATATTCAAATACGCTTGTCCCTCCACTATTTTGATCTGTCTGTACCAGTGACGTTTTGTCGTTTCAAATATTTCTTAGTTATTTAATCATTTGAAAAAAAATGTGTTTTTAACCGCCAACTTTGTTGCAAAGCAACCCTCGAAGAGTCTCATTGAGACTTGTATGAGTAAGGAAGACGGCGATCTTAGATTTTTAAGTGTTTTACAATTTTAATATGTCTGTAGCAACACTATTTTATTGTTCTTTTATGTCTTTGTCTATAAGAATTGTTTCGTCTAACTTGATATTTTTTTATTTATTTAATATTTTACTTATACAATTTTTCTTTCTATGACTTTGTCGATAAAAATTGTTTCATGACATTAAAGCATATCGTGATTGATTAATTGCTTCAATTATCATTAGGAATTTTTTCAAGAACATAAATATTAAGAAAATCTTTTAAAAATATTCGTGTTTGAGAAAAGATTTTCTGTTTTTAATTGAAGCTCTAGTGGTATTATAAGTGAAAATTTCACACCAAGACTCCATTCAATATTACGCTAAATAAAATAAAAATAATTCTTCTTTACCAACTTTATTCCATTCAAGCTGGTAGAAATATACTTTCTTACAAGAAACTTGAAGTGGTACTTAGTATATGCTATAGTAAAAGTACAAAATATATGCTTTTAATTGGTCGAAAATAGGTGTGAAATTTTCACTCATAATACCTCTAGAGCTTCATATTCGGTAAGAAAATTTCACACCAAAGACTCCAGGAATAAAATACAAAATACCGACCTTAGTTACGCAATATAATAATGAGGCAGCTGCTGGTAGTTCAAACCAATATTCTTGACTAATTTTTTTCCACTAAAATTGGTAGAAATGTACTTTCCTATAAGAAACTCGAAGTGGTACTTGATTTCTGCTAAGTTAAATGTGGATGTCATTTAACCTATGAACGTCAAAAAATTTCCAGTGTAATACCATGCTCTTTTCCCTAAGGAAGAGAGAAAAATTGTTCTGTTGTGTTGGTAACGATACTAAATATAGGCTTTCGATTGGTCGATAATGTTGGGTGTAAAATTTTCGTATGTAATCTCCCTAGAGCTTGAATAGTTTCCGAAAATTAGGTGCGCGGGGGATTCGGTAAGAAAATTTGTTACCAACATTATTTACAATTTTTTTCATATCTATCCATTCACTCACTAACTTATCAGTTAGGGTCCGGATCACTATTGTCGGTGTATATTTGATAAAGAAATAATTAATTGATGATTGAAAAATTGAAAAAAAAATATCTTAGCGGGAATCGAACCCCGTCCGCCTGCGTAAGACGCCTTACTTTACTTTACTTCAAAATATCTTTATTATATTATTCGTTTTACGATTTTTTCAACTATCTAGGTACATTTACTGTATATATATAGACATAGCTACATCTAATACATATAAATAAAATAAATATTTTGTACATGTGTATATAAGGACAAAATATATCACAGACGCACATAACACTAAAAACACTCCGAACTTTGCCCAGAGCGGGCTGGTGTTGGCCCAGGTGGAACCCAGAAGTTGTAAATTTCACACAGCCAAGTGAACGAACCTCCGACTTCCTAGGGAGCAAGCCCTTCAAATCGGAGTTATCAGTAAAGTGCCGGGACGACAAGGGATTTGGATTTTTTCATCATTTTCTTAGCTATTTATTGTTTGAGACATAAGGCGAAAGACTAAAAAAACCTTTTCTGATATTCCACTTTATCGCAACTCTCGATATATAGTGTACAAATCATGATCTTGTACCACCACGCTAATGTGAGATTCGACAGCTCCCCGTTCGGCTATTTTCAGTAGAAAGAAGATTTCAATTCTTGAATCAACTTTATTAAAATCACGCAGTATTATGGTAATATGAGATAGGGAAAGAAGTAGATCTGTGTTATATTGGATGATAGGTATAGCTGTCAACCACTCTCAAGCCAGGTCTAGGTCACGTGACCGAAAAAATTTCTAGTTAAAGCCTGGTTCATGCTTATACAAATATCGTATTATTTATGCGAATAAAATGGCCGCTGAAAAGAAATATCGCAATAAAGTTGAAATATTTGAACTTTTTGCGGAATTTTTTTTATATTATCATACCACAGAATGCATAAATCACTATAGAACGCGATTGTACATATATTGACACTAGTTACAAAACACATAAATGAAAACAACCCCAATCTATATAGGTTCATATAGGTTCATTATTGAACTAACACACAAGAATACATTATCATTGAGAAAAAAAAATCAATATGATGGGTGAGCTTGGTGATCTCCACAAATTTTTTCAAAGCGAGAAATAAGGCTTGACACTGCCACTCTTATTTCTTGCTCCACGTTGATCTTTGAACGATATTTGCTCTTTATTACAGCTACAGCTGAAAATCTACAATTTTCTTATGAAAAATGCGCGTGACTTTCCAACCATCGCAGGATGAATGGCATAATTTCAACAGCTAGACTTTTCAAACACAGCACACACGTCACACGTCGGTCTTTCTTCACGATTCACTTCTACGGAGTATTTAATCTATGCTTCTACTGAAGTAAAACCAAAGATTGAATAGCTATCATCGTATTAGCGATTTCACCTTCTTTTTATTAGTTCGTCACTTGTCGATGCTTGATCGCTCTGTCTTGATTTATCGATTTATTTATAAAACAAAAATCTTTCCATTTTGTGACTAACTTTTTACGAAAAGACAGCGTTCGATTAATACGAATCAACCGATCCGATATTGGAACATTTATGTGTCCTGAGTTTGTAAATCACAAATCACAACACCTTGTGTCTATCACTACTAAAACTCTCTATTACTTCTTCTATTTATCTCAACAATTCAACCGCTTACAATTCTTTTCACAGTAAAATAACTTTACGGCCAAGGCCAATTGGAATTAAAAACAATCGATAATTCGATTTTCGGGTTCGATTAGCAACGGATGCGTCGCCGGCGTTGACAAAAGTAACTCATATTCTGGCTCATCAGGAGCGCCTGGCGGCGCCCCTGATTGCTCCTCGCGGCGCCCCAGGGCGCCGCGGCGCACACTTCACAATAGGTAAAAAATGTTCAATGAAATGCCCTGGATATTTTGCAGGAGTACCTACAGAAAGAGCCGCTCAAAAATATTATACATGATATATTCCACTCTGTCGGTTTCTGAAATTCCCGATCTCCGTTTCCTCACCAGGTCACGTGGATAACGAGTCGTACTTGGTGAAAGCCCTCGAGAAAATCGGCCAGAACGCCACGTCCAAGGAGCACGAGGAAATAATAGGGAATGCTTTCCTCAAATTCGCCGTCGTCACCCAAGAGCTCTCCGCCTTGATGAAGACCCTGATGCAGAACCTGAACAACATCGTCATGTTCCCGCTGGACAGCCTTCTGAAGGGCGACCTGCGCGGCGTCAAGGGTGACCTCAAGAGGCCCTTTGACAAGGCTTGGAAGGACTACGAGAGCAAGTACGCCAAGATCGAGAAGGAGAAGAAGCAGCAGGCGAAAGACGCCGGGCTGATAAGGTCGGAAGTGACTGCGCCAGAAATTGCCGATGAGATGGAGAAGGAGAGGAAGCTGTTCCAGTTGCAGATGTGCGAGGTGAGGTAATCGCGAAAATTATTTTTTCTATGACTGTTGAAAAATGGACCATTTTTATGTAACATTTTTGTTGAGTACTGGATGCATTACACAAAACAAGCCACGCCCCGTGTGTAAGAGCCTTTCTCTACGAGTATTGGATACTACATCAATTACATATGCGTTATCGATGATTGACAAATGTAGATGATTCCTCACACGTGTTGGATTCTCAACATTCTTCAACGGGGAATTCTCCTTCGGACAATAATGAAGTAATTCTTATTAAATATCTTCAAAACGTCGCATTTCAAACTCACCATTTCAACCTTTTTAAAAAAAAAATTTAGAGTGCTTAAAAAAAGACTTGATATGGGGATTCGAAATTTAAAGCACCTTGTTCTTATTTCACCATTTGGCAACATCGACTGCAGATTTTATAAATAATAAGGACAACAAATCCATTACGTTAATTAGGTGAAGAAACGAACCGAAGGCGAGTTTGGGAATCATCCGAGACGAATCACGAATCACTTTTAAAAATCTCAATAGACCCAAATATTTACAGATCTTTTCGTGTGACTTCCACTGTGAAGCATTCCGAAAATTCGTCAGTGGGTCTTGAGGCGGATTTATGCACACCACTTTTTCATTAATCTGTTATTTCTCGTTCACTATCGTTTTCACCAGAGATATTGGAACTCAATATCTACATTTCACCATTTATGCACACCTTGTTTCTTTCATTAACAATTTTTCAAAAGATAACCATTAACATCATATGAGTCTAATCCCCCTGACCCCCTACGTAGGCTCGTCTGACCAGTCTTCCATGACACTTAGGCCTAATGGCTCATTGTATCTTGAGTAAGAGTTGATTTAGAAAAGGAATATGTATGTTTGCATGAAAAATCACAGAAGAGCTTAAAGTAAATGAAGTTCGTGCATAAAGTTATCGAAGTCATTAAAGAAAAATAGGGTCTAACGACAGTGAAATAAAGTAAAAACTTAATGAAAAAGCGCCTTTAGACTCCATCTGGCTCTTTAAGCGAAATTCACACTAGGAATTAAATTTACTCGCTCCTCTTTGGTACCTTGTGAATAATAATAAGACGAATAAAAATTCTCTTGTGAAAACTTTTATCATGTCATTTGTCATGTTACAAAGCAGAACCCATATCACCTTTTATTCAATAGGCGTCGGTAGTAATAATTATTTTTTCTTTCAGTATCTCATAAAATATAACGAGATTAAGACAAAAAAGGGTATCGATTTGCTGCAAAGTTTAGTCGAATATTACCATGCTCAAACTAAGTAAGTGCATTTTTCTAAGAGAAAACGATACAATCATCTACATGCCTCATATTCTAGTTATTTTCAAGATGGATTGAAGACGATAGAACACTTTGGAAACTACGTAGCAGATTTAAGCATTAGGTTACAAAAAATACGCCAAGCTCAGGATGAAGAAAAAAGGAAACTAAGTGATTTACGCAACCTTATAAAGTCTACTCCTAGTTTAGAAAAAGAGGTAAGTGCCAAAATTTCATACATGAATCGTCAGTCAACATATTTTCTGTAGGCGTGTTTGTGTCAAACAATCTTCCAATAAGGATAAAAAACAACGCAACATGCCATTTTCTGCTAAGATATTCAAATCATATCAATATTTATATTGTATCTTTCATTGGAAGGAGGTTAGCATGTATATGGATAGATACATCAATATGATATCAATTAGGAATCCCATTTCCATAATATATAATACTATTAAGATTATATTCGTCAATTTCTCGGCTTATTGAATCTGGAATATGACAACAAGTCGATTCATTGGGGTATCAGTGTTCGGAATTAGATTTTCCCATCTAGCGATAACATACAGGGTAGGAAAATTCTCGGGAAGCGATCACATATTTCAGGAACGTTCCGCTCCACCCTATTAAAATAATACCACCCAACTAGGTAGGTTCCCAAATTGACCGGGGGGCAGCAGGATATTCTCTTCATCAACTACAGGGCGACAAACACCACGGCGTGACGAGGACGGGTCATCTTCTGAAGAAATCGGAAGGCAAAATGAGGCGAGTGTGGCAGAAAAGGAAGTGCCGAGTGCAGGCGGAGGGGTATCTTGACATTTGCCATGCTGACGAAAATAAACCCCCTACTCGAGTGAATTTGCTTACTTGCCAGATCAAGATCGTGCCAGATGATAAGAGGAGTTTCGATTTGATATCCTGTAAGTGGAATATTCAGTTATTGCTCGGTTTAATTTTTTCCTCAATTAACAGTGAATTGATACCAGAGAACCCTTATGAAATCTTCATTTTTCAATGTTATTTTTTTAACAAAAACAGTATCAAAAGTAAAGGCTACGTTTGCACAAATTAATAAAATAAATTGAATCTTCAGGGAATGCTATGATTATTTTGATGTCAGAAGTTGCTTTTTGAGACATTTCGCCTCCTCCACTGGATTCAGCTAAATTTTGGTTGACGAATTGAATGTTTAAAAGGGTGCTCCAGTATCAAGTGACACTGAGAATATTCCACCATACTGTTATGTTGTAGATAACAGAACATACCATTTTCAAGCAGAAGATGAGACTGATCAAAGGGCTTGGATGTCAGTATTAATAAATTGTAAAGAAATGGCTCTAATGAAGGCTTTCGATGATAGTACCAAAACTGGCGGTGATAAAGTCAATCATAGTTTCATAGAATTGCAACAAGCTATTATAAAATATATACAGAAAATTCCTGGTAACGATAGATGTTGTGATTGTAATTCCAAAAATGGTGAGAAGATTATTTCATGAATGAGTCTGGGTAATTTATAATTAATTCATCCTGATTTTAGATGCAACGTGGCTCTCAACGAATTTTGGGATTATTGTATGCATAGAGTGTTCAGGTATACACAGGGACTTAGGTGTTCACATAAGTAGAATACAATCGTTAACTTTAGATAACGTTGGAACTAGTCAGTTAGTCCTTGCTAGGTTTATGACAAATCACCTTTTCAATGATACTATGGAAGCACAGCTGTCTCCGAATGAAAAACTCGATCCTTCCAGTTCAATGTAAACTTTGTTGCTCCGTTGGTGAATGCTAAAGTTATAGTGATTGTTTTTCAGGGAAGAACGACTGAATTTCATCAGAGCAAAATATGTAGAAAAGAGGTTTTCTGTGAAAACATGTGAATCTGAGAGGGAAAAATTGTATGAATTGGAAGATGCCGTCAATAGAGGTGATCTACGATTACTGCTCGAAACTTTTGCCGAAAATGTTGATTTAAGTGCTCCATTACCTTCTTCAGTAAGTTCAAATCCACTGCTTTGCATATAGGTTACGAGAACAACAAGTTCAGATTTAACTTTTCAGAACTTTATATTAGAACTGTAGGGGTGAACTAACAAAAACTGTTCTCATTAGAAACCAATCTCCTAAAAACAAAGCTCTTATTATTAAGTTCGTTCGGTAGTTTGAAAATCGGAACGAACATTGTGTCTATTTCAACGGATTCAATTTTCCTTATAGAAAATAGGAGAGACCGCCCTTCATAGGGCTATCATTAACGAGGCAGGGAGAACGTTGCATATCGTAGACTTCTTGATCCAAAACATGTCTAACGCGGCCATAGACAAGCAGACCAACCCTCCATCTATTCCAGAAATGAGTGGCTCAAATACCGCTCTTCATTTGTGTGCCCTCTACGATAGAGTAGAGTGCATGAAGCTTCTACTTCGGAGCGGTGCTGATGCGAATATTCGCAATTCCCACCACAAGACTGCCATGGATATTGCTCAGGAAATGAGCAATAACACCTGCCAAGAATTGGTAAGTATTGGTAACTATATTTCCTCGTGGGTTTGATGATTCAACAACACTACAATAATACTGGACAACACTTATTTACTAACAATAGACCATCTGTGCCTAGAGTCACTTACTCATTGTCCGCGGCAGTACTGTCCTCAATATGCGAAAATCAATGGTTCCAGAGAGTACGTGAACTTTCTCGACTATCCTAAATCGGTTAAGTATTGGTTAGGATATTTCCTCGTGGTTTTGATAATTCAACAACACTACAATAATACTGGACAACACTTATTTACTCACAATATACCATCTGTGCCTAGAGTCACTTACTCACTGTCCGCGGCAGTACTGTCCTCAATATGCGAAAATCAATGGTTCCAGAGAGTACGTGAACTTTCTAGAATACTCTAAATTGGTTGGATACCAAGCTGAATTAAGCCAAATCACCCTCACCCAAGATTTGTCGTGTTCATCAATGAAGGCTATATGGAGTTTCACCACGGAGCTTTGATTTTTTTCAGTTGCAAAACGCTGCTAATCGACTGAAGAACTACTTTGATAACATCAATATCGATTGGAATTTATCGCACGATGATGGCTCAACAGACTTCTCAGATGACGAAACTATCATTGAAGATAGGGTGAGTAATCATCCTCGATGTTGAAATGAAAAAGCTTATACAATCGGTGAATCAGATTGAGCATATCTATTATTTCTGATATTGAAAAAATACATAATTTAGCATCTTGTTATATTTTATAGGTTTACATATAAGGGGTGATACAGGTTTTGAGACACAAACTGAAATGAGTGATAGACCATCATTTTAATCAAAAAAGTTCATATAAACATGAGTCCGATTTCAGTCAGTAGCGGAGCTACAGGGGGTCGAAGTTTAAATATTTTTGTTATTGATTAAAATATCTCGCTCACTTTTGGAAATATCAGTTTTGAATTTGGTGTGGTGAATACTTCCTAGAATATCATCATTTGAAACATTATAAAGATTTTTAAAATCTACTGGGTGTTACGTTTCTGGGGGTAGAGGCTTCTTCATCTCCCCAAACTTTTGAATGGATCTTTCAATTTAGAGGCTTTTTTGCTCCACAATTTTCTTCGATAAACGAACCGTTTTCGAGATAAATGAGCATATCCGTTCCAAAAGAAGAAAAAGAAGTTTGGGAAACGTAGCCCAGAAACGTATCATTCTGTGAATTCTAAAAATCTTGATGATGCTTCAAATGATGATGTTCTAAGAAGCATCAAACTCACTGAATTTGAAATCGATGTCTTCAAGAATAAGCGAGATATTTGGATATATAGAAAAAAATTATTAAACTTTCACCCCTTGTAGCTCCGCTACTGATCGAGATCGGACTCATATTTATGCAAACTTTTTTCATTGATATGATGAGATCTATCACCCATTTCAGTTTGTGCCTCGAAACCTGAACCATACATAAATGATTCTGAATTTGCGCTAATTTTCCAGAATGGATCTTTGACACCTGAGAAGAAGAACCGCTCGAGGCCTCCAAGTTACACAGGTGGGGATTCACCCATAACATTACGATCACGTTCATCCACATGCGATAGTTTACAGTTAGGAAATAGTCCTAATAATATTAACCGACAAATGCCTCTTCCCCCTCCTACACAATTAAAAAAACCAGGTAACGCCTTTATGGTTAGATGTGAGTTTGGTACTTGTGACACTGTGCGTATTGACTAGTCACCTTATTTCCCATTACTTTTTGGCTTTTTATATTTCTATCCTTTATGCATGGTGAGTTAATTTTCTTCCCAATAAATGATGTGGTTGATAGATATTCAATCATACTTCTTTGAAAAGCTTGCTAATTTTCATAGAATGTCTATTCCACAAATATTCGATTAGTTTCAACCCAACTTTATATGTAAATTTGTTTTCAGATGAAACAAGATGCATAGTTTCTTAGTAAGGGTATAGGAATAAAAAGGTATTTTTTTTTCAATCTGGTCCAAAATTGGTACATGGGGCCAACACATTGTCCTGATAAAATGTTTCGATATCTTGTCGATTTGACCAATTTTTTGGCACCAAGGGCAACTCTTTCAAATTCCCGCCAAATCTGAGGTGACGTGATATAAGTCGCAACGGATTTTTCAGTTTTCAGAGGCATGCAGAAAGCAACCGTCATTAGAGTTTTTCAGAAATTTCATTTGATTTTTTCCCGCATGTAACCAACTTTATGTCGGACGCTGTATTATTAATGTTGGTATGAATACATAAAGATCACTTTTTGTTCACGAAATGTTTCAAGGACCAGAAAGCAGAAAAGATTTCCTAGATCAGATGTTATATTTGTCCTGGATAGGGTAAGGGGCATTTTTCTCCACCTTTCATGTAACAGTTTTGGAAAATGGTATCATCATTAATCTTCACATTTCATTAGAATTTCATCAATATTCACTACATGTTCTCTTCACATTGTTTTCAATGAGATTGCTCATAACTACTTGTAATGGTGAGAATGATTAAAAAACAGATTGGCCACCATTAATGTTGTGAAAGGTCTTTGAGAATATTTTTGTTTTGCTTGATTGTTGAATGATGCATGCGACCTTTTGATTTTCAATATTTATAGCATTTTTGAAAATCAATGAAAAATTTCATTTTATATAATATTTCACGCTTATACTACTTCTGAATGTAGTATTCGATGTCTCATTCAAGTAGAAAGAGTTTCTACTAAATGTTTGCAGTTATTGTTCGTACGATGTTTTTATAATTTTATAATATTACGTTGATTTTGCCGATATGATTTGATAACATAATGTTAATATTGTTATTAGCGGAATTTTGTAATTTTGTTTGATATCCCGTCCTATCCCATATCATAACGAGATTTCTATTATTTCTCATATATTATGTTGCAATGTGGATTGAGTAGTGTAACTGACTTGATCTCAGATGACAAAATACATAGACTTATATCTTACGTGTTCGCGATTCGCAGTGTTTTTGATTATTTTTAGCCACTAAATCTATCGTATGAGTTATTGTAAGATCATGACTTGAAGAAATGTGAAGAAAGCAGAGATAGCTAGATCTTGCCTTCCAACTATGTAATGTATTACAGGAAGGGTCAGTTTATGTTTTATAAATCTGAGATCTTGACGGTTTTTCCAACGTTGGAAGCATCTTCATCTTGATAATTTTCCTTGACAGTCATGGTCCACAATAATAAAAAACGGGCGGCCCCAATGCCACCACCAAGCAGTTCCATGCAGTATGGAACTTTGCCTAGCAGCCACAGTAGAACGCCATCTGATCCAATGTCATTTGGATACCATACTCTAAGTCATACTCATAAACGCTCACCTAGCAGTGATTCTAGTTCGAGTAGATCTGTGATACCAATGGGTAAGTACAGACCCATGTTGAAGCCGCTAGTTTACATAGTGTGGTTAAAATTGAAATGTTGAAGTATCCATAGGGAGGTGCTCTTATGTCAATCAACTTTTGCTTGAGTTGGATTAGTAGGAAAGAGATTGAAAATGATACCGTGCTCTGAATTGTCCATTCACTATAGTATTATAACAAACAGACATCTCTAATTACTATGGTGCCATTAAGAACACTAGACAGAATAGTACGAATGACATTCACTTTAGTGTTATATAGAATACTAGAGAGAATTGTACGAATAGAATTCATTCATGTATATCTTTATATATATTTAGTGCTCTAACCTTAACTCAACTTGACACGAGATACAACACCAAACTCTTCGCCAAACGCCGCTCTCAATTCCCTGAGAAAAATGATACGCTATATTCAATACATGACAGCCTGCTCGTCTGTAAACCACTTCCTCATTAAAAAAAACAATTCATCTCTTACCGCACCAAACGATAAGCTTTGTCACCAGTGGAATAATTCAACGGATTAAGGTATGTTCATGCTTATACGAATATCGGAAAATTTTTGCGAATAAAATGGCCGCTGAAAAGAAATATCACAATAAAGTTGAAATACTTGAACTTTTTTGCGGATTTTTTATGTTATCATAATATACTACAGAATGCACGAAACAATAGTTTTGTAGAGTAATGTAATATTTATTATTTTCCGATTCGCATTTATTTTTCGAAATTCGTATAAGCATGAACCACACCTATACGGTGTGATTGTTATATTTTCGGTTGACAGCAATGTTATCGATATTTTTTTACATCAGTGTAAACTGAATTGAGCAAAAAGTTCAATGATAAAGCTATCATGTTTCTTCCATAGAGTTCACTATATTTGTGAATATAAACACCATGGTTGAAATATCTTATTGATATTCATAGATCCATAATTTATATCGTATATTAGATGTGACGTGGTTACTGTTGAAGGTGCTATGTATCGATAATAATTTCAGATATTTCTTAGTTTGTATTCCATAAAAATATCTTATCCTCCACGCTGCCAACAAAAACCACAGTACATAACAATATGATCTGTTTCAGTCTGCTTTATTCATTAATGTATGCGAAGAAAATATGTTGACATTTTTTAAAAACCTATATTTTGTGTCGTTACCATAGCAACTTAAACGATTTCCGAAAATGTTTCTCTCTCCCTTTGGGGAAGAAGCATGGTATAAAGCCCAGTTTATTGAGAGGCGATTTTGGCTTTGGCGATAATAGCGGTGAAAAATACAGAGTTGTTATTGGTCAATTCTCATCACAATCTCATTTGAAATTGACCAATAACAACATCACATTTTTCCCGCTGATGCCAAAATCACAGAAATAAACTGGGCCTTACACTGGAAATTTTTTGATGTTTATAGGTTGAATGATATTCACATTTACCTAACTTCAAATAATAATAGCGTTTTCCATTGGTGAAGCTGAGCACTCAGTGTAAATATATTTCTACCAACTTCACCTCAGTGGTTCAGAGTGTCCTGTCATGATTATTCAATGTATCCAGACGGTATTGGTAAATAATGATGAACTGAATTGTTGATTCACAATTTACTATAATATTCCAAACTTGGACCGGTAGCGACTGACTATGAAAACTGTCAAGTGTTAATGAGAATCAAATTAGTATTCTACGATTATTGAAATTGTACATTTTGATTAACGGAACTCACGGTAAATATTATAGAAATAAGACATAAACAGTCAATCTCCTTAAAGTTGTATTTTATTTTACTGATTTTACACAGCCGCACGGTCAACTAACCACTTGTATACTTGCCTGGCGTCTAGACCAATGAGAAACGAGGTCGGACCTTCCCTATAGCTTCAATTAAAAACTAAATTTTTTCTCCAACACGAATATTTCGTAGACAATTCGTGTTGTTGAAAAAATTTCCAGTAATAATTGAAGCTCTAGTGGTATTATAAGTGATGATTTCACATTAATGTTATAGTGGCCGCCTTTATAGAATAGAATAGAATAGAATAGAATATATTACATCCATGGTTTACAAGTTATGGACACGTCATACAAAGAAACAGAGAAATTACAAACGAAAAAGTATAAGTGATGATAAATTCAATTAAAACTAAAATTAAAATAGCACTAGTTGTCTACAAGTGTCGTTGATCAACTCACTGAAGTGGTCGATTCTGTAGAGACTCATTCTGACAAGAATCTTTCTCAACGTTTTTTTAAAACGATCCATCGGCAGATCCCTGATATCTGTAGGAAGAGAATTGAAAAGAGATATTCCTATGGATTTGCTCTTTTCTAATCTCCTTCTGTGAGGTACAATGTTATGAACATATCTGGTACTATAATCATGAATGTCCGAATGTGTAGTGAATGTATGTATATTTTTTCTGACGTGTATGAGATTTTCATAGACAATTTGTGAGTATAAGGTCATAATACTTAAACTTTGGAAAAATGGTTGGCAATGTTCAGAATAATTCACTTTTGCAATGCTTCGTACAGCCGCTTTTTGTAGTGTAAAAACTCTTTGTAGGTGTGTAAAGCTCGAATTACCCCAGCATAGCAAGCCATAGCTCATCACTGAATGAAAAATTGCATAGTATGCTGTTAAAGCAGCTGCTTGGTTCACAGTTGAAGTTATGCGCCTAATGGCATAAACTGAATTTGCTAACTTTCTACAGATGTTATCAACATGTGTGGCCCAGGTGAGGGATGGATCAAGATAAACTCCCAGGAATTTTATTGAATGTGATTTAGTGGAGTGGACATTATAATAATTTCGATTGTTTCCAGAATAGGCAGAAAAAGCAGATATCTGAATCAAATCAAATTTATTTCTATACCCATACCTTTACATTTCATCATCATTCACATCTCTTACTCGCTATAACGATTCATTTAACATAAATTAATATTATTATAATTGGATGGTGGTCACTGATAGAACCTAACCTAGGAACGAGTTCCTGTACTGTTGGGGTCCTATAGAAGCACCAAATCGCGAGTATATTTTTGCCTATTGAAGGACGATACAGAGAATTGAATTTGAAGGGCAAGCTTGAAGAGTGAAAAGGGCGCAATCAACATTTCGTGATATTGGTATGAATAGTAAACAATGATATATGGAACCGGGATTGATTTACCTAAAAAGAAACATTAATGACAATATTGATACTTGTGGAAACAAAACGATATGAAGTAGAAGGATTGTGTTGTCAAAAAAGTATCTCAAATTTATTAGGGCATTCTGATAGCTTATTTATTTCCTTTTTGAAAATATGTTTCTTTCTGATTTGTTTTATATGTACTGGAAGTAAGTTGAATAGTTTTGGTCCGTAGTGAAAGTACGATTTTTGTGTTAGAGTTTTCCTAAAGTAACACCCGTATATATCAAGATTGGTAGCAGATCTTGTTTTTGTGACTATTGTCTTATAGTTTTTTTGATCAGAAAAAAATTTCAGGAGGCACTGGCGGATAAAAATCTGGCGTATTTTGAGTAACTTAGTTTCTTCGTAGAGAGAATTAGTAGAATGCTGTCTGTCTTTATGAAATATTATTTCAATTAGCGTATTTTGGACAGTTTGCAAATTTTGGAGCGTGGTTGAGAAAGTTCCTACCCAAATAGTTATACAGTAGGTCAATACAGAATCCACTAGTGATTTATATAACATTAAAAGAGTTTGCCTATTCAAAATATCTCTGGTATTGTAAAATTTATGCATTATGTAACGCAGTCGTTTGAAAAGAAAGTTTATTTGCTCCTTCCATCTTATGTGTTGGTCAAACATGAATCACTATAATACTTTAAGTGGGGTGTGGTAAAACTGAAAGTCGGTTCCCATTTATTATCGAATTGTGGATAAGACCTGTTGAAGATTTTATTTTCCTAGACACATCACTGAATGTATTCACAAAATAACCCTTATATTGAATTCCCATTTTTCTGACAGGAAACAAACTAGTCATGGCAGATTGCAAGAATTCCGATAAATTTGCGTCTGTGCGGAGACCTTTGAATCCACCTCCCCCAGCACCTTCTAGTAGACTGTCAAATGGAAGATCAACAGAAAGTATATCGTCCATGGCATCTGATATTGATGTAACGGGAATTACTCATAATCCCATCCCCCCTCCAAGAAGAGTGAGTATTATTACTATCACAGAGATTCTACATTTTTCTCAAATCTTGAAATCGGGAATCCACTTGGAGTGATTAAGGCAGTAACTTTTAAGTGGGACGCACTATATATTGTTTATTTCTTGTATTAATCTCGATAAATATATATTTTATTCATTCACAACGGAAAAAACAAAAAATATGTACCGATTAAGAAGCGGTTTATGTCATAGATGTGGGTGGATGAGTGATACTGTTTTATTAAAAAAAATTACCAATAATCAGGAAAACTGTCTAGTTACCTCAATTTTCATTATGAATCTTGTATATCGACATTTGCACTTCTGGTAGATATGGCAAACTGACGAAGTAGCGTTATTTGGTGTTCAAGTAATTGTTGTATTGCTCCCACTTTTTCCTGATCAAACTAGATTTTATTTCGTCATTGGAACGTTTTCTCCTCTACACGGTAGTCTCTGATATGAATTCAAACTTTCCGTTCTTTATTTACTATTTTCGAGATGCAGCCAGTGGGATGACAAAAATATTCCCCAAACGCGGTGAGAAAAAAAATAGGTTTTCATGAAATTGACTATGTGAGGATATATTTTGTTAATCTTGAACATTTACTAATGATGATAAATGAGATAATTGGAAACATTTCGATAATCGTTAAAGAATATATTTTTCGAAATGTCATGAAGTTAATTTTGTGTAATTTTCATTCTGAAATTTCTGTTTTTATTCCTTTGAAAATCCATCTAATCAAGGATTTGGGAATAGTAACGAATTATCTTTTATTATTCATTTGGACGTTGCATTAATTTGAAGTTACATCATATTTTGATTACAACTTGAAGGCGAAGTACTTCAGAAATAATCATTTCGAATTGTTGCAAACTCGAAGTCCTGAAAAAATTTGATGATAATGAAATTTTTTTGCACTCTTCTGTCCACCGATGTCTTTATTTTCATTCTTCTTCAGATTCAACTGTTTTTTATCGATCTGAAATGGGATTCATCTTCATATTGATACCACTTTGACAGTATTATTCTGAAATACTGAAATCCGAGAAATTGAGAGATGGTCCTTTATTGAATACTTAATTTACAGAAACGGAAGTATCGTTTGGATAGTATTACTGGGGATCTCATTAATCTGGTAAACACGCAATTTGTGTATATTAGCTTCATATTAATTACCTGCAATGTGTGTATTGATTTTTAACATTTATTTCTGATTAAATATTGTTTGATTGAAGATAATCTGCAAATATCCCCGGCTTCTATTAATAATGAAAAACTCTTTATAATTGATTGCGCAAATTCCTCTTGACTTGAGTCGTTGTCGATGCTTGAAGCTACAATATGTAAGAAGTAATTGAGTAAATGTGTTCAGAAATAATATAATATGAAAATATGTTCGTACAGGTTATTCAATTTTCGAGCATCTGGAGTTTTTTCATGTCAGCAATCTTTTGTTAGGTTTAAAACGTATCAAACATACTTTCTAGAAGTTATTTCCGCTGCAGATGTGGACATATTTCTTATTTCTTATTCTCTTTGGGTTGTTTGTTATTCGAAGTGCAAATGAATGAATGAATGAATGAAACACAGTTTTCAAAAGTCCATGTTCTGGGTTTGGCTTTGTTATAAAATAAGCTAGCTGTTTCTCACTGCTGACGTATTATCTTGAATGATCATTCTACCAATGTTATTTCTTGATCATTCTTTGACGTATCTTAACCGACAAATTCTAAAATGCATTATCCAATGAATAAAAACTAACGACAAAAGGTTCGTCGAAAACATAATCCTGAATAAATAATACAAATATATTTTGATTATAGTGCATAGAATATGTTAAAATATTCATATTCTACATAGCAACAATTATTTCAATACTACTTGGAAAGTTATATACATGATCGATAAAGGAAAAATGAATATCCTTTTGTTGCGCTCTCAGATTTTATCATTTTTTGTTTGCCCCTCTATTAGATTCGATGTGTAATGAATTACTGTTAATCGAAAATATCAAAATATACTTACGAGAATTAACTTGATTTCCCAAATTTTTATACATTAATTATTATATATTATATTAATACATTAGTCATTATATCGAGATTGAAGCATCCTGAAAAAAAGGATTATATTTTCGTAATAATCCTTTATCAACATTTCAACCAAGGATTATTCACTGTGATGGCTCAATCCCCACACTATAATGTTTCCCATCGGCTGACGTAATCACGTTGTCTTCTTAGCGATCTAAGATAATGACGTCGCGCGCGGAAACATAAATCCAGCGGATCGAGGCATCCTCTACAGTAAAACATCCTTGCATTGCAAAAACATATAGGTCGTGTTTCGAAATTACCAACCAGTACTGTTCAGTGCTTCAGATCGTTCTAAAATTACTGAATTATACTGGTAGTAGCTTACTAAACCTGAATTCGTTCCGAAATTGCTAACTGTCATCATCAGTCAATTCAGTAATATCGGAGCCTGACTATTGTGTCAACATATTTTTGTGGTTCCTCAGTCATCTGACTCGCCGCCTCACAGAATATCGTCCAGCCCGATATCAACTAGTTCGTTGTGTTCTCCGCGCTCTATGCCCAGTGGCAGGCTCTCTTACTCTTCCAATGGCAACAACGGATCGCGCAGGTGCAAGGCTCTCTATGATTGCGCCGCAGACAACGATGACGAACTGTCATTCCAAGAGGGCGAAATTATCATCGTCACCAATGAGCATACCGACGATGACAATTGGATGGAAGGAATGTTGGAGAGTAATCCGGGCAGAACCGGTATGTTCCCCATTAGTTTCGTCTATATGCTGTCAGACTAGCGGACTCACTCGCAGCAATCGGTGTAAAAGCAAAGTATATATTTTTGATGTACATGGTCTGATCACTAGATGTAATAGAAGGTGTTCTATGATGCGATGTCTTACTAGAAATGTCTGACATCTATTTTGTTTGGTATACGTTGTTAGAAATGTTTCAACATTCAACTGCAGTTAAAATTGGGTATGCAATAGCACCATCGCGCTATTTTATTGAAATTCAAGATGCTTCAAGCGTTTTCTAACATTTAAAAGATATTAGCTATCTGTGAAAAGGTTTCTTTATGCGTCCACAGGGTTTGGGAAACAACGTTAATGCATCTGTCACCTGAAAAAATCCCAATACATTCCTTTATTGGTGGGGGTTACCACTGCTATAGAAGCAGGTTCTTCTTGTTCTTTGGTGTTTCCTCCTGTTTATTGGATAATACTCAACTTAACTTGAAGAGAGATGGTATGAATAAAGTAGACAGAATACATTTCAGAATAATGTGAGTGATATGTTATGTACTTAGCTTTTTGGACGCTTTTATTCTGTTTTAAACTCGAAAGATTTGTAGATTTCCTATATTAAATTATGTTCTGTTAAAATCTCATGACAGTAATTGAAATATGTTTGCAGACATTAGAGTTATGTCAAGTGACACTTTTCAGTGAGAAAGTCCCATCTCGTGCCTACAGGGTGATTGCAATTGGTTGATCTTGTATTCAACGTTTTTGAGTTTATTTTTCATTTATTAATGCCATAGCTATGCTGTGATATCTTGGGTCAGATCAACTGATCATTCACATTCATGGATTCTTTGAAAAACTTTCCTTCTCAGAAAAATCATGATTAGTAAGTTTATGATCAACGGGTGACAGAATGTCATTTTCCCAACCCCCTGAAAAATCAATTACATTTTCAAGTAAGCGGCAAATAACCTATTTCATTTACAATTTTCCTTTAGTTGAAAGTTGATTGAATATAGTAAATATGAATATTTACCAAGAGTTTATTAAATGAACAGTTGTCACTATTTTGTGTAGAAAATTGTATGTAGTATATAATTTGTATATTTTTGTTATGTACATTATGATTGCCTATCGCCATTAATATTTATTGATGTATACTGGGTAATTTGTAAAAGTAATTCATACTTATGTTGACGTCAGTATGAGGGTAGTTTTCTTCAAATGTGAAAGTTCCTTGAGGACAATTACAAACAGTGTAGAATGAACAGCAAATTGAATTTAACTTGGCTAGGATCGCTGAATGAACAACGTACAGTGAACCAAATTCTTATATATGTTATTCTTATATTATATATATATATTCTTATAGCTCCAGAGATAATCCAAATGCTACACAATTTCGTAATTCTTGTAATGTATTTTCAAACGATATTATATTTAGTCCAAACGATTTTATCTCTGCCAAAATAAGTTGTGAATACAGATAATATGAGAGTTAGTTTGGAAATTAAACATCCAGCTCATACACAGGCCATGTAGGTTTTTCCAAAATATAAAAAACAATCCTATTCCTTCTACGACAATCATTCGTGTGTACATCGCCGATGAATTTCTAATATCACAAGTCGAATGAAGTTGGATTTCTGATTGGCTTTTCATGATTATTTCAATCTGCCATACGTATTTTGTCATTGAGAATTTTTGTTTTGTACATATAATTTCTTTTGTCACTTGCAAAAACACGATTTTTCTATATTTATGTATTCCAAATTTACTTTTCAATAATTTATATTGAATAAAGCATGTTTGTGTATTTGTATATTTTCGTAGAAATCTATTTATATATAAATCGTGTGTTGAATATTGTGAAACCAAAGAAAAAGTATTTATCACTTCTGAACATATTTGAATTCAACTGTAATATTTGCCAGTGTATATCAGTTATAAGATATCTGTTGATAATTTCAAATTTTTCATGAATTCAATGGCATTAACTTCGAAGCCATTTCTCAGATTTTGCATTTTACCAAAAAATAATCCCATATTAAGTGGGCAATATGTAGTTGGAGTATTTTTCTAAGATATGAATATTTTTTCGTAGATTTAGAGAAATTCAAATGAAAAAAAAAATTATCAGCTAACATTGATAGGGAAGAGCTTTTTTGGAACGACTATAAACGCCACTGAAAATAATTCTGGAAATGAATCATTGTTCAGTATTTATTCCAATCTATTAATCAGGACTTCCCATTTCAGTCTCGGAAAATAAGATGTGGTTGATTTGGAGGTAAAATTGAAGTTTTTACTACTTGGGGGCATATACAGGGTGTTCCAACAATGAACGTTCAATATGACATCAGTGTAATCAAGGCCAGTAGGTGTGGAAAATGCTTCATTCTCGATATGCAAGGTGCTTTGTGAGTATTCGAAGGATAATATCCATATATTATTATCCAGGAAAAATCTGCGGAAACTTTCTTATTTATTCGACACTATCGATCTTCATAATATTTTATACAACATATATATATATATTTCTGATCTAGAGTTGAAAAATGCGTTTGAGAATTGAATTTTTTACAAATAACGAATGTTATGCTTATTTATTATGATAATGCCGAGTTTTTCACAATTTAATCTTTCCCGTAAATCTTATATTACAGGAACTATAAAAAAATTTAAGAAATTACTTGTTTGGTTCATTTTTTCTCACATGTTACTACAAATATTAATTGCTACGTCACTTGATATACTAATAGATTTTTTATAGATTGCGCTTGTATAACATTGGCGTTTTATTTCCTGATGCCCTGTATATTGAATGTAAATTACCAATCTCAGATTTTTCGAGAACATCATTCACAAACCGGTAGAGTATTAACAAGTCATTTTCATTATTTATTTTTAATCAATTTTGGTCGGTGAACAAACATGCTGTTGATCATTAGTTGGTTATCATGGCTTTTGATGTATGTAATTTCTTAATGATAGCCAGGTGTATTTTACTGTCGAGTATTGATGCTGTTTCAGAAAAACATAATAAAAATGTCTGATTTGATTTTGCATTTCTTGACAGTCCCCAGCAAATCGTACTCCATTTTTCACATAGATAATCGTGTATCTCTTTCTCACTGTTACAACTATTCAGCTGAAAGTTATTTTTGTAACAGTGACAGTGAGTGAACTTTAAAATTTTCATATTATGGAGCATAGCAGGTAACCTGGTTATAATATTAACTAGTGCTCAAGAATTTGGTTGTTTGGGAGTCGAAAACGTTTGAGTTTTGAGCCACTACTTCGTTGTTAGAGCCTTCGAATTTGATATTTCAAACAATAAATGCTGTTTCGACCCCAAATTATTTCAACTCGTAATATCTGGATTTTTTTATTTATTCACAGTTCATCACTACATTGATATCAATTCAGTATCAGTAAACTGTCATAGAGTTTTCGAATAAGCTTGTTAAGTCCTCTTCAGATTGCTCTCTTGGTGCCATTTTGGTAATCCTCTCCTAAACAGAAAATAGTTTGGAATCAATAACTATTTAGTAGCTATACAGTCAGGGTATCTTATCAAGACATAAACGACATTTTAATCAAGATGTCTTTCGGATTCCCCTAGAGGTCTCGCCGTTCTTACACACCTGTGGAAGAGTCCCTTTAACCAGCTGAGGAATGTCATCCTTCGAGAATCCCAACCCACCTAGGCCATTCTCAATCTTCATGTTACTCATGTACCTCCTCACGGTATCAGACAAAATCTTCCCTGCATCTGCTTTCTTTGCATTCCTAATATCAGTACCCAAAATTTCGGCAGCTTCCAAATGTCTTTCGGGGGCTGTCGGCGCAGTGAATTGAAAAACAGCAGGAGCTGTCATCACCACTGACAGACCGTGGGGAATCATTGGGTGATCGTCACTGGAAAAAAAGAAGTGTCATTTGAAATAACCACCTTGCTGACTTGCCATTTGCTAGGAAAAGCGGTTTAAAGTTGAGGAATGCGAAAGTTACCTATAATCATTTGGGAAGAAATTTCGGACATTTCCAGAAATTGGGTATGAAAGTCCGTGAGGTAGATGTACTCCTGCATTCCCAAATCCTACGCCGGCCATAGTCGAAGCTAACAGCATCTGCGATCTCGCTTCCAAGTCATCTGAATGGAATACTGCCCTAAACATTGAAAATCTGAATAATTTTCTTGCAAATCCAGGTGTTTTTATGTATAATTAATCATACACATATAGTTCTTGCAATAGGTATGTTTAATTGAAATTTGAGATCCAATCGAATCTAAACAGTTTTCAGTTGGGTCCTACTACAACAAATAATCATCTCCCTATGAAACATGTTAACATGATTTAATAAACTAATACAAGTCTTTTCCGGCTACCAGTCGACTGAAAGATCTGAAAATTAAATGTCGGGTTGAGTTATGAAAAAATATGGTATTCTTAAGAATTGTCTTGCAAAATGAATTTTCAGCGAAAAATTCCAATTCATAATTCGAAAGTAAAGCCGATTTAGATCACTACCAGAAACCGGTTAGTCCTCTCAGGAGCTTTGAGGATCGAAATGAATGAATTTGTTATTAATAATGTCACTGAAAATCGAAAGTTTTTTTTTTCAGGACAGATTGAATTGAACCTAATATCTACAAGATGAAAATCTAATCGCCTGTCTAGGATTTGTTTCTGAGTGGAAAACAAAAAATACTCGAGAATATTATGAAAACTCTGCACTTTTAGTTATCGAGGAAACTTTGAGAGAAATCTGTTATATAAATGAGCTCCAACGCAACAGTCGTCTCTAGTATGTAGCAGCTAGACATTTCCTATATTAAAATACATTACCTTTCGAAGAACTGTCTGATGATATTCAAAGAGAATCTAGCCCAGACATCCGAAACTGGGTTTCTTCCCTGAAAGGTGGGCCTAGATTTGGGATTATCTGGACAAGGAGACCGTTCGTCGTATGGAATGGTAGTGAAAGATTCCAGAGCATGGCAGAATACGTCGAATCCCGAGTAAGCAGTCACTCTCTCTGGCATGGTTAGAGTATGCAGAGGATCAATCATACCAAGAGTGGGTCTCAAAGATCTGTGTGATATGCCAGTTTTTGCTTTGAGAGGCTGGTAGTCGAAAATGCTAACTCCAGTAATTTCGCTACCCGTTCCAGCAGTAGTGGGAACTGAAAATTTTCTGTGATTAATCATTGATTATATGATATAGTATCGTGTATTGATAGTATTGGATTTAATCGAAATTAAGACATCATGTTCAGGGGTCCCAGAAGAGGTGTGTATCTCAATAATCATTTTTTTTAATTCAGGGATGAGGAATAAAGCATGCCATGCTCGAACGATTCGAAATATGACTCGGTTAAGCCGAATACAATGAATTGAAGTAATCCGCCTCTTGACTATTGAACGACTCGTGGTACAGTAACAGCTTTCTGACTTCCATAAATGTCTTTCGAGATGGTACGCTCCTTATATCATTTTCGAATGAGAATGTAACCCAAGAAGCTATTCGAAACACTGAATATGAATTTCTGCAACTAGCTTGTCATCTTTAGTGGTGGCACCGAAGGAACTGCAGTTTCAGTTTCATTCGTGCTTACACTGAAGATTGTTCTCAGATACTCACTGGCAATCAATGGTTTGAGTGGAACTTCAACGAGTTTGCCTTTGCCAATAGGTGCATTGACGTAATCCAAAAACTCTGCTTCTGGATCGCATGAATAAAGATTAGCTGCCTTTGCAGTGTCTATAACTGAGCCACCTCCAACAGCGATAAACGAGTCAAAATTTTGAGATTTGGCATATTGTGTTGCCTCCATCATACTGCAAATACATGATTCGTATATCTTTGAGCATATAAATAAGATCAATGCGGTACCTTTTTTCGGTGGGTTCAACTCGACACTTGTCAAAGACTTCAAATTTCACTCCATTTTTAGTTAAAGAGTCGATAGTGGTTTTGACAGGCTGGAGGTTGACTAAATATGGATCTGTCATAACACAAACATTCTTTGCCTTCATGTTCACCATGTCCATACCAACTTCCCTGGTGACGCCTTTTCCATATCGGACCGTCGAGGAAACCATCTACAATTCAAAATATCAATAAATACATTCGTGCTCAAATGAGGCTAAGGTCACTTCAAAAGCATAGTCTTTGGAAGGCAACGGGGTTTTGGAGCTGACATGAACCCTTCCCACATTCGAATGAGCTGGGCACCTACACCTGGAAAAATTAGATAGGGTGTTCACAGTATTTTCCAGGTAGCGCATAAATACAAAGACTTTCTAGATTCGATATATAATTATTGAATGAAAAAATAAAAAAAACTTACGAGTTAGAAGCTACAGATGACAGGAGATCAATGATTCTTGAACGTGAACCCATATTCCTAAGAGGAAAATATAATGTAATCAGTGAATTAAACGTCTGAGTAGGAATATGTTTTCTAGCAACTCTTCAACCAGATGGAAATAATACTAACATGAACAAGTCATTACTTATATCATCAATATAAGATAACCCACAGATAAAATAAGTCCGTTCAGGGTCATCCTAAGCTTGAAGCCCACATTTCAACTCAATAATCACTATATAATGACTGTGCAATTTATCTGCAATTTTTATTGAAATTATTTGACCACCAAAAATAATAATATATCGGCTAAATAGTGATAGAAATGTATATGGTCCGGGCACGTCCGAGTTCGGATCCTGGCGCTGCTATTGGAAATTTTATTTATTTCTATAGCATGAGATAGATGACCAACCGAACATTCTTGGTAGGTACCTAGATTTCAATTTGTTTCAATCCTTCGGACTCTCAACGATAGCCAGCCGAGTAGTGCTTCGGATGACACTTAAAAAGCTAAGGTCCCTGTCTTCCTTACTCATACAAGTCTCAATGAGACTTCGAGGGTTGCTTTGCAACTAAGTTGGCGGTCAAAAACACCAAACACTCAATATACTTATTTGATACAGTGCAAAAAACGTCATTTGAAAGTATCACACCATCAATATCACTCACTTTCTTAGACTTGATTAACTCACTTCTTAGTATCAACGTTTCTATAAATTATATTGAGTTTTATTATCATTTCCATCATTAATGATATTATTTGCAGTTCAGTATATTCTTTTGAGAATTCGAAATGTTTGCAACATTAACTTTTGAAATATGAATAAGTTTCCAATAGAGTGAGTATAGGTACCTAATGAATTATTTCCCTTTGAGTGGTTTTTAGTGATACTGCATTCGTTTTAGGTAAGCCTAACCAAAGCAAAACATCAAAAATTTACTTTGAAATGAATACGCCTCATCCTTCGTAGAACTGCTCAGATTAAAGTCACTAGTAATAGTTTACCTAATACAAATTGATTTACATGAAATGCACGGAAGTCAAAAAAAATTTTCAGGAAGATATATCGGTGACTTAGATTGGAGAAGTTGCGCATTTTCCAGCCTAACAATATGCCGTTCAGAATGTTTTGAAATACCGAGTAGTATGCCTAAGAGACGAAAGACACTTTCTCATCGCCACTTTTTAAGCTCTACAAAACAAGGTTAAGATATTTTTCGTACGACGTTTCGTTTCGAAGAAACCATCATCAGAGATCCCTATGATAGACATCCTTATCTTAGACGTATCGGAATAATGTCTATTCGTCGTATTCTGTGCTCCGTGTGCTCGACTGCAGTCGCAAAGAGGGTTCACTGCAGACGTGGCGCCATCTAGATGACATCGTGGTTACTGTTTTTGGAGAATATTGAATTCGACAAAATCAAGTAGGCAAGAGTCAGTTCATTTAATGTGTGCAAGTTTCCAGAACATTATTTGTTGACCCCACAAACAGACCCATCACTCTTCAATTTTCTACATATGGATCCTCAATCCTTACAATTATGGTATGCTGATTTTATACTTTTATAGGTATATAGGTACCTACAATATATTATGTCATAACAGGTATTTTTAGGTTATCATGAAATTTATAGAACATGCAATAAAACTTATTTCATATGGTGGAGTTTGAACATATCCCAGAATAGAAAAAAAATTTAAGTTTCGACGTCTACATACCTAATCAAGGATTTGTTTTTCAGTGGATTGAAGCCCTACTAGCACCTCTTAAAAACTGCGATTTTCAATAGTAGATAGGTATCTATATACACAACGTGTCGTGTATGCAAATGGTTTGTTCAGGCTTAGCATCAACTCCGTATTATCACGCATTTACAATACTCGATTAGATAGAATGAAATATAACATCCTTGATTTTTAAAAGTTCGCAGGCTACAGAGCCGGGCTGGTAAATCGGGCGAATATCTGACGGACTTCGCGTATTTTGAGACGGTCGGACCAGTCGGATTTTATGTAGGTATTAAAACCAAAAAGGTTGTTATGGGTCAGTGATCGACTTGGAGATTTTTAAGTAAAATTAACAATGCACACAATTCGACATCTTATATTTTTGGATTTCAATTCCAACATTCAGTGTCTTATTCAATCAATCGAGATATTCAAATTGTGAAAAATTAAAAAAATAATGTTCGATTAAAAGATGTAATACCTATGTGATCATTTCTAATCGCGTAAGAGAAAATGAAAAATATAATTTTTGTGAAGAAAAAACTAATAATTATTGCACGACTATTTTTAGCTATCAAAAAATAACCCAGATATAAAAAAACAGCTTGAATTAGTTTTCTGAAAATTCAATAACAAAAAAAAGTTAATAGCTAATCCTTCGTTTGAAGCCGACGAAAAAATTTAATATTGTATGTGTAATGTTTGGTTCCTTATAATAAAAACCGAGGTGTCGTACATTATCTTTATTCGGACATTATAACACTCAGGCTATAAAATAGCACAAGCCTAGGCCACGACTTCCATTTTCTGTTGGGTAAGTAATCATTATATAAAATAAAATCAGCGTATAAATTGAAACTATTTATAGCATATATAACCTCTGTTTTAATACGGTAGGGTTGTAAATTTTATACATCAAACCGTATCAAACAAGAAGTCCCTGCCTTGCCCTGCCCACGTACATAGTGTTACCACTTATTACCTGCCACCAAGGTGGATAAAGGATGGTGAAACAGCACTAGAATAAACTGTAGACTTTTGCCTACTTGATTTCATACCGTAGTAATATTTCCTGAAGTTATCAGAGATGGCGACATACCTTGTGTCGGTAAAACAGAAACTCTGCATCTGTCATATTTTTATCAGTTTCATCTATTCTAGATGAAAAATGACTGAGAAGAGTCAAAATATCTATAATTATTCCAGATTCACTGAAATCATTGTGTTTTGATGTCGTTTCAACTCACGTCTGTCAGATGCGAACCAAAGAAATACATGAGCAACAGAAATCTTCTTCGATAATCGATCTCACCGCCATCTTCATTCAAGTCGTGGAAATATTAGTACCTTCTCAAACGGTCTACAAGTTTTTCGCAGAAACAATTGAAGAGCTGTTTCACCATCCACCTTGCCTGTCACGTACCTGTCACGTAGAATGAGAAGTTTCCCTGCTTATTTTTCAAAAATATTTCCTCATTACAGATCCCTATTCCGTTATCAGAATAGTGGTAACTGTAACTTTTCATTGCCTCTCCTCCAAGCATTACTTTTTTCATAATAGATGTCTCTCAATCGAGCTATATAACAGGTTCTCTAACGTGTGGTCTACTAGAGCACTAATTAGTTCCCGCAAATATTGAGTGGGTCGTTGAAATATGAGATAACCCAACTGATTTTCGAAACGAACTTTCCACTCTCGGAATTTGATCGTATCCAATACTTTAGGTCCCCTTTTGAAGACGACCAAGAGGTGGGTCCCGAATTTGGCATTATTTTGTTGGGTCGGATCCCAATCAAGTTTGGGAACCATGTCTAGAACGTAGCGTAGGTAAACCTGTGGTGTTTTCAATGTTAAAACCAGAGATTAGTCATCCGAACGTTAAAACTCTTGAAAAAAAACTTAAGTAATCCTTTTCCAGGTATACGAAATGTCATCAATTTTGGCAGTCATCTTGTTTTCATTGGTGGGGGCGCGCCAATTTTGAAAATGTCAAATTGAATAGTTTCTTGTGAATTGATGACTGGATTTTATTGTGACCAACTTTATTTTGATTTTATTTCATTCAATACTTTCTGATATACCTACCATTATAATTTAAATGTATGGCTGCTAAACTCTTCCCAATAAAGAGTACCTATATAGTAATACTTTTTCCTTATTTCTTTATATATCTATGACCCAGAAATACGGTAGGCATGAGTAAGATAATATTGCATTAATCTAGCACGTTCATAAGATAATCATTATCTCTGTACGTGCAATGATTAATTTGTTTGCCAATTCGTCTGAACAAAATTGTAGTCATATTGTAATCAAAAACAAATCAACCCCTTTACCAGATGAAATATCTGATATGCAGCAAAACGAACATCATCAGTGCACTATTTTAGTCCCTAAGAAATAATGAAAATATTTCACGAAAACATATAATCTACAGAGTCTAGAATATTAGGAACGCTATAGTTGGTAATGTTCAACATATCTCATTATTTCTTGTTTCATTTCAATAATAATCAATCAACCTAACCAATACTGATTCTCAATGTGTATCATTATAGATGATACGATCATTCGAAAAAATATTTCAAACCTTACTGGAAATTTTAATGATTGTTTTAAACTATAAGCGCAATAACATTATCAATATAAATAAACAATAAACTTATGTATTATAGTTATTATGTAAAATTTTAATAGTGGAAAGGCAAATAGTAATAATTAGGCTAGTAGTAAGTGAAACTAAGCATTGGGCATCAGAACAAGGTTTCCCATCACATGAGAAAAAATGATGCAGCTGTGTCTTGGACACGTCCAGCAGATAGTTTTCGAATAGATATAATTTAATCTATGTTGTTCAAAAATATTTACAATATATGTCGACGAATGAAAAGATTTCATAGCCCTACAGAAAATGAAACTACAGTTATAAAATAATTATTATTAGGTTGACGTTGTAGATACCCTGAAGGTTCAAGTGGAATGGACGGTTGGAGTCGCAGAAAACTCATAGCGACTGAATGTGGGAGTTTTGGGACCAGAGAGGTCTTCAGATAGAGGTCTATACACAGACCCACTGTGCTTCTTCTCTCCATGACCAGTGGTCCACAGAGGTATCTTCAGCCTAGGAAGATTAGCCCTGTGCATATCGAAGCGGTTGTTCCTTCTGAGTATACAGAGAGTAGCTGTAACAGCTACGGTAAGAACAACCAAGGCACTTAGAACGAATACAGAGGTAATGGAGAGAATGTATGAAGCTCTTGCCAAAGTCTCCTCATGCATATCTTTAGCCGACGGTTGTTCGTCTGCAACAGTTTCGTCTTCATATACGTCATAATCTTCATCGTCTTCATCTTCGTCATCATCGTATTCCTCATCAGCCAGACCATTAGTTTTGTCTGTTGTGATTTCATCGAGGATTTTCGACTGTTTCGTAATGTATTTGGCAGTACTGATTTGTGGACATGCATCGTTGTGGAATTCTTTCCATTCCATGGTACTAAATCCATCGATGTCTTCTCCAAAGGTTCTTTCCGATCCAATGTAAAGGTTCTTTGTGAATTCTATCGGAGAAACGCCTCTCAGTTCCAACCCATGGATAAGGTGACATAGCTTCTCATCGAATATCAGTGGATTATTATTCAAATCGATAGCTTCTAGAGCGGGCATAACTTCAACTTCGTCTTCACCGAGTGTTGCCAGTTCATTTCCTCCAAGTAAGATCTTACGCAATGATTTGACAACATTATTGTTATTGGCCCAGAGTTTTGTCAGGGATGCATTCCTAGCATCGATCTCTCTGAGAACTCTGTTATCGGCGAATACCTCAGGATTGAGAACCATGAGTGGATTGCCAGCAATATTCAACGTCTCAATGTTACGATTATTTTTGAAAGTAGCCGGACCGAAGTAGGCGATTTTATTGTAAGAGATGTCCAAAATTTTCAGACTCGTGATAGAATCGAAAATATTATCAACGTTCCTGAATTCGTTATGAGATAGCTCCAAATTGATCATTCCAGCCATATTTTGGAATACAGAACCATCCAACGTCTTCAGACCACAATGGTTACAGGAAAAGGTATATGTAGTAAATCTTCCATTATTTCTGACGAAGAAAGGTGGTAAAGTTCCGAGATTATTACCATCCAACACGATTTTGATAAGATTTTGATTGTCTGAGAAAATGTCGTCGTCGAGTTTGGTCAATTTATTATAGGAAAGGTTGATCACTGATAGTTCCTTCATGTGCCCTAGAGTTGTATGTGAAATGTCTTTGATGTGATTATGGCTGAGGATGAGTTCATTCAGAGTTGAAAGTTTTCGAGCAGACTCTTCATCAAAAGACTCCAGCTGGCAGTTCTTAAGCGACAACGTCTCAAGATTTTCAGAAGTGTTCAAACGGAAATGTCTTATTGGATTGTTGTCAAGATATAAGCTATTGAGTTCTTGATTGTTAATGAAAATGGTGGCTGGCAGTTTGAAGATTTCGTTGCTTGACAGGTACAGCTCTTCAAGTTCGAATAACTCAGCAAACGTTTCTACTTCTACATCTTTGATGAGATTACCGGTCAAATTGAGGAATGTGAGTTTCAGGAAGTTATTCAGCTTAGGAATCTGCTCCAAGCCGCATTCACCGAAGTGAAGTTCCTCGAGTATTTCGGAGGAAAGATCGGGACTGTCTTCAAACCTGCAGCCATGGAATTTGACTCTCTTTGTATTATTGAATACTTTGGCATCGATGGCACCGATCCTGGAATTGATGAACAAGATGTCGTCGAGGTTCTTGAAACCGCTGAAGGCTGATTCTTGAATCTGGTAGATGTTCACATTCTCGAGGCTGATGACGTTTACCGTCGTTTTGCTGATATAGTCGAATGTAGTTGCATTGAGGACAAGAGGTCGGTCACAGTCGATGATTTGCAAGCGAGTTGGTAGCCTGCTGAATTTGCATTTGCACTGGTCGATGCAAAATTTCGAATTCAAGGGGAGTGGCGGTACTGCAGACGCTGCCGCACAGGCGGCAAATACAAGTATCCAGATTTTCATTTATCTGCAAAAAAAAATTTGTTTATTTTTTTGATCTGCAGTGATCATTATGAAACTTTTCGTGACAAATAAATAATATATTATATCGAAATTAGAAAACAACAAAATTTATATACACATTCACTGATGAATCACCGATTGGATTTTCATTGAATCGTTTGTTGAGAGTTTAAAATTATTATGGATTTCTATCAAGTAACGTCCGAGTCAATTCAAAATAAACCAAGGTTGGTCAGTTTATAGATATAAAAATATATTATATATGTATAGTCATCATCAGGAATTCTTGGAGAATACTTGAATGTCACCAAAAGTCAGCTATATGTTTTTTTACTTTTTGGGTCCACTGTAGTAGCAACATAGTTGGTGAAATACGTTCGAATTTATTTTGTTTCTTTGTTTTATTTATGTGCATATACAAGGCATAATTATTCATTTTTTATTTGAAATGTATTGGTACAAACGCCTGATCCAGCGATTTCCATCGATAATTCTTTGTCAAACTGTTGATATTTCTTTGCCTAGTTAGGTTGAATAACATAATTCGCAAAATGGTAACTAGTTCATGAAATGTAAAACACAATACTTAGAGGAATAACTATCCATATGTTATTGGAAATTATGAAAATTTATATTCCTATGATTGGTCATCATGACTTGTAATTTCTTTGTTGTAGCTACGGAATAATATTAAGTAGTACCTAATACTTTCAATTGAAAATATCTCAAAGGGATAGGTGAACCCAGTGGATTTTTCGAGGAAAGTTGTCTAATATTTCGGTAGGTCAACTCGAAAATAAAACTACATTGATTTGTAAACTGGTGAATTACATTTTTGATATTGAAAATTGTCAAAAAATCAAATATCATTATCTTTGACTGAGCAGTGGTCAATGGGATTTGAAAAACATTTATTACTTTTATTTCCATGTTTATTTGGTAGTAAAAATGTTATGGACAATTTCGAAATGATTACTGATATAGTGAACTTTCGCCTATAAATCTGCCATAAAATATTTCCCATCAATCAAAACAGATTTAATGTTTTCAATATGCACTTTGATATGCACAATTTTTACTTTCGACAAATATTATAAAATTTTATTTTATTCACACACTCATATCACAAAAAAAAGTCATAATAATCACGATATATATGTGGAGTGGATAGCCGATGAGTGTTAAAACACTTTTTTCAGCATTGACAAAACCGAATATTTAAAATATAAGATTACTTAGAATACAAACATAAATATTATAAAAGCTTATACCAAAGATGCGAGAAGTGAAATTCACAGTAATCAAATGACCAAATAATTGTTTCCACATAAACAGAATTACCTCGAAACTTGTTAGTAGGTATATGTTTTGTAACTATACTTGATTCGTAAGAAAGTAATTAGTAAGCACTATATTATATTCTGTTCTATAATATTATGTAAACTCACTTAGATGATTGAAAATCGGTGCATATAAGGTATGATTTTCCCATGGAAAAAATTCCGACTCGAAAAATTCAAAAATATATTGGTTTCCATTCGAGAATCGAAAAATAAAGTTACTTACTATTCAATTATTATTGTTGAATGATATTTATTATATTTATGTGGTGAAAACGAATATCAGAGATTAACGTATAGTTCGAAACCGTGTATCAGAGCTTGCTCAAGTTTACTTTTTGGGGCTGATTTTCTTCTATTTGCCACAACAATGTTTTCATTAAGTACATTTTGTGTATGTAGATTAGAATAATTTATTATTGTGTTGAATTACTGGAATTTTTGGCGAATAAATATTATTATTATTAATAAAGTACACAATTAATTAATTATTAGAATGTGGTCCGCACTGTACAATTCAGGACTTTCCTGAGTGAAGTGTATTCCTGATATCCTCCTATAGGTTGACCAATTACCCCTTTTCCCAAGTAGAAAACAACAACTCAAAAAGCAAGTAACCTAATACCTCTCGATGTTTCCAGAACTGATCGTTTGTATGAAGGCGTTTTGTGATAATGATTCTAATATTGGAATCGTTTTGGTAACAAGTTTTTATTATGATGGTCAGTGTTTGTGTCGACTTTCTCATATTGATTTTTATATTTGCATTTGTGGCGTCACATAAAGGTGATATTTATTATCAAATAACTATGGAAGAACATTTTTAAGTTTCACCTTCGACTGAAACCTAATGGAAGTAAGATTTTTCTGTTAATTTCAAGTTCAGCTCTGAAGTGTTAGTTCTGTATGACGCAACTTTATAACACACGAGCTTATTTATCAGAGCGTGCGGAAAAACATTGTGTGTCAATCCTTTCTATCATAAGGAAACTCGCCTTTGAAATTTCAAAAGTTTCATAATATCAGTTAACATTCATACACATTAGATACTGAGTTGGAAAGATGAGTTCTTTTACGTCTACCCACAGCCACGAAACTAGGGGGGGGGGGGGGGCAAGCCGGGGCCTACGCCCCAGGCGGCAAGTTTAGAGGGCGGCCAAATTCACACTTTACAGACATAATTTACTCAACGTTGACCACATAATGAATAATAGTATAAGTACAGATATTTCACTCTAGTTTTACTGTGGCCATCTCTTCACTGCTATATATAAAGAATTTTAAATTTATTCTCAATTTATCTATTTGGGCGAATATTCTCCGCGAAATCAATCGAGTGAATATAAAAATTCAGAAGAAGATATTATATCCTTGCGCGTTCCGTCGCACTAATGGATGGTTTGCTCAAAACTTTGCATCCAATGGAATATTGGATTTTGATTGGACAAGTTGCTGAAAAAAGTGGTGTTGACCATATTTTGCAAAATAAGCGAATTCCGAAACGAAAAAATATTTTGATGAGATGTGTGCAGACGATTTACAAAGACTCTAACCTGTTCAACTATTTTCTTAAAAAATAATGATGGTATTTGATCGACTTCAGGGGCGGCGAGTGCATGGGGCGCATGGGGGCAATGCACCAAAACAGATATGTGTATAAGAAAATCAAAATAGAAACTTGCGGCTTCAATACTTGTTGTTTTTTTTTGTTCTGCATATATATATATATATATAATTTGATATGCTGTGTGACATAAGCCAGGAAAGTAGTTGTTTTTTACTCGATCTCTACCTGTTATTCATGCTGTGTTTGAAATTACGAATTGGATGTTATCATGAATGTATTTTTTTTATTGATAAGTACTCTCCAATTGATACTGGCTTTTAATTTCACAAAAACGACAAAACAATGTGGCAATGTTACATTGTTATAGAGAACGAATGAATGTATTAGACATGACTACTGGTGAATTCATTGGCATTGAAAGTTAAAAAAAAAATAGGTTCTATATTTTTTTGTCATGTTTGTTTACCTACAATCTACATATGAACCCGATTAGTCACAAAATATTATATTTTGGTCGAGGGGTTTCACAAGTTATGCAAAATAAATATTACTCCTATATATCGATCATCAAATTTAAAGGCATTTGACCTTGAACCATAAAAAATGTTTGCCAGCGGAGCATTTTTTTGGTTTTCTCCTTGACCTCCACGGTAACCAACCGAGTAGTGCTTCGGATGACACTTAAAAAGCTAAGGTCCCCGTCTTCCTTACTCATACAAGTCTCAATGAGACTTCGAGGGTTGCTTTGCAACTAAGTTGGCGGTTAAAAACACTTTTCAAACCTTCCAAGTTTAGCACCCATTGGACAAAACAAAACTCGCCGCCCCTGAGTAGGTGAGGGCGGCATTTTTCAGTTTTCTGAATTGAAGATCTTGTGCTGTCTACCCATAGAATGAGTCACCACTACATATCGAACATTTCATACTTTCGTGAAGGCACGAAATATGGACTTATTATCAACAATTCTATTTGATGTCTTCAGGACCTGAGCCTGTGTTCGGAATCATAAAGTAGGTACCTATATACCCACGAAACTGCATAGCTAGGTGGTTACAAGAAATATACCAAACTTACGGGAACGGTATGTTCCAGGGCTATGGCACAATTTAGATTTCCGTCGAAAGCAGTTCCCACTGATATTCTTAATTTGAGCAGAAGTCAGATAAGGCAGGTAATCAACAACCGGTCACTTCTCCTTGAGAAAATACCCACATCGAATAGGCACATATATATATACAGATATAAGTACTGTAATGGAAACGAAGAAATAGTTCCTCGGACGAGGCACTAAAACGCTGAAGATTTAGCTTTGTGAACATAACTTTTCGAGGAAGTTTCAATGGCCTTACCTAAACAAACACAGCATCATGACTAGGAATACAATAAGCCCAATGAATGCAGTGTTTGGGCTTTGAAACCCTGATCTGTCATATTGACGCATCAATCTTTTATTCGAAAAAACTATTCTCAAAAGAAAGAAACTACATCAAGAAAAGTTGCCCGTTTTCCACGAAAACACTCACATGTACGAACTCCCGAAATCCTATGTCATGAAAAAACTTTAAATACCTAGATGTTAATCCAATGATGGCTTAAATTTTCACCCAACAATATATCTTAATAATGCGTTTGATAGTACTTCAGCAGGTTCACTGGCAGATGATAATCGAACCTCAAAACAGCCAATGAAGATATTCAGAAAATATTAGCATATCATCTGAAAATCGTTTCCACTATATAAAAGAACAATATCTATAATCAGCCCCGGATATAAGGGGGGGGGGGTCTATGCCCCGGGCGGCAAGTTCAGAGGGCGGCCAAATTCACACTTTACAGACGAATAGACAACTCAATAATAGTACAAGTACAGAAATTTCACTCTAGTTTTACTGTGGCCATCTCTTCACTGCAATAAAGAATTTTAAATGTATTCTCAATTTAACGATTTGGGCGAATATTCTCCGCGAAATCAACCGAGGGAATATAGAAATTCAGAAAGAATATATTATCCTTGCCCGTTCCGTCGCACTAATGGATGGTCTGCTCAATAAATGAGATCAAATCCAATGGGATATTGGATAAAAGAGGCTGGAGAAGTTGCTGAAAAAAGTGGTATTGACCTTATTTTGCAAAATAAACGAATTCCGAAACGATAAAATATTGCTATGAGATGTGTGAAGACGAATTAGGTCTAACCTGTTGATCGAGTTCAGGGGCGGCGAGTGCATGGGAGCATCGGGGCCAATGAACTCATGATTGCAATGGGTGTGGGTGCAATGCACCAAAACAGAAATGTATAAGAAAATCAAAATAGGAACGGGTGGTTTTAGCACTTGTAATTGTTGAATTTTTTTTGTTCTGCATTCTGTATTCACTGTGTGAATTGTTCCATAGACCACTAGTATGTATAATTTGATATGCTGCGTGACATTAGACAGGAAAGTATTTGTTTTTTACTTGATCTCTACCTGTTATTCGTGCTGTGTTTGAAATTAATATATGGATGATATCTTGAATGTATTTTTTCCTTTATTGATGAGTACTTTTTACTAAGCTTTTAATTTCACAAAAATGACTCAACAATGTGGCAATGTTACATTGTTATAGAGAACGAATGAATGTATTAGACATGAATACATCAGTGACTGATGAATTCATTGGCATTGAAAGTTTCAAGAAAAATAGTTTCTATATTTTTTCTCACGTTTCTACACTATACAAATATCAAGTATAGACTTAGAATAGTCACAAAATATCATATTTTGGTCGATGTGTTTAACAAGTAATGCAAAATAAATATGACTCCTATATCTATCATCAAATTTAAAGGCATTTGACCTTGAACCACGAAAATTTTCCTGCGGAGCATTTTTTTATTGCCTTCAACCTCTCAAGTTTCGCACCCATTGGACAAAATAAAACTCGCCGCCCCTGATCGAGTTTAAATCCTGCTGATGTCCAAATGTCAATCAATTAGTGGATTCTGATAGCTGAAATTATAAGGATGAAAAAGGTAAAAATTAATACAAGTGGGTGGGGACGACATTTTTCAGTTTTTGCCACGACTAAAAAAAATTAAGATCTGGGTCTGATAATAAACACCATAGATAAGTCAATAATTGAAAATGTCTCTTATTGAATTTGTACCGAACACCCTCATTGACTATTTAATAAGTAATGATAAATCCTTAAAATATGAAGTGAATAATACTCCCAATGTAGCAGACCATCACAATATACTTGTAACTCTTTATGAAAGTGAGTTAATTGCCGAGCCTGATAAAGAAAATGTTTTGTTCAGAAGAAACTTCAAAACTTTCAATGACGCAGAGTTTCAATTTTCCCTTCTCGAGTCCGCATGGAATTCCAATATAGTAGAGAGCAATATTTTGGCGATGAATCTACTTTCATGTTTAATTACTTGTCTGGATGCACATGCGCCTTTCAAAAAATATAAAACTTTTAATAACTTCAAATTGAATGTGTGGTTTTCAGAAGAAGTCATTAGAGAGATTCAAAATAGGGACAGATTATATAAGCAAGTAAAGGCAACTAAATCCGAATCTCTTTGGGACGAGTACAAAATAGTCAGAAATCGTGTAACCCAATTAATTAGACAAGAAACTAAGAAATACTATGAAGAACAAATTGACGAAAATAAACAGGATCCCAAAGCAATGTGGCAATCACTGAAAGAATTGGTAGGTGGAAAAAGAAACCAAAGTAGAAAACAAATTATATTTGAGGGGACACACGTAAATTCTGACAAGGAGATTTCAAATGCTTTCAATTCATTTTTCATCAGTAGCATAAATAATATTGTTGAAAACATCAGTCCTATAAACGAATTCGAAAATACAATAAATAAGTTACCAGAAAGTACAGATAAATTTCTAGTATTCAAAAACATCACTATGCATGAACTGAAGAAGATTGTTTTCTCTTTAAAAAAGAACTCGTGTGACAAAGATGGGATCAATCGTACCATAGTTAAACTGGCTTTTGACATCATTGGGAATAGATTTCTTGATACAATAAATTCATCTTTGGATACTGGGGTTTTTCCTGATGTATGGAAAATATCTACAGTGATTCCGATCCCAAAAATACCTAATACACAACTTGCAGCTGAACATCGTCCAATAAATACACTGCCAATACTTGAGAAATTATTAGAGCTTGCCGTCAAAGATCAACTCCTTGAATTCATCAATGCTAATGAAATACTAATTGAACAACAATCAGGTTTTAGAAAATGTCACTCGTGTGAAACGGCGCTTCAGTTTTTGATATCCAAATGGAAAGTAGACATTCATGACAAGAAAATCATAGGGGTAGTTTTCTTGGATTTACAGAGGGCATTTGAAACTATAAATATAAATTTACTTTTAAAAAAATTAAACAAATATGGAATTGAAGGAAAAGTGTTTGGTTGGTTTCAGAGCTATTTACATAATAGAGAACAACTTGTTAAATACAATAACACATACTCCAATAAAGAACAGGTCAAGCATGGAGTACCTCAAGGGTCGGTACTGGGGCCAATATTATTTATTTTATTTATAAATGACATTATACATCATGTGCAAAATTGTAAGCTGAAACTATTTGCGGATGATACCTTGCTTTATTTCTCTGGTGAAAATGAGGATGTTGAAAAATTCTTGAACGAAGATCTTGAGAATATCTTCACCTGGATCTGTGACAATGGTCTTAAGATTAATGTTAGAAAAACAAAATTTATGATAATATCATCAAAAGCTAAAACAAAAATGATTAAGGAAAATAAAATAAAATTCAATGTTCAGATAAACGGAGAAAGCATTGAAGAAGTGAAAATGTTCAAGTATTTGGGAGTGATCATCGATAACCAACTCAATTTTAACAGTCATTGTGACTATATCAAAAAGAAAATGGCGCGAAAAATAGGTCTCATGTACAGGATTGGAGATAAAGTGTCCCATTTTACTAAATTGACAATTTACAAGTCAATTATTGCACCTCATATCGACTATTGTGGCACTTTACTAAGTTTCCTAGGAAATGAACAGATAAATACACTTCAAAAAATCCAAAATCGTGCAATGAGAGCTGTTTTAAATTGTAAAAGGCGTACACCTATCTCAACAATGCTAAACACTCTGCAATTGATGAACGTTAAACAAAGAGTTTTATATAACACACTGATTTTTGTATACAAATTGAAAAATAACATGTTACCTTCCTATTTATCAAGTGAGCTGAATTATATTCAAGATATACATTGTCACAATACTAGGAGGCAAGCAGCAAATGATTTTTATATAAATTCTGAAAATGTTTCTTGTGATACTTTATTTACAAAAGGTCTAGTCTTGTTCAACAATTTGCCTTGTGAAATGAAAAGAAGTGTGTCACTAGATAGTTTTAAAAATTCGTGTGTGTTATTTGTGAAAGAAAATTATTAGACGAGGAAGGTGAAACTTGTATATTATTCAGTGATATCACCTACTCATTTTTTCATCTCGAAATTAATTGTGTGGGTTCCTTGCTTTTATTTATTGACATATTATACTATATAAATATTGTAATGATTTGAAGAGCACTGTGCTAATAAAGTTTAATATGAATGGCGGAAAATTGCAGCCTCCTTTTCGATGTTCGACTCATTCTGTATAGGGAATATTTAAATTCATCAGTAGTATGTGGCTATAGAGTCATTGTCCAATTCGAACAAATCACCGCCTCGTCATTAGTTACAAGTAATTGATAATTTATGAGGTGATAGGTGAATCAACGGCATCGTATAGATATTGGACTTTGACAATTGGATCTGGGAAATTCCCTAGTATATTGATCTGAATTATATCTCATCACTTTCACGAAGCCACAGATAGGTAAAGCTGTTTTCGAAATTCGAATGGGTAGCGTTCAACTTAATATCGAATAACAAAACACCAGCGTGGTAGAATTTGGCTGATAACAATTTTTGCTTATCTTGAGTAAACATTGCATTGAGTAGGTATTGTGACTAGTGGCGTCTGTGTTCTATAATTATTCAACAATAGGTACATGCGAGGTAATAAGTTGGACTAGACTGGGGACAGAATACGACTGAAATCTGATCGAGAACTCAGAAATTTATGTAGAAACTTGAAAAATCTGACAGCTGATATGGACAGCAGGTGCAGATTATGAAAATAATTGCATATATGGATCAAATCCAAAGGCTATACCGAGGGCTATACTTAATGAGCTAGACACTCAATAACCCGAAGAAAGAACATAAATTTGACACAGCTTTTGTTTGTCAACTCAGAACGAACGGCAGCAAAGCCAGCATTAATTCAATGCACAATTTTATCAGGAATGTTGCATTTGAATATTTATCTTATGAATGAAACCCTAGTCGTTTTTCTAAAAAAAATGCTCGCATAATATAGTCGGCTCTGGTTAACAAATTGGTGGCATTTCAGCAATGTTGAGAATAAAAACTGGGATACAAAGTACCGTGTTTTCCATCAAACTGCGTGGTTTCTATAATATACAGGGTCTACTTAACTATGAATATTTTGTCCAAAATTTTCATGAAAAACGGGCCTGACTAGAAAATGACATTTTGGTTGAAAAACTCAAAATAGTTTCTTGGACCATATTTTTTTGGAAATGAGTTATTTAAACATTCAAATCCCTTCACATGTCATTTATAACTAAAATTTGGTAGCTAAGGTTCACATGTCTATTAATAGCGACTGAAAATACACCAGAGACAACCTAGAATGCCCATACAACTCGATAAAATATGCAATTAATTATACCGTTTCAATGAATACATCACTGAATCAGTACCAGTTCGAATCTGCAATAATTTTCTTTCAGACATTATTGATTAAAATTTTGTTTTATAAAATCAAATCATCGATTCATGATATGACTTCCAGGTGCAATGACTCATTCTAATATCTGTCACAGTAACAATTCTTTGAATAATAGAGCTCACATGTTCACTTTTGAACAATCAATAGATAAGGCAAATGCTGTTGTATGATAGTTGGCTGATTATAAAGTGTATGAAAATGAGAAAAAAATATTTCAAATATTTCAATGACAGCAGACTGATTAATCGTACCCGAAATCGTATGTATTCGACAATAGCAAAGTTCACAGAATATACTATAAGAGACCATAGCCAAAACAATATACTCGTCAATATACGTGAGTTGCAATTGGTGACTATTATTATCGTTTTTGCTTTTTTTCCGAGGATATGGGATATTTGTGTAGTCGCTTTCCTAATTTCCGTTGATTACGGCAAATTCTAAATACAATACATACATCTTCTTTGAGTAACCCAATTGTTTTCAAATCATCCATCACCTACTTATAGTATTTGTTATTCTGTTGTTTTTTGGTATTCTGAATTTAAAGTTTATTCCCTTCATTATATTTACACCTACCGCTAAATTTTGTGGATTTCAACCAATGATTGAGGAGTGAACTGTGCATAATTTTTTGGTAGTCAATCAAGACAATTTTTACTTATTATCTTCGTATGTCAGGTACCTACGTAACTGTTTATTATTAAACTGTCAACTTGATTAATAAAAGTGTAACAAATTTTAGAGGAGTAGGTTATTTTCCATATCTTTGGAATATCTAAAACGAGATTTGACGCACTAAATTAATCATCAAATACCTAAATATCCTGATCGGGTAACGAAATGAAAGGAATATAAAACTAAAATGTTACAAGCAGGTACCTATACCCATCGACTCAATTTCATGATTCTTTCAATTCGAAACAACATCATAAAATATTTAAGTACCTAATTCAAACTTAAATAAAGTCTAACTGAAGATTCTTAAAAATGTTTATGAACGTGTACCTATTGCATATGTATAGGAATAATGGACTTCTTTGTTCGAACAGGTACACTGGATGACCTAGAGTTGCGTGAATGCTATACTTCGAAATTCATTAAAAACCATAAAGATAAGCGCTGAAACGATAACAAAATAACATGCAGTATATACCTACAGCAAATTCGAAATGAGAATTTGAAAATTGACTGATTGCCCGATTAGGTCTTCCAATGTTGAACTCGGTGTTGTATATGCAGCCGAAGGCAAGAACTTGTTGCGCACATTCACCATTCACTACTCGTAAGTAGGTAACTCTTTCGTCGAAAAAGGCATAATTTATTCTCGATACAACCAATAAGTGAAATATATAAAAAAAATTAAACTTACCAAGGTTTGATCTCCTCTAACACAATGTTGATAAGAAATACACTATATAGAAACGTCCTACACAGTTATTAACAATAATGGATACTTAATACACCTACCTGTGAAGAGGAACAGGTAGGATCAGCGATCCCCCACTCAGTCAATGTGACTTTGTGGTATAGTGAATAGCCGCTGGGGGCAGCACGATACAGTAACTGCCGACTCGAGCCGAGTGCCGACTAGATGCTACAGTGTGAGTCATGAGTACGGCATTCAGCAATTCGGCAATAAATACAATGGTATATCTGTGACTGGTATGCTGTTACATCTGTTGTCTGTTACACAGTTGAAGATCCCGGCCCATCCATTGGTTGAAATGCGAAGGATATTGTCGCTGCCAGAAGCCGCCTTGAAATTGGGTCTCGTGTGTTAAAGAAATTGGTGAAACTAATTACGAGGCATTGTTGAACAGTAATTATGCTCTGAAATACCTGAATGCAGTCGTTTTTGATATGAGCCTGATGTCAATGCATCGTGTTTGTGCATTCGGATAAAAATCCGAAAGGAATGAGCCAACTTCTGTAGTATACTCTTTGGTATTAGCATTACATAAGGATAAAGACTTCAGGCAAAGTTTACTCTGTAACTTTGCTTTAGGTACTCAATGAGATATTTCATAAAAATGTTGGAAATTTTTATACAATATTCATGTGTGTTTCGGTACTTACTTCTTATAAATAGTAAATTATTATCAGGGTCCTTTTCCATGATAGGTATATCATCAATTTCAATATCGCCCTTCCTATAGAAACTATACCTATGTCAAATGGTAGAACAATTTTTTAAAACTGTCACTTTCATGTCACTTTGATTTGATCAGCTAGTGGCGTTTCCTTTCCGATACATAGTCATAATATATATAATTAATTACTAAATTACTTCCTCAACTCGACGACGTTACTGAATGATATTGGAAGCCCCTTTTATGAATAACTACCTTATACTGATGCAAACACATTTCATGGAAAGGATTATTTCCATCCATTATTATGCATGAACATGGTTCTTCATTCAAAAAATAACAACTTTCATTTGAGCATCCATGGTGCATCCTATTTTTGATCTGAGAAATAATTTGAACATTTTTTAACGCTATATCTACCCCAACTTTGAGAACCAACATCCTATATAGGGATACTCCTCATTTTCATTTTACAATTAGATTGTGTCATCGATGACTTTAGACATTGTCGATATCAGAAATACTGATTCAAAATAAGAGTCCTCATGTGTATACTTTACTCAACACCCAATATTTTTAGGAAAACCTTGATCTAATTACAAATCAGATATATTGTATGAATATGATGATTTAACTGTACCAACGAATTATAGAAAAATTATATTTAAATTTTTCTGACGGCGCTGAAGTACCTATGTTTGTTGGGTAGCAATCACAATGATAATGGTTGAAACCATTAAAGGGCGTATAGATACCAAAAAAGTTATAAAATTTGATAACCCATTGATAAAATGGACTTCCAAAATTATCTCAGTTTTGTGTCACAAGATTTCGAATATATTATCAGCCACTGACAAATAATTATTTTTCACTTGGTAGGTATATATATATGTGTATATACCTACCTACTTATTGAATTTATAGGTGAGTAATTGTGGGAAATGTAATTTACCATTTTTTGAAATGTTGGAATCCATTCGAAATTATAGTGCACCACCACATAAATTGTCTCGGAAATTGTTGATAATTTTAAAGTTATAATGAAAAAGTTGTGGTATTTCTATTTTTCAAAGAAAATTAAGTTATCTACAGTAGTGTCAACCATTTGGAGGAAACATGATGTAAAACATTTTTAAAAATTAGTTTTGATCACTGTACTTGTAAATTTGTTCCATCAACAATAAGGTGAGAATTAGTTCGTATTCAATTTCAGATCATGATTTCATCGTTCAAGAAAATAACAACTTTTCAAATCAGAATCAGGTAGGTGGTATCGGGTAGTATCTACGAGAGGTAGAAATATTTTATTCAATCTTGAAGTTTTGTGCATTTAGAATTCATAGGAATTGTATATAAATATGAAACACATTTTATATCGAAACCAGAGCAATGCAACAAATATCAATAATTCGTACTCAGATGATTCCGTTCCAAACTATAATATCCTTGTTCCTAAACTACCCAATGAACATGGTGCATTTTTGGTAGCCTATATATATTAGAGTGACTCTAGTCACTGTAGTCTATATAGAGTCACATGCTGTAGTCTGTAGTCTATATCAGAGAATGGCAGTGAACTCTATGGTTATATCATTATATGAGGATTTATATCATTTATATCCTACCGTCGTTGATTGAGAAATCTACCGTTGATATATCCTACATTGTATGTTCTGTGTAACGGTTCTTGTATATAAGAAAAGATGGCAGCACGAATACTAATAGGTCAATAATATATACAGTGACTCTATACAAGACAGTGGCGACAATAGGCGTCAGCGTTTTGATTGGTGACGCCATTAAGAGGCAAATTTTCTGTTTGTTTACATTGGTTTATATGGCGTTCACTGACTAAATCTTCTTGTGCAGTTATATTTCCCAAAAATTTCGCAGTTTGATCACTACAATACACGTATAATATCAATAGGCAGTGATTTAGCAAAAAATTTGACTGGTATGTACCTATATATCCCATAAATTCCTCTATTGAAATAACCTAACATTCTGTTTGTGCATATTACTATGTTTAATTTTGCATATTTCGTTTCAGTTTCAATATAAAATGCCTGGGAGTGCAGCTGTAGGCTGTTTCAATTCGGCAAAGAAAGGTTTTCTGATGAAAAAATTACTAAAAGACCCAAAACGCAGGAAAGAATGGGCAATCAAAACAACATGACAAGTGGATCCCTACATATTCATCAAATCTCTGCCAGGTAAAGTAACTAGTCATTCTGTTGAAATCATCCAGACTCACATACTTTTATAAATATACTGAAATACATTGTTTTTTTAGGCAAATTTTGAACCTGAAATATGGGAGAGAACTAGAGAAGATGAAAGCTGTAGACCTGTGAAGATTTTATTAGCTCCTTAGGAAACGAAAATCCTATTGAAATGGTATACCAAATTGTCAGTTTTGAAATGTTAGAGACAGAAAACATCATTTTTCTGTAGGGAACATGTAATGTATTTTTTTATCAATATGGAGAGTATTTCAGGCAATATTATTATGATATTGTCTCCCCAAAACATTGAAATTATTTACATCAATAAATTGTCATGATTTGAAGGATAAGATAATTATATACTTATCTAGCAAAAAGAAAGTAAGTAATTATTTTATTCTGTTCATTTTCTGTTGAAGTATGCTTTTTTGTTAATATACTTTTATGGTATTCCTTTGTTTATTATTTTTCTGATGCATGACAGATTATGTATAGGTATTCTTTCTAAAAACCAACTAATTAGATAAACACTGACAATAATTCATGTTCTACCTCAGATGTATTTCTAATCTAATTATATTACATTATTATAATATTAAGGTACATCATTTTCAAACTTCACTGAAAACTCCTATTATAAATCTATGTTTCATAAGATGTCTCCATCACATATTTTTTTCCACAAGATTGAATCCTAATGAGATCCATTGCTTCCACTGCAAATCTTGATGAATATGTAGGGATCCACTTGTCATGTTTTGTTTTGATTGCCATTCTTTCCTGCGTTTTGGGTCATTTAGGAATTTTTTCTTCAAAAAACCTTTCTTTGCCTAATTGAAACAGCCTACAGCTGCACACCCAGGCATTTTGTATTGAAACTGAAACAAAATATGCAGAATTAAACATAGTAGTAATATGCACAAACAGAATGTTATGGTTATTTCAATAGAGGAATTAATGGATATAAAAGGTACATACCAGTCAAATTTTTGGATAAATCACTGCCTATTGATATCATACGTGTATTGTAGAGGTCAAACTGCGAAATTTTTGGGAAATATAACTGCACAAGAAGATTTAGTCAGTAAACACCATATAAACCAATGTAAACAAACAGAAAATTTGCCTCTTAATGGCGGGTGGGCGGAGCTTATAGGCCTATTGTCGCCACTGTCTTGTATAGAGTCACTGTAATAATATATACCTACGCTACAGATAAGTTTACGTGGTTCATAATTAGTTCCAGTGTTGTCCGATAGGTGACGGTAACATTTTCAAAATCAAAAAATCTGTGTTTTGGAATCTTTTTTGATTGACCATAATTAGTGAATCCTGATTTTGTTTGGTTTACTCAAAAAAGTATTGCCATCTAATTTATCTCAGCCTACCCGTATGAATGGTGGTAGACACCGTAACAACATTTTCATGTGATATTATCTGGTAAGTGTATACATCAGTAGAGTCTGTATAGGTATATGATTCTAATTTGCTCTAAATGTATGAAGTAAATACGATTACCTATTAGATACTTATATTTCTAGTGGGTACTTGTAAATGAATTAAAATGTGATCAGCTAACTATACATCATCATAATATGCGATATTGCAAATCAAATTCAATGGAAAGGTGATTAAACTCTTTACAATAACAGGGTGTTTCCTATTGACATATACGTGAAGAAATTCAAATATAATTATTTTCATAAAGAAACGTGTGAACGATTCTGCTTAGTACCTGGAGATAAAGAGCTTGGAACTAGATATTGTAGATTGTTTTGGGAGTCGTAATAAGGCTGTGCAGCCTCTCAAGCCTCTTGACCAATCAGATCTTTTGTGCATAACCCTCAATCTATTCGAAGTCCGGCTTTCCGACACTTCGTGCTAAGTTTATCAGTTTCCTGGGAGCTAGGTTCCTCACATCGGAAGACTTTAAGAAGGCCCCATCAAACAACTTGAGCCTCTCGCATCAGAAGAGCGCTAGGCTAATCGACCAAAAACTGACATGGGACAGCCAACTCAACCACATTTTTTCCAGAGCTAAAGTGGCAAGCTGGACATGCCAATTAGGTACGACTTTGAAATGCAGTTTGAAGTGGTCATAAACAACCACCAAATTAGCACAGAGAACGTGATTTCCAGACAAGCTAGCCGCTGAACTTTGTTGTCTTCTTGGCCTCCATGTCAATGAAGCGTAGGTGACCAAGGGTTTGATGATCGTTTGGTATGACAAATTAATATATCATATTTTGTTTCAAAACCATGACTTGTCCAGCTTGCCGCTATAGCTCTGGAAATAATGTGGTTGAGTTGGCTGTTCCATGTCAGTTTTTGGTCGATTAATAGGCCCAAATATTTAACTTCTTCAAAAAATGTGAGCTGGATTTCATTCAGAGTTGGAGCCTTAAGTTCATACTTCTTCGAACCAGATATATCTGAAAGTGAAGGAGAAAGCAATGAACATTGAGCCACCAGATATTATATCAATTATATAGTATATCGGTGGATTCGGTAGTGGCAAAAATGCTGAATCCAACAGCCCCTACAGAGCAACAGTCTGAATAGGTATAAGGGTGCTCCGAAATTATAGAGTGCAAAACTTCAACGGAGGCTATTTCTGAATGCATAGTTTATGTATTAATTTCTCAACTAGAAAAACACGCTACTTATATCCGAAAATAGTTGGTTTCATGTTGATTAGAAAAGGTTTCATTCAATTCGTATTATGAATGAATGATCATTGCATGACATTCTCGAATCGAATAACTCCGAGGCATACCATCTCCAGAAATTTTAAGAAAACCAACTCCTACCTTCTTTCCCTTGGTTCTCACGATGTTCTCTGAACATTACAGGATATCCCTTTTCGTGAGAACCAGAACATACAAAAAATCTCATTGGGACGAAACAAGTTCTTGTTGAGTCAAAAATTAAATCAGTTATTGTTCTAACAAAAAATTCAAATTACATTTGTGTAGAATTGTAGATACAAGGACCTCAATTAATAATGAACAGTATCGGGATTTTGATATATTACAGATATTTCAGTGACCTTTTAAGAAGCAGCAAACCACATGTCAAATTCAGATCACATTTTTTCGAATAAAATAAAAATAGCTTGCGAATTTTTTATCACTGTTGGCTTTACCAATGAGTTTTTCATTCAGAAATGAATTTTTACGAATTGATTTTTTTATGTTTGAAAATGTATTTTTATCATCTCATCTCAATTTTTTTTAACCTTGTATAAAGCTATTAAATGTCGAACAACTTTTTCAAATATAATTTCTTCAATATAATTGCAAATAAAGGTGATTTGAGGAGAATTTTTTCCTTCATTTTCTCGCCATACATGAAAAGACGAACGGTACTGTACCCAATATCTCCCAATAACCTTCTACTGGCTTGAACTAAGTTCCACCACGAGCACTATAGGTTTTCCTCATGTTCAGTCGAAAGATGAAAAAAAAAATCAATTCGTAAAAATACTGTAATACCCATCAAAGAATGTACGGAGTATATTTTTTCTGGTTTAATTAGCGTAGCTTTCAGACGAAACATCATATTGTTGCTTGAAAGGACTGAATTTGAAAATAAAAACTAATAGACGGACTCAGATTGGCCACCTTTTCATTGTCAAGCTCGAGATCTACCGATTTATCGAACGATGTAAGTGAGGTCTTTCTGGATATTCATAATAGCCTCTAAACCAGGGTTGATTGTATGTATGTCTATAGGTCAGCAATCGATATATCAAAATCATTTACTTATTTTCAACGAAAATATCGGAATTACTAAATTGAAAGAAAGTATTGTCCGATTAAAAATCAAACACAGTTTGAATGACTGGTAGACCATATTTTGCTTTTGAATGCCGAAGCAAAAAATCCTCGATATTTTGCTTTTTGCCTTTGGAGTCATTCAATTTAAATTAAGGAATCGTTTAGGCAACGAAAAAGCGAATAAACTAGTGTAAAAAGCCAACAGCTTGGACTGGATCTCGTTGAATAAAGAACTGGTAGTTCCTCTTTCCCGATTTTTCATTACTTGAAAATTTATCAAACGACAAGTTTTGTTATTTTTGACTGAATTTCAATTTGTACCAAAATAAAGATATTAAATATTTTTTGCATTTTAGCCCAGGAACATCAAAATTTCTGATACAAGTATATCGGATATATATTAGATAAGTTTAATATATATCAAATATTGTCATATTGATATTTGTCTAAACGTTCAAAAAATTTCAGTACAGGTTCTCCTTCCTATTTTTGCATACGCCAACAACGCTGTCTTTCGGATCCCGGAAAAACCGGAAAGGAAATCCCTCAGACAAACGACCTCCCACCTACAGAACCGATGCCCTGCCACTCTTATATGATTGCGTAACGCATTTTCCATCACTCCATCAGCATTCGGCTCCCATTACCACTGTTGAAGAGGTTATTGCTTATCCACGCCTCGTACTTAGTATACGGCGCGCGCACTGTCGGTGCAAGTCACATTTCGATATCCTAAGCGCCAAAGTCAAAGTGCGTGGACCATTCATCACCATCGCTCAGAAAACGGACTGGCTTGATAAGAATCGCCTTGATAGATGAGAATACTATCAGAAGCCGTGTGGCACTGCCTGGCAGGGTTGTGGAGTTAATCGGTGGTCAACGTGTTGAGTGACTAGGATTTGTGCAGTATTTCAGTCAGTGTGCGGTGCCCAGTGTTACCGCTTGGAGCGGCAGTTGTTTAGTACCGTGCTCGCAGTTTTTTTTGAAAAAGTAAGTGACGTTCACCCCCGAAAGGTCAAAGAGAAGCCAACTACCGAATTATTTTACGATAAACATCGTTGAAGTAGGTCATACCTTACGCTAAAGGGCAAATTTCACGTAGATATCGAACGCTTACTACGCTCATCAATAGCCGAAATTTCTGAATATCTGTACACAAATAAGCGCGCATTCGTCATTTCTGTCGACTTTACTCTTTTACCCTTTGTACTTTGAAATGCATCCTTGATTATAATTTTTTATATTCTATTCGGTAACTGATATTTACGTTTGATGTATAGTGGGTTTCAGATTTGACATTGAACTTGATCACACATCTTTTCAATTTACTCACACGGAAAAAAGAAGCTGATATCTGAACAATCTGTTCAATTTATAACGAGGTGAATCATATATCTATGGATGAATGTCTCTAGAAATATTCTCATAACTATGGCCAGCAAATACGTACAGCTCTCTAGTCAGGTTATCTTATCAGTGTGCTGACTTATATTTTCCTCCGTATCGATTTCAGCTAATCGTTATTAGAAATAGAAACGTGACACATGTAAAGAAGTTGGTAAATATTTAGGTGTGTAGGTATCCTATCTATATGTCACCGTAACCCGAGTGATAACCTATAATCAACATGTATATTAGAGCTGGTTATTTTGGTGCTGATATATAGATACTTGCCAATATTTCAATTTCATAATATATGGCATACCAATTCCATAAAGTTTTCACTGGCAAATCAATAAGAATGTCGGCTGTCATTTGCTGCCCTTTGCTCTTCAAATGCTACTCTCAACATCGGAATCACAAATAATATCGCGCATCACGATCTACCCGAATAGATAACGAACAAGCTCGCGAACAAGTAATTTTAGTTCATTGGTAATATTATATTATAAAATCCATCGCAATAAAGATAGGGATTCACGCGAACACTCTGTACAAAGTTATACCGATTGCATGATCAATGAACCAAAGCAGTTTTCTCAACTATATATAATATCGATAATAACAATTTCCTATTGTGGTTGGTTTCATCCACGGTTTTCAATTCTTCTTTCTCGCAGCTGAACTAGTTCGGTTATTATCTTTCATTTAAGTACACTGATATGGTTTTACTATTTGTTGAAGGTTGAGTACATTTCTAATGAACGAATAAAATACATCACTTTTCTGAAGAAATGTTTCCTAGAATGATTTTCAAATTATTCCACGACAGATGTCATTATTCCTGAAACACTACGATTATAAAGCAAAATCTTTGTCTTCATTCTTATGCATGGCCTTAATAATTTCATTACTGCTCCTGTTATTGCAATGTGATCCTTGATATCTTCAAACTTGTGGGAGTCCTGATTTTTCACTTTCTAAAACGCAAATAAAGTTGTGATGAGTTCGTTAAACGAGATTAATATGTAGCGTAGCGAATTTTTCCTAATTCAAAATATCCCATCTCATATCTGGTAATGACCTTGTTTCAATAACTGCACGACAAATCATTTGCACCGGTATTACTGAATTAGTGCAGCAACATCAGCCAGCGGCAACAGATATACTTTCTAAATCGAGATTGGCCAGAAAATCACGTATGATTCATTCAACAAATAGTGACAGAGCAAGTGGGTAGCCTGATGTAACGGTTTCTTCCAAAAATTCGCTGTTTCAAATAAAAAATTCAAGCATGACCGTGAAATCTCAAGAGCTCTATCAGGTATGAAAGAGCGAATAGATTTTTTTAATTGGGATAGTGGAGTAGTCTATTATTAGTAGCCGCAACTGATGACGAGAATACACTTCGTGATCTCTTGAAGAAAGTGAGACTAGCTCTAGACCAGTCTGAGATAAGTTGCAGTTATGTACAGTTATGATTGAATGTAATTAAAGATAACCAGCAGTGGTATCAAGTACCAACGTCAAGTTATGTAGGAATACTAGGAATCCGAGAAAATTAAGCTCAAATCAATATCACTGGGATTCCAGTTGTATTGTATGAACCGGATGCTTCTGAAAAGGCAGACAGCATTTATGGCTCAACAAATGAATCTGAATGCCTTGCAGGTACCTACCTAATATTTTCCGATAGTTGAAAGGGTGGCTTATTTCTCCATGCCACCCGGTATAAGGTTCAATTGTACACCATTGAGTGGGATATTCCTATAGTCTTGATCGAGGTCTCGATAATATTTTGGTGAAAATATTTTCGAGACAGAAGAGAACGTCTTGTACATCGGTTTCGAAGAAATGTTGTGAAAAACAAGTTTTTATTTTTATTAGGTACATTATTGTCTGTTTCATCATGAGAGCCAGACCACTTTGTTATGAAAGTCCAACATCAAGTAATTTTGAGTCTATCCAGCTTAGTCATATTATGAATTATTGGCATCTTATCTTTATCATTGCGGAAATAATACTTCATTTTTAAAAATTTTTACCTGGTCCCCTTCTGAACCGGAAGTCAACCAAAATATTTCTGTCATAATAATTGAAATATTATCAAGCATATACAGGGTGGGTATTCTCAAATGTTCGGTTGGTATTGAAAGAAGTGAAACTTTGGCTCATTCTTTGACTAAGAACCCGACCAACGATAATTGATAGTTTTGAAAAATTGCATTTTTATAAATAGTTTGTTTTGACATGCAAACCATTTTACAGCATTTAGTTGGTTTTTATAAAACAATGTTCAGTATGTCGAAAGTTATAAAAAAGGAGTGGATAAAAATCTCGATAAAACTGACATGTTTCTTATTTCTTTCAATATTGAAATCCGATTTAAAGGCATGCTGTAATATAAATAACTTTATCCAGGAGCGAATCATTATAGCACTCTGTAATTTCTACAACACAATCATGTCATTGTCGGTTCTCTTTTTCATCAATTGTATTTATTTTTTAATGACATTCTGACTGAATATTTTCTAGTAGTGAAGCTAAACGTAAACTGTAAACTAAGAATGGATACGAAGAAACCGTTATTGCAGAGAATTCATTTCTGACTTCTGTATAAGAAGAACCTTTATCTTTGGTTCCAATCTCCTCGTTCCAAATTGGTTTCTGAATACCTCACTAAGCCGCAGACAAGCATTTCAACTTGATACTCATTGTGGCATTATCTATTTGCCTCCAAATAGCACTGACGCCGGTGTAATAGTTGTAAATTGTCGAGATAACAATCGTAAATGAATGGATTAGAATGATTTCGTATCGTTTTGCAAATACACGTTGGCGTCAGACTATGGGTACCTACATTGGTACCTACCTGTATTGAATAAGCACCGAAAAGATTTCATGATAGTTGATAGCATTAGGCATTAGGCTCGGCATTAGCGCAGCCTGGGTAGCCTTTACCTTTATTGTTCGAGCAGGTTTTATTTGGTAAAGGATATTTCCGCCGGATCAACATCTATATCTATCCATAGCAAGACGAATTGAATCATATGAAGAGCCCCCCACGGACATTTTTATCTATGCTAGACGGATGCGTGCAGATGTCACGGTCAACTCATGTACCTAATTTAAAACACAAAACATGGGCGGCGAAACTGTTTAGTTATCTCACAATACGATATTCAAGTTGAAATATCCAAAAAATCTTACTGCTCGCTCCTTAGTAAACACCATAGGTTTATTGATTCGATTTGTGAATTCAAAAGGATCATTTGATCAATTATTTGATTTTCATGCAGTCTGTTCAGTATGAACAAAATCACTGAGTTCAAGCCTCTCCTACAGAGAGCTGACAAGAAAATTTACGACATTTATTGAAATTCTAACAGATGTTGGGGAATTATTCTGTCTGTTGGGTATCTCAAATCACAACTATTGTCTAGTATAGCATTTCTGTGTGGGCAGACGATTCTTTCCTGAAGCTTCATGCATAACGAACAGACTCTGTTTGAAATGGTGAAAAGTTATATTTCAATATATTACATCCATAAAAAAACAGTCATAAAGTTGGCTTAATGTAGGAAAAAATGTGTTGTTGATTTCTGCATATCTGACGACTATGAATTATTAACTATAATTATATTATGAATTAGTTAATTTTACATTTCAATCACGGGTTGAGAATATTCAATCGTGTTTTCATAATTTATCTCCCGCAAAATGTCTATTCCATAAATATTCGATAGTTTTGACCCATCTTTATGTAATTTGGGTTATTAAAGCTGTTTTCAGAAAAATAAGAGTGCATAGTTTTTTAGTAAGGGAAAATCTGCTTCAAAATTTTGTGCATGAGGTCCTAGATTCCAAACACATTTTCTTGATAAAATATTTCGATATTCAGTCCCATTTTTCGGCACCAAGGACACTTTTTTCAAATTCCCGCTAAATATGAGGTCACGTGATGTAAGTCGGGGTTGGAATAAGCTGGTGCACAAATTAATTCAATCCATCATTTACCTGAATGATATATTCCTGAATTGTGTGAAAAAATGGTTGCGCAAATTCCCTCAAATGTACAATTATCCAAACATCATTCTAAAACCAGGTCTATAGAACACCCGAAGAGAATATTCACAACAGACATGGAGCCATTTATTATTAATTATAACTTGTCGAAATATTTGAATCAAAATTTATACTCTAGAAAAATTGTCTTTTTTTTTCGGATCGGTTATTCGAAACTCTATAAGGCTTAAATATGACGATCTCTCGAATTCGTCTCGAATGGTTCACATATCTTTGGGGTTCGTTTTCAAACACTCCTTATAGACTTGTTGTCGAGTCGTATCGGAAGGAAGGTAATGCTCATAAAACAGTATTCTAACAAGTTCACAGCAAACATTGCAACAGTGAAGGAGAAATATTGCGGACCTTTCACTTTTTCACCGGCAATCATTCTCCCTAGTTTTACTTTCACGTGTCGAACCTGACTAAACCAAACTGAGATCCCAACTTTATGGGATCAGGATCATTCCTAAACTTCAGAGAAATCCTTCTACTAACATACCTATCTCCTTTCATTGAACCTGTTCACTTTGAAATTCTTAAGCTGTGAACGTCATTTCAGAGATTTACAATTTCATATTTAGTGGATTTTTGCTGTTGGATAGTAATAAAATAAATAATCTATTGGGTACTCGAGCTTATTTCAATGTTCTATTTCTTGGAATCCATCAATACATATATAATATATTGAAATGAAGCGCATAATTAGTATGCAAGATCAGCAAATGAGCCAGAAAAAAGCGATATGAATATTTATTCATCAATTACATCACCTTGAGTATTGAAAAAACACTTCCAGATATTTTCCATATAATTAAAATCATATCACGAACAACACATCAGATGATTAAAGAAAGTAACATATACAATAACAAAAATATTATTAAATCCTCTTTATTTTTCACAATAATTATATATGTGTATATTCAATAAATCAAAAATCATTCAGTATCGAAAGTAAAGGAAAATGTTTATTCATTTTCTGTATTTTCGATCAGAAACTAAGCATCAGCTGAGTATGTATAAATTTTTCTAATTTTCATTTATGATGAGCGATATATTTGAAAAATATTTTCATTCAATATGTTTTCACTATGGTTCATCCTATGTGTCTACGCCCATACATACAATGATGATTTCGACGACGTTTCGTCATCTTAATTATTATAAATGGATAACACAAGGTTTTCCCGACTTTTAAATAGACTAGCAAAACAATGATTTCCTACACAACATACACAAATTGCAAAAAACTCGTCTAAGCCACAAGTTTAAACTGTTAAACGCTCTACATCTGAAAGTGGTGACTATATCAATTATTTGTTGCATATGGTCAGTTATTTTCACTTGCCATAAAATGTCAAAAACAAATTGCAAACTATTTATTTAATCTGTTTGAAGATACTGTTTCTGCTTTCTTTTCTCCGATTCAATTTTTGTAAACAATAACTCTAGTTATGGTATTTTATCTTTATAAGTTGTGAATGTTCATACCAACATACCTATATTGAAATTCCAAGGAATAAATTGCCAAAATGTCTTCAGCAGTGTCAAATCAAGGTATATTTATTCGCCATATCTTTATAGATAATCGAAATGTAACATTATTCTTTCAATTACTACATCTTCGATGGAAATGTTTATAAAATTGAAAATTTTATAAACATTATGAGGTTAGTTGATGATCCCGTTCAGATAGACAACCCCAATCAGAACTCACCATGCATCGTTGCTTAGAGGTAAATTGCTGAAATCTACTGAAAGCATTTTTCCGCGTACTATTTGTCACCCTCGACTTTACCTTGTCTGAGGCTAGAAATTCACCGATTTCCGCTGCCAGTTTTCCCCCCACCATAAGATGAAGTGGGGTTTAGTGAATGTTTTTGATCATATTTATTGTCAATATTTTTCCTGATATGACACTTACCTTATAACAGAATCTTACTTCCATGTTTGGTCTATTGTGGCTGAATTTCATCTAAACAGTAGGTTACCTTCGCCATATATGAAGTGGCAGAGACATAATCCTTTATCACTATATCGTATTATATTTATACAAAACCAACAAGGATTGCATTGTCGAATCACAGTTTATGATTTTTTACCATTGCAATCACGATTTTATCGAAAGACATCAGTTGGAGGGTTCTATCATTTTTTGCAATATTTGTGTTCTGCTTGAAAATTGCAATAGAAAAAACTCTCTAGTGAATAAACATCTAGTGTAGTAAAATGCCTCTGGAGTTCATCGACCCGAAACTAAAAATGTTGCAAATAAATGGCCTTTTTCATTAGTAGGCAGAATAATATTCTGAATAAATTAACTGTCAAGTGAAAAACAAGAACAATAAATCTCTCTTTTGTTTTATTCCCCTCAGCAACAATAGTCAGCATGATGATTAGATGTTCAAATTGAAATTCAATATTGATGATATCAATAATCATAATGTCAATATCAGTATATATCATGTTTTGTTCGATAGATACTATACCTGAGGTCATTCCATATACCAGGTGGCTCTATACAAGAACCTTTCTGAGCCTCGCTCTGAGGTCAATACTTTATGCCCCTTACATTTCTCGCATTATGAAATGTCCTTTCTTCAAAAAGTCTTCTTTGATCCAAGATTAAGATTGGTTCACATATTCTGTGAATTTTCAATCGAAGAACTTCATAATGTCACTAGAACAAAGCATATATGATTGCATGGAAATGAAAATATAATAAATAATGGGAGTGGTAACCTGCAGATTTCTTTTTATTGATAAATCGGAGATCCATTATTGATCGAATGTTTGTCGTCTGGATTAGCCATATAAAGTAGATTCCTAATAAACACTCGAACAATCATCACAAGCTTTCATTTATATCAGAATGTTTTCAAACAATTTGCTTAATTCCACATTTATGGATTTATTATACATATTATTTTTACTGTCTTCATTTTCTGCATTGATTCTTATAAAATGATGTTATGATATTTCTAAATGTATCAAATGAAGAAGCATTTAAATTTATTGCAAGGTGGATATAGGATGGTGAAACAGCTTCCTATCAACAAGCACTAGAATAAACTGTAGACCTTTGCCTACTTGATTTCATACCGTAGTAATATTTCCTGAAGTTATCAGAGATGGCGACATACCTTATGTCGGTAAAACAGACACTCTGCATCTGTCATCTTTTAATCAGTTTCTTCTATTCTAGATGAAAAATGACTGGGAAGAGTCAAAATATCGATAATTATTCCAGATTCACTGAAATTATTGTATTTTGATGTCATTTCAACTCATGTCTGTCAGATGCGAACCACAGAAATACATGAGCAACAGAAATCTTCTTCGATAATCGATCTCACCGCCATCTTCATTCAAGTCGTGGAAATATTAGTACCTTCTCAAACGGTCTACAAGTTTTTCGCGGAAACAATTGAAGAGCTGTTTCACCATCCTATATCCACCTTGATTTATTGATATTTCATGAGTAATCAGAAAAATTTTAATAAATGAAGTGTGGGTAAGAAATATGTAATTACTCAGACCAACCAATATCTAATTATTATACATTCCATATCTATCAATAGACATCTCTAATATTTGGTATATCCCTCGGGATATCCAGTGGACAGTCAATTCATATCCGAAGGATACTATGAGATATCTTTAGCGATATCCATGAAATTTCATTCAAGAATATAGTTATAAAAATATAAATTAATAAAATATGTCCCTATACAACTGGTCAACAAAAGGGATTTCTGAATCAAAATATGACATTTCACTTATTGGTTGTGGTCATTTCTCATGCCTGTTCTTCCAACAGATATTTTCATTAATATCCATAAAGTTTTTTTTTCGGGTATACGAAATATATTGTTCAAGGCTCAGTAAGTGATAATTATCAGCCAATAGAATAGAATTCAGCAATATCCTTGTTTATTATTCAGGTCATAAGATATTTGCCAAAGTTCGTCTTAATACATCACAGTTGATGTCGAACAATGCATTTGTTCAACTTGATTATTAATATACAGGGTGATTACTGAAAGCGCAATACAATGTGATGTATTATTTTAATACGTGTCCATGAATTTGAAAATTTTTTCAACTATTAACGTATTTATAAGAAATCGCATTTTGTTTAAGTAACATGTGATGTTTCCACTAAAATATTAGTCATCACCCTGACTATATCAAGACACCTTTGTCACTGGTCGAGTGGGCAGTGTTATACAACAAAAATCTCCGACTCTCCCATGGTAATGTCAATTATTGCGCAATAGACTTTTTTGATTTGCATCCTTGTGCATTCATAAGGAATGCGTTGGACTATTGCGGGAGTTTGACATTACACTCTTGTCTCTTGGCATTTGTTTCAATAGTTTAAGCGCTTAGCATCGTCGCTTTTAAACAAATAACGGTCAATTATACCTGGCAGCTGGGAACATTATTCCTCTGAATGGTTATTTTCAATTTATACCGTTTAAACTATGATATTTGAATTATTTATAACTACTAGTTTTATATGATCGATTCAATTTAGGGATGAATACAACTTAGTAGTTACTGATGGACTTTTGACCCTTTAAGGTAGCACCACTGAAGGACATTCTTTTTTCATTACTTATCAAATGAAGGCGAAATATATATAAATCATCTCTTATTTCGATTCCCAAGAAAAATAATAGAATCCGAAATATTAAATTTGATTTTTTTTCAGGCTCGATCAGAATGTGGCGTATTACCTTCCTAGTGCTGGCAGTCCTGGGGACAACTTTGGCAGCATCAATACATCACTGTTCCGATGAATCATGCCCGGAAGAACAAATAGAAACAACGTCCTTTGAGTTTCTGGATAAATTGACACAGAAGCAACTCCGATCAATTTTCAACTTAACCATGGTTAATGCCTCAGTCAGTAAAGTTGACCCGAGGCTAAAGTACCTGAAGAATTTAAGTTACCTAGATCTGTCCTACAACTATGTTCAGATCCCTTCAATCCCTGTACTGTACAACCTAAAGACGCTAATTCTCAAAGCAAACAGCCTGAAGAATATCAACATGACTGCTCTACCTCCAAATATAGAGGTTTTAGACATATCTCACAATTTGCTCACACATATACCAAAAGACTGGGAATCCCTGAAATCACTGAAGACTTTACATTTGTACAAGAACTCGATAGACTGTGACTGCAACAACCGTAATGTTTTGGACTACGAGCGGTTAACGAAGAGTAGTATTTCTGTACCAGAATCTGTTACCTGCCAATCACCCAGTAAATTCCAAGGAAAAGACATAAGCAGTGTCAGCTGCCCATTAGCTGATACAATGCTTGACGAAGAACCAGCAGTGGAAGGCTCGGGAAGTTCTGACATTTTCGAAACTTTCTCAGGAGGTGCGAACATACCTTTAATACAGGAAGAAGTAGAAGACGAAGGCGGAATAGGAAAAAACACTTTAATCGATGATAGAGATGAGATTTTGGATGTCGCTACTACGATAAAGTCTGAAGATACTTCTTTCGGAACTGAAGGCAGTGGAGATGAAGGTAGTGGTTATGATATTCCTGGGTGCATCGTGAATTGTACGCCACCTGGACCAGTTGGTGCCAATGATAGTGAATTTGATTCGCCACCACCCTCTATATTCAAACAATTTGATATTTTAAGGAATGACTTGAATCCATTCAAAGAAGATGAAATCACGTCTACCACTACAACTATCCCTTCAACCACCACTACAACCACTCCTTCTCCCACACCGACCAGTAACACTACTGAAGCACCAAAAACACTTCCACCAGTTAGTGAACCAAAAATAATGAAGGAAACAGAAGGAAATCTTGGGAAGGTACCCGATAGAGCAGAAGATATCGAGGTGATTTCGAACAATACCAATAAATCAGAGTTCGAAAGAGCGTCTATTGCACCCAAAGATTCAACAGCTGTCTATGCAATCATAGGCGTTGGCTTGTTGCTAGGTGTTTTGTTCCTTATAGCTTTCCTCAAGAATCGTAAATCCAGGAGACGGCAGAATAAAGGGGACGTACCGAACGCAAATGAAGAGGAAATGAAGCCTTTAAGCAAACTACCAATCACAACGCTGAACGAGAAACCAAATAGAAAGTCGAACATCCCGGAGAGTGTTCCCCTCATCAAGGGCCAGAATGGAAAAGCCAAAGACGATTTCCCAAAGTTAACGTCATTCACTCCCTTAGCCCATCCAGAATTGCCCAGGAACGGAATAAGCAACGCCGATGAGCCTGTCAAGGAAAATGGACACTTGGACGATGAAGAAGAAGTCGATATGCGTCCCAAGACCCAACCCGAATTGCTCACTCCCCAAAGAGAGAGAGTGACCATTAGGGAGTCTGAGATACCAGATTCGGTCCCGAAGACACCTCTGCTAGTCCATCGGCAGAAGAATAGTGATGGTGAAATAATTACTATGGTTGTTCCTTGAAAATACTAGTGAAGTGTATACCTCAGTATTTATTACCTGTCAACACATTTGTGATAAAATTATAACTTATTAATTCGCGGTCGTTCCTATAATTTATGAAACGTTCTAAACGAGTGCGAATACGTTTCCAGTCGACTGTTATAGACTTATAATGTATACTTATTTTTGTGTTTATTTTATTTATAATCGTTGCCAAAGTAATTTCATATTGATGTTGCAAATACTGTGAAAAACTGTATCGGTGTGGTATGTACCGTAAATAACGGGAGATTGGTGATTAAATAAATCGTTGTGGGAGGCAAATCAATCCTTCTGATGTGAATGAAACTGTAAGATTAACGACTGAAAAATGATTCTTGCTCACATTCCCTTCAACATATCTAACTTTTAGGTTCCATTCACATTTAGGCAATATATGGTGATAACGAAAGAAAGGTATAATATTCACTGGCATTAAATAAATAGATACGAAGTGATTTCTCGATATAATAACGGGTTACCTAACAGAATCATCAACTTTCAAGAAAATCAATTCGATTTTTTTATTTATCAAACGTTTCGAGATATTTTTTTGAAAAGAGATACTGATATTAAATTTTTTGAATGGAACTGATGGAAGATATAGGTATATATAGATTATCTATATATTTCATTGATAGTCTTCAGTATAATCAATCAATATAAAGGATCAGTGAATTTTGTACTAGTATTTCTGAATTACCATCGTTTCAACAGCTAAGGGCACTTATGCCTTTTGCCTCGTTGTATGTCTATGATAAGCATAATCCCGTCCATTTACAAAATTACAGATTGAAATAATAGGTTCTGAATATCGCGTAAACCATTGAGAATAAGGTTAATGAGATAACCTTGTCTGCTTTGTGATTATTGAATGCTATTCTGTTTTGAGAATCTGCTGATTCATATTTTTGCAATTCTAAAATATTCGCGAATTCAATGCCTATATTCAGCCCGAATGAAGTTTGGTTGTTTGTTGAGAAAGTGAGCGATTGTTCAAGTATCCATTATGTGAATTGTTGATATAGAAAAAATTCATGCATACAGGGTGATCCTCATTATTTATTACTAGCGGTAATTTTCCGCATTTCTGTATGCCGATGGAAAATTTATGAATCAGTAAGTAAGTAAAAACATTCAGAGAATCGAAATGATGACTCTTGACAGATTAAGCAATCGATGAATGAAATAATGGAATAACATAATAAATAATACTCAGTTGGTACATATACCTACTCACCTCTCATATTCATAGACATAGTAGAGGTTACCCTTGGGAATTATTGGTTCACCCTGTAATAGTTGATATTGTAATGACTTGTAGAGTCACGTATTGTAAGCAGAAAAACAAGACAAAACAGACTGACATGAAAATTGATTTCAGTAAAACATAGTTTACAACATGATCTAATAATCCATCATAATGGTGAATTTATAAACTCAACTAATCTAAGAATTTGATTAACAACCAAGGATTAAGAAAGATGAATACAGGAAAATACCTTCGTGGTTTTATTAACTTTTATCTGTCATTTAAATCAATAATTAACAACTGAGAATTAAGATGGTAATCTTTCATCTTTTCAACTAAGAATTAAAAATAATTATGAATTCAACGCATGCGCATAAGACATATTTGAACACAGAACCATTTTGTTCGCTCTGAATTTCTGGCACGGAACAATAAGAAACATGATTCTTGATTGAATGTTTATAAACACTTCCTTAGTTGATGTAGTTGTTAATTATTAATTGTCAATTCGTATTTTTAGTTTAGTTGAGTTTATAAATTCACCATAACGGTGATCTTGATTCCTGCTTAGATCATATGCGTGTCAATACTGAGGAAGAATTATAATATGGAAGATATAACGTTATTTTTGGTTTTGAAATCTTGAACCAATTGAATTAAATGCAGAACAATTGCGTGTGTAGGTATCACCTTGTATAGCTAAAGAAGAAGAATCGTATTTTTAATGATGTTATTTGTAGTTGATTGATCATTTATCCGTTTTGTTTTTTATTTTAGAATAAATCATGTACACAATTTATTTGATCTGTTTTCTATTCCTGTTCATAAATATAAATACATGCATTGTTCTTTTTTTAAAAAAAGTACAAGTACAAGAATGTAGAACAAAGATACTTTGGTATAATATGACTCCAGTAAATGTTTACCAGCCTCACAAAAAACAGCTCGAGTTACTTCATGATTAAGATTATTCGCAACTCGATTTGCAATTATTATAATCATAATGTGTTTGACTTTATTGGGTAGTTTCGTCATAGTGAACTATGTGAACAAGGTTATTCATGACAATCGAAAAGAGTCATTTTGGGAGTAATTGAAATATATTTGGGAACTAAACCAGCTGAAATATTGTCGACTTTTACTCTATTTCACTTATACGTATACTGCAATTTGCCTTCTTACATTATTTCATAATCAGATTGGTATGATTTCAGACATAGTGTCGGCGATTTCTCATCAGTCGAGGAAGTCATATATCATATATGTAACCGCTAAATATCATTCCATTTTGTTTTCCATATTGATCTAACGGAAACTCGCCATAAATGTACCATTGAAAATTATATTTGGACACTGTAGAAGAGTTAATTCCTACAATTTCATGGGAATAATATTCGGGATGAAATCAGTTGGTATGGTTTCGCACTACCAATAATTCAGTTGACTGTAAAGATACTATGTGGAATAGTCAAATCGGGATTAGATTGACCACTACAGATTAATATGCACAATAATGATTGAGATACTGAATTTATTCCACACTGTGTATCATACTTGATACATTCACGCGTTTTAAGGTAATAACGAGTTAACTAAACAAATGTTTGAAAATATTCAGAGAGCAGTTAAGTGTTTGTTCTCGAAATTGATTCATTAATATCTTATGTATACATACACCGTTTGATGATAGTCATATGACAAAAATATCCCGCAAATACAATCCATCTAGAAACTTTCAAGGTTTAACCTGAACTTCTCAGTGGGATTCCAAGAGGATGGATTCTAGATGAAAAAATTGAATGCTGTTTTCTACGAAGTTTGATTATCAATATTCCAGATGATTGATTTCTCAAATATAATAAAATCATGTATACCTACTTTTTCAGCCATTCACCATGGTCATGGAAATCTAACGATTCCTATAAATCGGATGTCAAGCGTACACACTAGATGTCATCGAAAATTCTAATGTTTTTAAATGTTGTTATTGCTTGAAGCATTGAATATCCATCATGTGATGGCTTCACTGTATATCTTGATTAGATAAGAAAAGCTATAAAAGCATTTTTGTATTACGTAACAAGGCTGTATGTTTTTACTTTTGGTTGATTTATTATTGCTCCTTGACTGGGATATCACCAATTACAAGTTTCAACGAATAATTGCCACTGTTTGTAATGATAATATGAATATTTCACACCAGGGTCGTATCTAATCGTGGCTGCTACACTGATAATGTGATTGCTTTCCTCAACAATCTATGCAAAAAGATTCACAGTCAAGAGCAGGAAAAGTATTTCTATATTCTGAAACGTTCTGAAAACAAATATGTATTTTCTAACTACTTCATTCAGTATCAATGTAGTTTTCATTCAATGAAAGAAGAGATCCCAAAGACTTGCTAGGGACACCCTGTATAACATCGAAGATTGTTGGTTTTCACTTCACAGAGATTTCTTTATTAGCCGATATCGTCGAATTGAAACTCTTTTACTATATTAGTGAAATAGTGAAGATATTAATCTCTTGAAATCATAATCTGCATTGCATTTGAAATTTTTAATATGTAGGTATGTTATATCTTTGATTGTTCTACTGTATAAATGTACATACTCTTGACTCACGTTGTACAGTGAATCCTCAAATATCATATGTAATTCAAAAGGAGTCGTAACAATGATATATTTGCAATTCAGATATCGAATTTGTTTATGCAAATTGATGAACTGATTAATCAAAATTAAAAATAACTCCAGACAAACAATTCCATGTTTGTTTTCACATATAAATGGTGCACTTAATTACAATCAACATAACAACATATTTTTCGAGAAGAACACAAAAAATATCACTTGCATTATTTTTCCGATGGCATTCCCAAATTTCAACTGCAGGATGTGCGCTGAGCTACTCTCACATGCGAATCCTTGTCAAAGATTGCCAATAACTTCAGGTGCAATAGGTACGTTGTATCTTTCAAAAAAACAAATGTATTACAACATCCAGGAATACGTCGAAGGAACAGGGACCCACTTTCTGGCAATTTTAAATTGGCATACTCCATGGTCGCTTGAAAATTTTCGGTTAGAAAGGATGTTTCAACAGAATTATCATCTCCCGCTCAATATTTCACCAATTTTTACAATACATGGTCATAGTCATACTTTATATTTATAGCAAACTATGAAAATAAGTCAATCTTATGAGTACTCATCAGATAAATGATCCTGCATTATTTTCAATTGAATGTGCATGTTATTATTACACCTTCCCTACTTTGTTTAATAAATTCTGTATTCCATTAACGTATCATGCATGTAATATGTAAATGTTGAAAGGCATCCGGATATCCTAAGACGACGCATAGGATCCTTTGTATATTGTTGAACATTAATGTTTGAATTATGCGACTTGTATAATAATGAATACTACCATTATTAATTTTGTTTTTGTCGGTAGTTTATTTGGAAAAAAACATATACATATATACAGCAGTATGTCATTTGAAAAATGATCCGAATGTGGAATGGGTGATAGTTATTCGTATCGATTAAGGTATTTACAGGGTGGTTCAGCTTATAGTTGCTGGACAATCAAATATCGGTCTCTCCTCTTTTCTTTAATCTTTTGACCACACGAATGAAAATGTTTGTAAAAAGTATGGTAGGTCTCGAGTAATGATTCGATTAAAAACCTATGATGTGGCAGGTCTTTTTTTTGTTTTTCAACGACAAAACTGAACTAAGATGAACTTATTTTTCATATACGGTATCTCGGGTATGATCTGATACATTTACTATCTAATCAGTGATTCATGATGTGTAGTACAATAAATTAATACGACAATAATGATCATGACACGACATTGCTTGGAATTGTAAGAATCTATGTATTTCTGATGAAAAATGAAAATGTTTTTCTTAGCATAATATGTAGTAAATAATATGTTGTTCTAAATTTTGTACATTTTTGAGTTGAAGATTCCTCTGCACATAATCAATAGTATGCAGATTCTAACTAGGTTGTTTGTCTAGGATGATTCCTTTAGGATATTTGATCTTGGTTGCAGCAGACATTTGGTACCTATTCATTTTTAATTTGGATATTTGAAAATTTGGCAACGTTAAATTTTCATCGAAGGGGACAAATGGGATACTTACTCAGAATTGATTGTTGATATTTTGTGATCGAATTAGTATTTTATCATTTCCAGATTTTCTCAGCGAGGTCTAGGAGTATTGTGTTACGTGGTTTTGCTGCAGGAGTTCCATCTATTATAGGTATATTGTGTACAGGGTGCACCACTTAAAATGGAACCCCCTTTTAACTTTTTTGTTCTTGAAGATATGAAAAATGTTTAATAGAAAAGTTGAATAACATAATTTGGATTAACATATATTTTTGGATATACTGGGTCTGTCATTTTCCCGAAATGGACAGAACATGGTTTTTCAAATGGAAAACTATGTATATATTTTCAAAATTCGATATAAATTTCTTTCCTGATCTCATTGATATCAACAAGTTGTATATTTTGATAGAAAATGACTGAGCCATTGACAATCAAAGTTGATCAAAATAACGCCTCATATAATTATTACCTAATGTAGTTTAACATAGTGGGCTTTGAAAATATGTCTTCATTGTTTAATATCAACGGAGATGTCAGGGTATTGTTTATTTTGGAATTTAGAGTGTTCAATGTCGAATGAAAAAATGACATGAGACCTATGAAGCGATATTTTGATATACTTTGATTGACAATAATAGCTCAGTCATTTTCCATCAAAATATGCAATTTGCTGATATCAATGAAATCAGAAAAGAAAGTTCTATCGAATTTTGAAAAAATTTACATAGTTTTCCATTTGAAAAACCAAAGTTGGTGTCCATTTCGGAAAAATGACAGACCCTGTATATCAAAAAATATCTGCTAATCAATATTCAAGTTATTTCATTCAACTTTTCAATTCAACATTTCTTCATATCTTCAAAAACAAAAAAGTTAAAGAGGGGTTCCATTTTGAGTGGTGCACCCTGTACGCCATTGGCACTAATTAGGTATCTCCAAGAGAACCAGAAACGTCTGGAAAGAAAATTGAATAATTATACTAATTTCCATTCCATACAATAACGTAGGTTTTTGTTTTGATATAACACAATTTACGCATTTCAATGTTGTTTTCGTAACATATACGTAACACGTAAGTGTGACGATAAAGCTACTTATGAGTACATCAGGTGAGAATATACTGCCGTGAGGTTAGGTAATTTGTTGACTCCCTTTGCAGGTAAAAAATACCAACATCATTTGATTTCCTGATATATTTTGATACAACCTTTGTCACAATCTTGCAGTACAGGGTGTCCTGTTATATTTAGACCCCTACCTACAGCTTCAAGTATACGCGGTAAAAAAAACTTTGAATAAAAAAGTTGTAGGTTTTCCCCGGTACTATCTTTTGACACAAAAAATCCGAATCGCAAAATTGAAAAAATGACAAGACATTTTTATTTAAAAAGCAAATACCTCGTTCCATTTATATCGGAACAATTTTTTCTTCTGTTTCCGAATATATATAGTTTGCTTATTTTCCCTCAAGTCGTTTTTCACTTAATAAGATTTCAATATTGAATCAATATTGCCAATATTCATATCAAACATATGTAGTTTCTATTTTAATTTGATGTATCGTATTTTCTTCTTCTGATTTTGGGTGTTAGAAGGTCGCTCGTTTGTTTTATTCTCTGGTTTCCATGAAATTCCACGGCAATCTAAATTTTATTCAATATTGTGAACTGAATAAGTGGAAGACGGCTTGACGGAACGTCAGCAACCAATATCTATTTAGAAACAGGAGAAAAAAGTATTTCAATATATTTGAAAACAAATTATTTCGTAATTTTTTCAATTTTGCGATTCGCACTTGTTTGTTTCGGAAGTGCCAAAAGTTAGTACCGGTGAAACCCTCCAACTTTTATATTGAATGTTTTTTTCCAGCTCGTATAGTTGAAGCTGTAGGTATAGGGGTCAAAATATAACAGGACACCCTGTACACATAAGACAAGCATGTGGCTGTTGCTGAGATATGCATGAACAAGTAATCATATTTTTGAAAATTACTCAGCTACTAGAATGTAATTAACAGTTGATCTGAAAATTAGATTATTTGCCTATCTTGGTATCACGAATGATGGTTGAAGTTTTGGATGCCCTGATGTTTACATGAAAATGTTACAACATGGACAATTTGATCAGAGTGTTGATCAACAATAACGATATTCAGTTCCTTTATAAAGTATTTTTTCACCGTTATAAATTGTAGAACTTCATATATTATTATTATTATTATTATTATGATAATTATATAAATCAAGATTGTGACTCCATCTCATCTTCCATAGTGTTCAGCCTGATTTAACAACGCACGCTTCACTGAGCGAAAATATTCAACCAACCATGGAATTGTTTTATAAATAGGCCTTCTGAAATTTCAACCATTATTGTTGGTAGGGATTTTTTGGAGAATAACTCAAATTTACATAGAAAGTAACCAATTAATTCGTCATCTTCAATGGACCTGATAATTGAGCGGAGTATATTTGAATGTATCTGAATATTTTGTATTTTTCATGAAGATATCGAAAAACCGAATATCAACGTACAGCTACATGCACGAGTGTGTTATGGAGAGCCCTGACTTGGCAAAAATAGTAATTAAATGAACAGTCATGCGAAAAATAACCAGAATTATTGTAATACTAGACGAATTGGTCATCAACCTTGGTATTAGATAACTCCAGTTATATCAGTTCGACAAAATTAGAGTATTTTTTTATATAAGGGATTTTTTTCTCACCATGCAAAGTGAGGTTGTATCCAGTGGGTGAATTTTAAAATTGATCACAATTCAATCTATCATTCCAGGAAAATCTGTAAAACTGTAAAATACCCTGATTGAATATAATAATATAATGGTCTCATGAGCTCAATGCTTCGAATTGTGAAAATGATGAATGACTTATACCAAAGATCTTATACTGATGGTCATTGCTCATATTTGAAAGAAGTTTATTATCCCTTGACCTGCAAAACATCGAAGACAAATAATACCGTGTTAGTCAATTACATCCAAGTGAGAGATTTACAAGGCTGTGTACATGAATCGATGTAATTCAAAAAAACCAGATTTGTATTCCATGCCAATTATATTTCGAAATTTGTAGCAAAGCGCTTTCCACTGTTAGGTCATCATCAGTGCATACTCGTCAGGTATTACAATAAGATTTCCATAAATTAAAAAAAAACATACATCTGGTATACAAACTTTTCACATTAATAAAATATGTTTGGTTTTCTCAACATTGAGATAAACCCGTTAAAATTTTGAATTTTGAATTTTACCTGTTGATTGTTCAATGGTCCATAGAGAAATTTTGAAATATAATTTGCATGGAATACAAATCTGTTTTTTTTGAATTACATCCAATGTAGACGAAATTTGTGAAAAACAATACTGAGAAATTAATTTTCAAAAATATCCAATTCATGTGCCTTCTTAAATTTTTTAACAACTCCATATATGATGAAATACATTCAGTTTGGTAAGTTAACGTGTAGGCTCGTCTGACTGAAGTCTCCGATGACACTTAGGCCTAATGGCCCATTGTATCTAACCTATCTGTCATCATTCTACCCACTTTGATAAATCATTGCCTCGTACGAGGTTGTACAAGTCTTCACTGGATGTGAGTGGTCAAAAATCGTATGTCTTCTGTGATCCAATGCCTCGCATTTGCATAGTATATGTGATACTGTTTCTGGTTCCTTTCCGCACAGTCTGCAATTTGGGTCGCCATTATAAAGTCCCAACCTGGTAAGATGCTCCTTGACTGGCGCGTGACCGGTTATTGTGGTCCTATGACTGTTTTTATCTGCTCACTGTTCATGTTTAGCGGATCTACAGTTCGTCTATGGCATGGTTCCTTGATGTATATTCCCTGGAATATTTTTCCAGTGATGTACGGGTCCCTGGTTTAAAGTACTAAGCCATTGATTGGTCGTTTAAATTTTTGACCATACATATTATGTGTTATTATACCACGTGATATAGTACTTTACTCTAGGCTCTAATACCAAAAAAAACTACATGATGCCAGATCTAGCGTAAGTGTATTTGATATAAGGTCTGAGATTACTTATTGGCGTTTTTCCCCCCATTTCTGAAAAACAATTCAAATAGTTGCCTCCACTAGGTACTTATAGTGCCTAATGTATATATAGCAGTCGATGTTTTTTGCCGGTTGTGGACCTCCCCCCAATGTCACATACACCTCCACGTGGCCTTGGGGCATGACCTTGGAAGCAGTGACCTTGGATTTACCTTGAGAGGAGGGTGGCCTTTATGGGAGTTGATGCAGCCTAGGGGGTGATAAATAAAACTCTAATGGCCACTACCGTGGCCATAAATGGAACCTATAATATAAGCATGTCCATGCATGGTTGGAATTTCAGAAATATTCAAAAATAAGTCGAATATTCTCATGAGAAGCAATTCGAAAAATAAAGAAGTTTAAAAAAAAGTATTTCTGAACCAAGAAAATAATTCTAAGAATCCTAGCGGAATTTGAAAATTAACCAATGTCGATCAATTATCAATTATATCATATTAAGATAAAAGTAATTGGCGAATGGGAAACTCCAAGTAATTAACTCCAAGGAAGAACCTGGAATTTCAATAATATTCGGGAATAAAGTCTATATTTTTTTGATACACATCATTCTTGAATTTTGATTAATCTCGAATAATTCCACTACTGAAGAATTCTGAATGATTCCCCATCAATTAAATAGAAAGTATCTTCGTAACGCATAAAAGCCAGAAATTTTAAGGAAATTCAAATGATCTATAATCCTTTGCAAACTTAAAATTCAACGAGCCTCGGTATAGATAGTCTCCTCTCATCGACTTGGATATGGTTGATTCACAGGGGCGGACTGGGAGGCTGAGCGATCGGACATCGCTTCCAAAAATCGAAACACGATGTGACTGTGTTTCAATAGTGATCCCTGATACAATATGGGTTCACATCATGGTTGTCAAAAAGTATCCTTAGCAAATTCATATTTGTGGCTATTTTGCGGAATCCTTGAATCTCCTAAGATGATCTTGTAGTGCGTTTGGTTTTCAATTTCAACAATAACATCAACCTTTTTCTGTTTAAAGAACACGAAATACTGGAAATAAAACATGAAGAACTGTTTCAATATTTACCAGAAGATGATAACATACTTAGCAGAACACGATTCGAGGAGACAAAAATGACGTTTTAGTGTGTGGTAAAACACTATTACATTCTTCTGATCATCCTCAATTAACAAGGGCAATGATGTTTTCATTGACATCGTTGCCTGTGTCCATAAGTCAATGTTTTAATTTCACACGATCAATTGATTTTGTTGTTTCTTTTCTATAGATATATTGTCTATTATAGATTTTGTGACAATGTGTATTTTTTTATTACATTTGATATATCTTTCTATTGGGCCGGTAGGGTCAAAATCGCCCGGACCGATTCAACAGTCCAGTCCGCCCCTGTTGATTCATACTCAAAAAACGCAGTAAAAAGATTATAGTTCTTTTGTATGGTCCTGATTCATATTGTGGACAGTCGTACATATTATATAATTGTTCTTGAACCATGTCGATAAACGATGATGATTTAGATCGTCAATTCGCGATGCTTGAACAATTTGGATGTTCAGCCGGTATCATTGTCGTTGACGGTATATCATCATCCCTCTATGACATCGGAAGTGCGGTCTCCTTTTCCCAATTAACTACCGTGAATGTTAGAAATACATAATTCGAAACAATAATTATATACACACTTTTATTCTCTCATCCTTCTAACACAACGTCTAAACGGTAACTGACTCTCAGCCTAACTTCTTCACGTAACATCCCTTGATTCATCGTATTACTGAGTCACCAGATTGAGCCACTAAGTGATACTGTCAGCGTATACGGGGTGGATGCATATCCTACCATATCCTACATATCCTACATTCGGCCATCCTGGGGTTAGTCTGTCCTCAGACTCTATATCGCCCTTATAACATGATGCGGATACGTGCGACTTTCGCACATTTTCATGGTGACTTTCACCCACTTACACAGTGACTTTCGCTCTTATTTCATGGTGACTTTCACCAACTTACATAGCGACTTTCGCTCTTATTTCATAGTGACTTTCACCCATTTACATAGCGACTTTCGCTCTTATTTCATGGTGACTTTCACTCACTTACATAGCGACTTTCGCTCTTATACCGGTGACGTTCACCAATATGCTTGAGAAGAAGAATCCTTCACCTTCGCCACACAGGTAACAAGGACCACTACCAACTGACACCTTAAACCAATACTTCCTTTCCTCAAAGGTCCTCGAGGTCCATTCCAGGTCCGAAATAATAAGCTTCTTATAACTGATGACTTTCACCATGAGTTACCTTATTCAATTTCAACTTCAAGACATTCCTTTAGTTACTCATTTTCGCTTAAAAACTCTTGTTAAACTTATTACCACTTAAGAAACTGATGGATTCAATATCCCACCGCTGTCTTTGTTAGAAATACATACTTCGAAACAATAATTATTTACACACTTTTATTCTCTCATCCTTCTAACACAACGTCTAAACGGTAACTGACTCTCAGCCTAACTTCTTCACGTAACATCCCTTGATTCATCGTATTACTGAGTCACCCGATTGAGTCACTAAGTGATACTGTCAGCGTATACGGGGTGGATGCATATCCTACCATATCCTACATATCCTACATGAATGTGTAAAGTGGTGATTATTTGGTTTCCGTGTGAAGTTCGGTTTATTCGCTTACCGTGTGCAGTGTTCTAAAATGTGAGGTGCAAGAAGAACGGCATCATCATGGCATGGAGTTCCAGAAAAAAAATGGAAAGGATTTGTTCGAAACCAAGCAATCATGAAGAATTTCAAGTAATTCCAAGTCTATTTGCCCGAGGGTTTTTTTCGGAAATCACTACTCAAGCAGGGGTGGATTGAAGAATTGTTTTCCGAGGGTGAGTGAATTTTCATTTTGCATGCATTAGTTCCGGACGAGGCGTTTCTGGATAATTTGGGATCTCAAGCTGGACGTGGTAGAACACCTTGGGCCCTGATATGCCACCCCCAGCTAACCCCAAACGAGGAGATGAATGCAGAGGCTGGCTGACACACGATCATTATGGAGAGATGCAAGGTAGGGCACACGATCAATATGGAGAGATGCAAGGTAGGGCAGCTGATGGCGTGCCCAGATCGAGAGGGCAATGAGAGGCTCCCTGTCGGGGGCCTCCTGTTGGGGCCTCCTGTTGGGGGCCTCCTGTTGGGGCCTCCTGTTGGGGGCTTCCTGTTGGGGGCCTCCTGTTGGGGCCTCCTGTTGGGGGCCACCTGTTGGGGCCTCATGTTGGGGCCTCCTGTTGGGGCCTCCTGTTGGGGCCTCCTGTTGGGGCCTCCTGTTTGGGCCTCCTGTCGGGGCCTCCTGTCGGGGCCCCATGCTAGATCGCCAAACGATAACTGATTTTTGATGTCCATAGATTGTGATATATTCAATCTATGATTGTAATTAGCTCAAAAACATAAATTTCGAAGGTGAATGATCGATTTGGCCAATCTCAAATCTAGAAGGCTACCTCTTCAATCTACATAGATATTTATGCACCAAAACCTGTGAATCTATTCAAACAATACATTTTTGTAACTTGGTTATATAAGGATTCTTTCTTTCTCTCATTCAATATATACAGTGTCACACATAAATTTCGCGACAGATGAAAGTTTTTTTATTAATAGATATAAAGAAAATTTGACTTCGCAGTTAGTTTGTGCTTGAAAAATGAGTAAAATACAGCATCTTGCCTTTTTTTCATGTGCTACTCTAATCCTGTCAAATTTGACATTTTTTTAGAAAATCCTCAAAAAATCTGTTTTTTTTTGAAAATTTCGAAAAATGCCAGAGAAAAAAGTTGCTCAGTTACCAATTTTATACATTTGTTTCAAATTTGGACTCTTTCTACTGTCACTTCAAACGGGACCAGCGAATTCGAGGGTCGTGAACTGGCCATGTGTTCTTGGCATCAGGGTGAGGATAGCCTTAGACGAATCCAGACTCCTGTGGTTGAACCTCTGAGGTTTTCACGCCTTATCATGGTAAAGGATTATGTTAGAGTCCTTGAAATGATACATATCAAACGGATCTGGGGGATTCTGGCCGATTTGGGGATCGCAGCTAGACCAATGTGTACTTTGTGCTCTAGTTCGAGAGAAGTTGGATAGCCCCAAGTGCTCCCAGAACAGCTTCACATCGGCTCTTTCACCAGTGGAGCCCACTGTGAATGTAAACTTACGCTACATAAATGAGGGCAGTCGAGCAGCACGAGAAGAAAGTCCCTACGACGACCCATAAAACGTTACATGAGAAATCTCCTGTCAACATGATACCCTATTCAGGGGTTGGTTTCGAGGGAGCATTTGGTTGGCCGAAATGCTTGACAGAATCAACCGTCTTGGTAGGAATCCGTGGTTGGGTTAGACTGTGTTTTCAATTCGGAGGGTGAGCATGAGAACTGATGCTGTTAAACCCGAGGGGTGAGTACATATCCATTTTCTGTACACCAAAGGACATTGAATGCCTATATTCAACCGAAATTACCCCACAATGCCCCTTTTTCATTCAACAATGCCCGACAATGCCCCACATCACCCAACAATGCCCCACATTGTCAAACATTGCCCCACAATGCCCCACAATGACCCGCAATGCCCAAAAACATTGCCCCGCAATGCCCAACATTGCCCCGCAATGCCTCGCAATACCCCTCAATGTCTGATATACCTATCTCTTTTTATTTAAAAGACGAAAAGAAATTCTTGTGTCTCCCAAATAGTTGGCATTTATTTTATTATCATAATAAATATAAAAAAAATCAAGAAACCGCGTTTTTTTGCTGGCGTTATTTCAAAAAATCAATCGATATGAACAACTCTCTATCATGGCCACTTTTTCTTTACTACAAGACAGCGTTATCAAATTTGAAATCCGACGTGTCGGATTCTAGAAACCATCATCAACTTATTTTTTTTAATACGGACTTGGATTTTTTATTCCATTTTTTGTTACCTTTGGATAGCCCAAAAACTATGAGCCATCACAAATTTTGATTTTTGAATGTTTCGATGACAGTTTCTCTATTTTTTTGATGCCATTATTGAAGTTGGAAAAAATGGCCTTGATTTTAGAGATGAAAAGTCACAACCAACCACTCGTCGATGTATGACAGTTCAATGTTTCGAAAAAAATGCGGGATCCAAAATGATATTTTTCAATTCAGAAAAACGTGGTATGATCTTAATTTGTCAAAGTGTTCAGTAGGAACTCTCAAATGGAACATGAAACATTTCCCTATCAGTGGATTGGAAACCAAAGGGTTGCGTGCTGGCCTGCAAGGAGCCCCGATTTATCCCCGCTGGATTATATTTTACAGGGATATCAAAAACGTACCGTTCATTTGAAGATATTTCACGGGATACTAAAGAAGCTAGCAAAGCCACACACGAATTTCGACTCGGGATGGAACACATAATTTTAGACTCATTATAGGCTCTTTTATTACCCTATTCCCAAATTTTTTGCTCTTCTCTTTGATAGAAAAAACTGTGGCTTCGCTAGCTTCGGCCGAACTCAGCAGAGCCATTTTTGAAAAACAATAATTTTGGTGTTTTGAAATAGCCAAATTGTAGAGCTTATTTTAGTCTAATTTATTACCCTATTCCCATTTTTTTGCTCCCTCCCTTAATAGAAAAACTTGTGGCTTTGCTAGCTTCGGGCGAACTCAGCAAAGCCATTTTTGAAAATCCACTTTTTTTTGCGATTCAATATAACGATATTCAAGTACTAATTTTAGGCTAATTAATTACCCTAATTTGATTTTTTTTGCTCCACGCATTACAGAAGAAAACAAGATTTTTCGATTTTCGCCAAGTCGTTGATGCAATCATTTCAAATTATAATTTTTTGACGATTTAACTTGTCAAACCGATGATACCCATCGCTGGATCAATAAAATGTCCATGTTGGAATGTTTTATTCGACGTTTTTTCCAAAAAAAAACTGTGGCTTTGCTGGCTTCGGCGAACTCAAAAGAGCATTTTTTTCAAAAACATTATTTTTCTGTCATTTGATATTTGGATATTTCAAGACTAATTTTAGGCTAAGTAATTACCCCAATTTGTTTTTTTTTTGAATAAGGGTAATTTATAAGCCTAAAATTAGTCTTGATGTATCACTATATCAAATGACATATTAATTTTTCTAAAACACGTCGAATAAAACATTCCAACATGGACATTTTATTGATCCAGCGATGGGTATCATCGGTTTGACAAGTTAAATCGTCAAAAAATTATAATTTGAGATGATTGCATCAACTACTTGGCGCAAATAGAAAAATCTTGTTTTTTTCTGTAATGAGTGGAGCAAAAAAAATCAAATTGGGGTAATTAATTAGCCTAAAATTAGTCTTGAAGTATCCAAATATCAAATGACAGAAAAATAATGTTTTGAAAAAATTGCTCTGCTGAGTTCGCCCGAAGCCAGCAAAGCCACAGTTTTTTTTTGAAAAATCGTCGAATAAAACATTCCAACATGGACATTTTATTGATCCAGCGATGGGTATCATCAGTTTGACAAGTAAAATCGTCAAAAAAATATAATTTGAGATGATTGCATCAACGACTTGGCGCAAATAGAAAAATCTTTTTTTTTTCTGTAATGAGTGGAGCAAAAAAAATCAAATTGGGGTAATTAATTAGCCTAAAATTAGTCTTGAAGTATCCAAATATCAAATGACAGAAAAATAATGTTTCGAAAAAATTGCTCTGCTGAGTTCGCCCGAAGCCAGCAAAGCCACAGGTTTTTTTAAAAAACGTCGAATAAAACATTCCAACATGGACATTTTATTGATCCAGCGATGGGTATCATCGGTTTGACAAGTTAAATCGTCAAAAAATTATAATTTGAAATGATTGCATCAACGACTTGGCGAAAATCGAAAAATCTTGTTTTTTTCTGTAATGAGTGGAGCAAAATAAATCAAATTGAAGTAATTAATTAGCCTAAAATTAGTCTCGAAATAAACAAATATCAAATGACAGAAAAATAGTTTTTGAAAAAATTGCTCTGCTGACTTCGCCTGAAGCCAGCAAAGCCACAGTTTTTTTTTTTTTGAAAAAACGTCAAATAAAACAGTCCAACATGGACATTTTATTGATCCAGCGATTGGTATCATCGGTTTGACAAGTTGAATCGTCAAAAAAATATAATTTGAAATGATTGCATCATCGACTTGGCGAAAATCGAAAAATTTTGTTTTTTTCTGTAATGCGTGGAGCAAAAAAAATTAATCTTGGGTAATTAATTAGCCTAAAATTAGTACTTGAATATCGTTATATTGAATCGCAAAAAAAAGTGGATTTTCAAAAATGGCTTTGCTGAGTTCGCCCGAAGCTAGCAAAGCCACAAGTCTTTCTATTAAGGGAGGGACCAAAAAAAATGGCAATAGGGTAATAAATTAGCCCAAAAAAAACTCTACAATTTGGCTATTTCAAAACACCAAAATTATTGTTTTTCAAAAATGGCTCTGCTGAGTTCGGCCGAAGCTAGCGAAGCCACAGTTTTTTCTATCAAAGAGTATCAAAGAGAAGAGAAAAAAATTTGGGAATGGGGTAATAAAATAGCCTAAAATGAGCCTAAAATTATGTGATCTATCCCGAGTCGAAATTCGTGTGTGGCTTTGCTAGCTTCTTTAGTATTTTCACGGGACATAAATATCTTACACCAAAATTACGAGTTTGAAGAAGAATTTGATGAAGAATAATTAATAAAGCCTTATTGTTTTATAGTAGGTAATGTTCTCATATAAGTTTAAAATTATTTATTCGTTAAATAGTTCAGCTACTTATATTGAATGATAATTTTAATTGAATATATTTTGTTCTACCCTTCATGAATGAAAGTGTTATTTTATTATTGTGTCAAAAGATCTATTTTTAAAGTAATATTTGTCTTGACTAACAATAAAAACTGAAAATCATCTAACTACAAGGCTAATATTCAAAATATAATAGCATTCATGATTCAAATATTGAAAAATATACTGGGTGTTTCATTAAAATAACATAACTTTGTGTTTCTGAATAATGACAGCTCATTTCGAAAATCTGACTGGATTCTAACGCCCCTAGGTTGTACACCAAATTACCCCATGTACTCACACCTCGCCTGGCACCCATCAGGTATGCCAGCGTTTTCAGTTCTTTATTGCAATCCAATACCAGTCGCGACATCACTTTCTTGCTCTTGACTGTCTGACATTTTTTATATCTGCTTATGTTCTATAACTCTCCTGTTATTCTCCTCTACGCATCTGATAATTGTGTAGCAGTGATACTGCTTGAAAATCTGAGGTGTGCTATCCCAGTGAGTAGGTTGTTCTCCGGGTTTTTCGAGTATACTCCTGCTCTTGACCCATCTGTAGTCTTTGATCCGTCGGTATACCAGATATTTCTATTCATAGTTCTATTTGGTATTGTATCTTTGAATGGGAAATCCAATGTATATCGAGGTAATTACTCAAGTATTATTATAGTATGATGTGTCAGTTATCAGCTGAATTATTCAATCCAATTTGTTTTGGTAATTTATTAAATCTGCTGCAAAATTTCTGTTTGATCACATCATTTGAGTACATTATATAAGGCTTGTGAAGAAAAGTTTCGGACTTCCATTGTCTAAAGGTATGAAGATTTGAATCCTGAGAAAAGAAAAGATGAGTTATGCTGAAAAAACGAAATAAGTGATGAATAAAAATTAACTATTTTATCGAATCAAGAAGATTCGAGTATCAATAAATCAGGTTAGTATTAGTGTTAGTATATATGAAGTCGAAAAATGTAGATTTAAATGGGAGTTTAACTAGTCGATGAGCCTGAAAATAAGAAAAAATTGAATTAGAAATCAATAGCCTGAAAAAAAAAAAGAAAAGTTGAATAGCCTGAAAAAAGAAAAGTTGAATTAAAAATTAAAATAAAATGAATGAATAAAGAATTAAAATTATGAGAAAGATTCAAATCGAGTTTGTCACGACGTTTCGATTGTGTGTATCTACAATCGTCTTCAGGTGAGAACTGACGATTGTAGATACACTCAATCGAAACGTCGTGACAAACTCGATTTGAATCTTTCTCATAATTTTAATTCTTTATTCATTCATTTTATTTTAATTTTTAATTCAACTTTTCTTTTTTCAGGCTATTCAACTTTTCTTTTTTTTTTTTTTTTCAGGCTATTGATTTCTAATTCAATTTTTTCTTATTTTCAGGCTCATCGACTAGTTAAACTCCCATTTAAATCTACATTTTTCGACTTCATATATACTAACACTAATACTAACCTGATTTATTGATACTCGAATCTTCTTGATTCGATAAAATAGTTAATTTTTATTCATCACTTATTTCGTTTTTTCAGCATAACTCATCTTTTCTTTTCTCAGGATTCAAATCTTCATACCTTTAGACAATGGAAGTCCGAAACTTTTCTTCACAACTCGAGACATTGTCAGCCACCTTCAAACAAAAATTATATAAGGCTGTTGCGTGCAAGTATTATAGACGATATTTTAGCCCTATGTTATGTTTCTTCATTCAATAGTTTCTTTAATTTTTACAATTCAGGAAAAATTCTATATTTAAACATGCATATGTTGACATCTAACTTCTTCAAGGATAATATCTCATAGCAATAAACAAAATTACAAATCATCATAAAATTTAACATTGGGAAATTCCATTCGTTCACAAATGAATCTATAATCATTTCTTCTCAAAGAACCTATGTAGATTGATGTTTCAAAACACACTTATTTTTCAAGTAATAATTAATCGTATGTTGATCCAAACATGGATTAATGGACATGATATATGTTAGTAAATACATGAAAATATATTCCAAGGTAGCGAAGAATAGCATCACTACGAAGTATGGAATTTTCTTTAGTAGGTACTATAGCAATATTTTTCAGTCGAAGTTAATAGTATTTAATAAAATATGTATAGCTATATCAGAGGTCCTGACTTTATTGTTTGAGTTATTCGAGCTTATCAGCAACTGATAATTTGCATACATAAAAGATATATTTTGATTAACAAAGTCTATGAGGCTGAACGATTGTGTCATAGACATTTCAGGTGCAAAATACACTACAGTGCAGTCTGTATAAACCATTTTTTAAATTATTGTTCAATGTATGTTAGTGATAACTAACGGAAACGAAATCAATATATTGTGAAGAGGTGTTCATGCAATTTTGTTACCATTTACTTCATCTATTTTGATACTGATTTTTCACCGTTTCATGTATGAAAATCAATTGAAAAGAAACAGAACGCGTCTATGCATCATCTCAGATTGAATGAGTCGATACACCCAGATGATTGAGTTTTGTTGTGGTGTGTGATTCAAGGTTATAATAAATTAGAAACCATGAATCTGAAAATAGTTACATAATTGAATAATAAATGGATGGGTAGAGTATCATACCGAGGAATACTAGGACCTTGATGGAACTACACGAAGACGAATTTTTTGTTTACGATAATTTTCCAAAAGCAAGAACAATAATTATCAGCAAACAAACAAATTTAAACTTGAGCGCGCCAAGCTATATGCGACCGCTTGTGTGCAAGATATAAATTTTGGCCGGTTTTTGAAGTTGTTAATAAAAGTAACATAGAGAACGAACCAAAACTCAAACTTGTATTTTCTCCAGGAAAGCAGATACCTCAATTTTCCATGGTTGGTATTACCACCAACATTGCCATTTCATTTCTGTTTATCAGAATTCTTCTTTTATCGAACATGGGATTTGTGGATTCACTTCCCAGGGAGTTTTTTCCTGCTGAAGCCTATAACCTCAGAACTCTCAAGGAAAATCCCAATATCTAACGGCCGATAGCTGACGTCACTGACTCTGGTTCATTGGAACACGGATTGATCTTTGGCTCCATGTGTACAGGGTAGGCCAAATTAGACACTCCTGTTTTCGAACTAGATATATGAAAACTGATAGCTGTGTCTGGGGGTCAATTTTTATGACAAACTCAATGGTGAAAACCACATCGATATCTATATCATGATGGTTTCTGGGTTACCGCATGTTTTTCGAGAGCATTTTCGAAAAGTGGCTGTAACTTTTTTCCTGTTGAAAATTCTTTGTTTCTATGAAAACATTTCCAAAGCACTTTTTTACGTAGAATCATATAGATATCAATAGTAATTAATAATTTTTTTTCTTTTTTCAAATGAAACAACCTGTATATTCCTGCATATTTTGATAAAATTACCATTCAAAACATATAGCACACTTGATGTTTTGCTGGAGTAACCTTTGACATGCAGAGCTTTCAGGTTTTTTCATGCATTTGAAACGTACACTTTGGACAAGTAGGCTTTGGACGACGCGGCGTAAACAGAAAGCAGAAAATGTTTACTGGTATAGCTGTCAAGTGTCAAAGGAACTAAGAAGAAGAATTAAAACTCATAGTTTTAATGAAACTAACAACAATCAATACTATATTAACTACTATAAGAAAAAGCAAATGTTCAGTGGTAGCATTGGTCTGAGGGTAGCTGTCAAATTTTGATTCAAGCAGTACAGGCGCTCCTCAATTCGTGGTTTTTGTTCATTTTACTCAAACACCTTTGCAATGAAGTATGGGATGTGATAATCTATACCTTAGTAGTTAATATAGTTAGTATAAATTATTGTTTTATTGAAAATATGAGTTTTAATTACTGCTGCTAACAGCTTTTTTGACATTTTACAACTATCAGTAAACATTTGCTTTCTGTTTTAACGCCGCGTCGTACAAAGCCAACTTGTTCAAAGTGTTCGTTTTGGAGTATACATGAAAAATCCTAATAGCTGTGCATTTCGAAAAAGACTTTAGCAAAACATCAAGTGTGCTACATTTTTGAATTGGTAATTTTGAGTTCGATCGAAATATGCAGACAGGATGTCAACAAAATATTTTTTCATTAATAAGTAATTATATGTGATTTGAAGAAATAAATTACTTGGACCATAGAAGTCTACGTAAAAAGGTGCTCTGGAAATATTTTCATAGAAACGAATAATTTTCAACAGGATAAAAGTAAAGCAACTTTTCGAAAATGCACATTTTCGAAAAACATGCTGTAAATCAGCAACGATGATAGATATCGATATGCGGTTTTCACCATTGAGTTTGTCATAAAATCAAATGTCAAAAATTGACCCCCAGACACAGCCCTCAGTTTTCATCTATCTGATTTGAAAAGACGACGTTATTCCCTTTAAAAGTGTCCAATTTGGCCCACCCTGTACAATGTACAATCTCATTATCTCAATATGAATCATGTATGCCTCCACAAGGTAATGATGGAGATTTCATGACTTCGTTAACATAATCTGAACTGAATAATACAAGGAGATCCATATTTTTAAGGACAAATTAGCATTCAATTTGTACGTTTCTACAGACTTGAGATCAAAATATACAGCGTGTTTCGCTTCAAACGCTCATCTCAGCCTCAAATTTTTTTTGTCAACTCACTACCGCGATACAGATTTCTCATGACAAAATTTCAGTCCTGAATAATTCAATTTTGTAACCCCGGAATTTCGAGATAGAATGATGAAATTCTCTTGGAATGATATGCAAATTTCACGATTCATTAATGTACAAACATAATATATACCTCGTTATTCAATATGTCATACCTTTATGAAATTGTAATTGGGTTTTTGATAATATTTATATCTATATAATCATTCTAGAAACCATCAATCAGTTGGAGCCAAAAAAAATACTGCGAGTAAATGCATAAACATGGATAATCTTGAATACATTTCGAGGAAATGAAACCAAGTGAAATCTCTGTATTTGTACAAGTATCAATGCCACGATCTTTGTAGGATTACGCAACCAGTAATTTACTCACGTAACTTTTTTAAGAATTTCTTTTGCTGCACGCCATTAACTTCAAGCAATAGTAGGTAGTGATACAGGGTGCTAATCGTCGAATGTGTATTTCTTCTGAAAAAATATAATATCCATCTGAATGATCAATCACTCGGTTCTTTCATCAATTACATTTTAAAATTAATAGATCGAATGAGTTTGCGACATATACTCGACATACATTTCCTTGAGAGTTTAATTAATTGAAACCAATGAAACTGTTTGGAAACTTATTACCAGATCGATGTAACGATGAAGATGATGGAATTATTATATAGTACTAATACAGATACAGACAATCATTCGAAAATAAATTAATTGATTGAATAACAGTATTTTATTAAAATACCACTTGTTTTCAAAGCTTTCAAGATCATTATTTGAAGGAACACAAAATTCATGACAAGTCTCTTCTATAGATCATGTATAGGTACCTACTATACATTTTTTTAAATATAAAGTTAGTACAGTGACTAGTCACTGTAAAAATTAGGAGTTTAGAGTGTCATCTGTGAGTTGGTAGACGAACTAGGAATATCATCACACAACACCATTGATGAATCTTTCCTTCCGCCGATTTGTTTAATATAATTTAGTTGATATGTAGTATTCATATACATTAATAACTAATAATCATGGCTACGTATGATGATACATCAGTTCATAATATTGCAATGGGATGAAAAAATTATCATATTTGAAGGCTCTATATAAGAAGCTGAAAGTTGTAGAGATCATCATCCATTGTAGTTCCAGACATCAGAAGGTAGATAAACTTCTTGACCAAATCCATTCAATTATGGCAAAATTACCCCCACCCTTGAGCCAATGCCTTAGTGAAGGTCTCTTGATTTGTTAGTCGCTTTGCATTTCAACATTACCAATGATAATATACACTCTGACATTACATACATACTTTTTCAAATTTTACACGATTGAATATTTTCGTTGTGAGAGTTATCAGGTGAAAATAATAAACTGTTTAATGATATATTTCATGTACTACATGTACCAAATTACGTAAATTATGTGTCAATAATTCAGTTTCAAAATCAAAATCCCATATAGATGAATAGAATTTCATTCATTTTATGTATGTATATGTATTCACAACAAGTGCGATTCTGATGTAGTAACAAAACTTGGTTCATCCTGAACACATTAGGTATATAGAAAATACATATTTTTCTAACTCTCAGTTAACTTGGGAATTCTGCTTAATTCTTACACATCATTTCCACAAAGTTTTTCATATATTTCAACATAATAATATGTGCAATATAGTGTGTATAGGGAGTAGGGGAATACTACATATATACAGTATGGGTGAATCACACTACATATCCATTAATTCCACTATTATTCCACTACATTGATCAAATGATTTATAAGTATTCAGTAATATATTTCCTTCTTATACATTTTGTAATTCGAAATTAAACTATGCAATATCTCATTATTTCAAAATAAAATTTCTGATCATGAAATTAAATATATATCTGAAATATTATATGATGACTTATCCACTTGGTATATATTGCAATTTGGTTCAAATAGATATATTAGAGACTGTATATAGCCTCACTATACGAAGCAAAATTAACATAGGGGCATGTTTACTATTAGAAATTTACCAATTCAGTTCATTAATGTCAATCAAATTTAAGTCAAGGTTAAATTATATCAGTCTAATGATAATACATCACTCAAATCTCCACACAGATATTCTTCAGAAAGACTATTATTCAGAAGTCGCTTTCTAAGGGTCTGGAATTTATTTCTTGCTCAGTATCAGTGTCATCAATATCAACACTAGCTTGGGACTGCCTCTTAGCTTCAGAACTGTCAGATTTTCGCCTCCTTCGTTTCCGTCTCACTTTCCCTTTCTTGTTTATTTCGGGGTTACTTCCATGGAGACTGCCTCTGGAAGCTAGACTATGCATGCTACCTGATATACTGGCAGCTGGCTTTGGCAACAAGAGAGCATCACTATATGAAGGTGGGCCCTGGCTTTCCCTGGGATCTGGGGCATTCCGATCTGCTTCCTCTCTGAGCTCCCTCTGAAGCCTTTGCATCCTCTGCAGGGCCTCCCTAGCTTCCCTCTCTTCATTTCTCAAACGCTCCTCCTGTTCGCGCCAACGCTTCTCTTTAACATCACTCAATTTTCGCAAAGCCAACACTACCACGAGTAAAGCGGTCATGGATATTATTAGCCCCATGGAGTACCACCACAACTGTCCCTTCTTGGATGGGTTCCACTCTATTTGACAAGCAGAGTACCAATTCTCTCCCTGAACCTTATCTGGAGAGTCGCAAATGAGACCGTCCACTACTTGTTCCGTGTAAAATAGCCAGTCGAACATATCCTTCAGCTCTGCACAATTGCATATCCATTGATTGTCGTCCAACTCGAGAGATACTATGGTATCTGGAAAAAACCTGGGATGAATCTTGGACAAGCGATTGCTAGATATGTCGAGTCTGGCCAAAGAAGTCATTCGAGAGAACGTATTCTCGTCGATATTCTTAATTCTACAACTTTTAAGGTCTAGGGAAGTGAGATGGCTTCCTTCCCAACCATCTGGTAGTGAAGATATATAGTTTCTCCTCAAGTATAGTTGAGTAAGCTTGGGAAGATTCGAAAGACTGTACTTATGGATACTGTAAATTTCACAGTAACTTGCATCTAATATTTCCATCGACATGCTACGGAAGTCATCCAAAGAACTAATGTAATTATGAGATATGTCTAAACGTGAAAGAGCTATAGTAGGAAGTAACGTTTTGTCGCTCATTGTGGTCAATTTATTGAGAGAAAGATCTAGAGTTGACATCATATCCAAATTTCTGAATGCATTTTCCCCAACTGTTATTATGGCGTTATAAGAAAGATTGAGAAGCCTCAAGTTGGAATAGTTGCAGAAACTGTCATCGGGAATACTTCTCAAGAAATTCCCACGTAAGTTCAGAGTTCTCAGAGCTCTCAAGTTACCAGTTGGAATGCTTTCTAAGCTACTATCAGATAAATCTAACATTATCAAACTATCCGAATGTATTTGTAGTTTCCTGAGATGTACATTTGTACTCATCATAAGCGTTTCTAATTTGGTTAAATTCACAAATACATTTTCCGACACGTGTGTCAGAGAACAATAGCTCAAGTCCATGTATTTCAGAGTGTCAGATTGAAACGTCCCATTGAGGATTCTGATAGGATTATGAGCTGCATGTAACTCAATGATATTTTCCAAATTTTTGAGTAACGCATTTGGTACAAGTGTCATAGAGCAGTTGTTGACTTTGAGAATTTCAAGCGATCTTACGGACAACTGGTTAGAAAAATTAGGCAAGTTTCTGAGAGGGTTGTTAGAGATATCCAGGTGTAAAAGTTTTTCTAATTTTGTGAAAGCTTTGGAGTGCACATCCTTCCAGTCGTGGAACACGTTGAAAGCTAGATCCACTTCCTCCAAATTGACTAGACCTTCGAAATCTGAGTGCCCAAGTGTTGCTATTTTGTTGTTAGATATATTGAGAAATCTCAAACTGGCGAATGATTGTATTTCCTTGGAAATACTACCAAAGTTGTTGATGGACAAGTCCAAATTGGTAACCTGAAAAAGAAGCAAGTTCTATAAATAAGATAATTTTCGAATTCTTCATACGAGTGTATACAAGGTTCCCATAATTGGAGCTAAAACATGTGAGTCTTAGTTATCTTAAGAGATACGATGTTTTTAGATAGGGCAAAGTTGCGCGTGCTTATGCTGATCAATATTCTGAAAAAAATGTACCTATAATTTTTAGTATTTAAGATATCTTCGAAAAACTGAATTATGTGATTTTCATATGCACTTTTTCAAAGGAAAACCAATCAAGTTATCAATCTTCAACCGAAACATCTACGTATTTGAGGAATTCAGAGTTAATATAATCCTGGCATTTAAGGAAAGAAGAATAGATAGTTGACTTTTTCATGGACGCCATATTGGGTTCTCATATTTTTGAATGCCGTTTTTTTCTGATTTCGACCATGTATATTACTCATCATGGCTTCAAAGTCAACGAATTTTTGAAGATAGAGTTGTGAAGAGATTTTCCATTGTTGGTTTGATTGAAATACAAAAAATGTCTACCTATCATATAATTAACAGGGTCAAAATATAAATGATAATATATATCCACAGAAGTTACAATTCAGCGTTCATAAAAAAGTTATTGTTTTCAAAAATACTGATATTTTATGTACCATTTTTGAATTCCTCGTGCAAACTTGTTTCAACAATGTTTTGGTAAACACTCCAGTTTTTCGACGATATTTTCAATACTGAAAATGAAAAATATAATCGAAATACCCATCAGGGGCACCCTGTATTCCTCCTTCATGTCAAATAAACAATGCTTTATAAAATACTGGGTATAGGTATTGGAAAAGTGAACATGTATTGAAACTGCCGAAGAGAAAAAAGAATAATGATCAGATATTGTTCCCATCCTGTTTTACCTGGCATTTATGCATGAAATAACTTAGGATGCAATATAGTTCGGTTTAAATCAATTTAATTAACAACTATATCAACTATATCATGTGAAATCTAGATCTTGACTAACTTTTTCATATTATGGGAAAAAGAATGAAATAATAATATCTAGCAAAGTTCTTAGAATAAATCTGATACAATATACACCATGTAATCTTCGAAGATGACACCTTCTAACATGGTCGTGCTTCGGTAAAGGTAAGTGGACACCAAGGTGGCATTGGCATCATAGTGACGATGTAACACCTCCCTCCAAAGATTCAACTATGCAGCATCAGCGAGATAGTTGAACCGATGAAAGTTCTATCGTCTCTTGATGATTCGGATTCTGCTCTGGGACTGCGGTTGCGGGTTGTCGTCGTTTCAGTAGTTTTCTATAAAAAACTATGCTGACGACTCCGAAAAGTAGAATGTAGATAAGGATGGTCCATATACTTGGTATATGTGTTATTTTCTCGATGTGCAGATTCAGTTCGTTGTCGAGAATTTGTTTCTTGAGAATGTATAGATCGTCAAGTTTCATGTCGTCTAGCCAAACACCTAAGTTCACTGGAGGCTTGCTTTCGGTAGAGACGTCAAGGTCGGAAAATAGTATGGGTTTGCTGACATAAACAACTCCATACTTGTTGACGATTGCTTCTTTATCGGTAATCAGCTGGCATCCGTTTGGAATTTCTGCTAAGAAAGTACCGGACAATTTTTGTACTTCCTCTTGTAGGTGACACTTCAATTTTAGTAGTTCTTCACGGGGCAATATAATAATCCATTGATTAGATTGATCCAGATGATCGTATATTGGTTTCGTCACCTTGATTTGGGTTTGTTGGCAACCGGAAGTATTCTTCAGGTCCAGAAGCTTTATTTCACAAGGGCTGTCTTCGTTAATTTCCTGGATTTCGACTGGAGTACAGATGTAGTTTTGTGACCCAACATTGATGCAAGGGTCGCTTACGAATGCGTAGTACAATTCATTTTTAAGTAGAAATCTGTTTCGTGGAATTATAACCTTGAACTGACTCTTTGCTCTTATGGGAGTAGGGTAAAGGTGGTAAATATCGAAATTGAAAGGGTGCATTATAGGAATATGAAGTATATAAGTTATTCTGTTATTCAAAATAAAACATTCAATTTTCACCAGGTTTTCGAGTAGGATTGTATTTTCAAAAGTGATTTCGAGGGGCAATTGTTCTATTTTTAAATTATTCTGTAACATCTGAAGTTCTCTAAAGAGTTCTTCGGTTTTCATGATACTTGGATGCATTGTTCCAAGCTTCGCAAACGCAATTGAATTTTCGATATCTTGCAATATTGAGTAAGTTATTTCATACATATTTATGATTTGATTCATGATGTCTTTGATGAATACTGAATTTCCTCCATATATTTGAACATTTGATGCAATTCGATTGATTTTTGATTTCAATAATTTTTTATTATGTCTTATTAGCTGAACTGTTGAAACGAATTTTATTTTGAGTTGGTTTGGTAGTTTGTTTAGAATTTTTAAATTTGATGTCAATTTTTCTTCATTCAACTGAAGATTATTTATCATTCTTTCATAACGTTCGCTGTCCAATGCATCTAAATTCCCGGAAATTGGTTCAAGATTGAAGTCTAAACCATCGAAACCTTTGAATCTTACTGGGTGTAGAACTATTTCTATTAATTGTGTTTCGATTCTTTCTTCAGTGAATTTCAATACTTTCGCATAATTCAAAGTATCTGTTGTAAGAAGAAGATGGTTTCTTATTTTTTCTGGAATAGGCCACTCAAAATATTTCTGTATTACTACTGAAAATTTCTCGTGACGACTGGAATCTTCGAAATAAAGGAGATATTGTTTATTGGGTGAAATTAAATTTCTGATCAATTGCACAACATCGTCTTCAAGATTATTCAGTGATATTCTTTTTTTCTTTTCAAATAAAGTTGACATTTTTGGTTTGGCTGAACCATGTAGAACCAAAGTTATCGCTATTTTATTTTGGTCTTGATTCCATGGTGATTCAGATATAGGAATTCCTATGACTGGAATTTTATCAGAATAAGGATGTATAGTAGTGAGATCATAATTTGGTTGATTATATTCTAGTTCGGTTGGTTCGTCCTCATTTACAGTTTCGAATACTTCATCATCCATTTGTAAGAGGGTAGAAGAGTTGTCGACATCCCGTAATTCATTATCTGAATCATTGATGGGTTTCGTGTGTTTTTCAATACAAGATGAGGCGTCAACGTTAGTAATAACGTAATTGCATGAAATCACCAGAGGTTTCACGTTTGGTTGCTGAATGTTCCGAAAATTTTCATCAATATTTTCACATTCATTATTCGTATAATCAGAGTGGATTTGGTAATACTTTTGCTTTTGATATGGCGACTCGCAGAGATTTTCGTATTGATAATCTTCATTATTTTGGATCATCTCGCAACTTTCATCAATTATAATTGGGTGATTGGTGTTATATACATTTTCGGAGTTAAATTGTTCCTGTGATTGTCGTAATGTTGATGAGGGATGCTGTCTGAAATTAATTGCATTCTCTTCGGAAATGCTCATTGGCTGAGGAAATGATGTATGTCTGGTCGATACACTCATCGGTGTGGGGTTTGGAAAATGTCTGTATTGGTTTGGTTGTTGTTGATATTGCTTTGAGACATCAGAATTAGTAAAAATTCTTTGAGGTTGAATTCTAGTTCTCATTTGAACCGGGTTCGGTTGGAGAGAAAAAATCTGATTTTGAAACCGACCATTATGTGTGTTGCTATCAAATGGCACATAATTCTGAGCATAACATATATTTTGTTGAGGAATCAACGGCCTTAGCTGGTATTGAGGTTCAAAGAAATATGTTTTGGTTGAATTTTGAAAATAATGAACGTTTTCTTCTTGAGTCACAAGTTGTAAAGCTTCATTGAGAGAAGTGGGCCTCATGCAACGAATTGTAGTGCCTAATGGTTCTCTGAGTCCTGACGAGAACGTTTTTAATGTCAAATCATTATACAATAGTTTTTTGGGATTTTTAGAATTCTCATCCTCATGAATTTCCACATAACTACATAATAAATTTAGAATATTTAGGCATCTCTCATAAAACTGTTGTGGTTTTTCATTCTGTATTTGTTTCATCATTACTAAGTCTCTAATCAGACATGTTTCGTCTCTTTGGTCAGCGAAGTTCCTAACAAGAGTATCTTTCAAATCCTTCCAAGAAGAAACATTCTGAATATTGATAACCAACTTAGCACTTCCCGTTAATTTGGAAATCAAAGAATTCAGCAAATAAGTATTCTGAAAATTATCGGGATTTGTTAAATCATAAAAATTTTTAATCAAACTGTCACATACGGTAATATATCTATTCAAATCATTCGGATTGCCATCGAATGTTGGGACGCAATTCAAATACTCTGGTTTGAATGTTTGAGTCATGGCTATTCGATTATTTATAGAACAATATAAAAAATCGGTCGTATTTGGAATTAAATTACGAGGGGTTTGTGAGTCAGCTAAAGATTCTTCTTCTTCAACAATTGTTAAATTTTTCAGAGCTTGAGTCAAGTTATCGAAATTTGAAACCATTGAATTGTACCTACATAAAATAAACGACGACTATATGCATCATCTATGAGGGTTGCGTCTGGATCGGCGATTTTGTCTTCACCAGGGTCGTTCTCCTCGCAGAAATGGATTAATTTGTTCCAAATCTCGGTGGCTTTCCTGCTGAGGTCTTCTTCACGGATCTGCGATAGATTGGGCTGCCTGAAGTTCGAGGAACCACTCCGTTTCGAATATTCACCAACAGTTTTTCCACAAAATTGTTCGATATCCGGTTAATCGTTGAAACGAAAATTGTACGTTCGATACGAACAATTCCGGATAGCCTAGCCGACTGCGCCAAATAACTTAGGATGCAATATAGTTCGGTTTAAATCAATTTAATTAACAACTATATCAACTATATCATGTGAAATCTAGATCTTGACTAACTTTTTCATATTATGGGAAAAAGAATGAAATAATAATATCTAGCAAAGTTCTTAGAATAAATCTGATACAATATACACCATGTAATCTTCGAAGATGACACCTTCTAACATGGTCGTGCTTCGGTAAAGGTAAGTGGACACCAAGGTGGCATTGGCATCATAGTGACGATGTAACACATGCGTCAACGACTATAACCTATCATAAAAGGAAGTGATAGCCATGATTTACAATGCATCAAACAGAAGTGATTCACCTAATAACTTTTATCATTATTATACATTCATGGGTATTGTTTATTATGCAGCCAAGAATATTAATTTTGAGGCATGTTATGGATACGTATCGGCATTTCAATTGTGTTGACTGAATGTTTCATCAAAATCAGTAAATTCGGAATAATCATGCCATTCTTGTGCTCATCAGTTCCAGAAATTTCATTTTGAAGAATTAACATTGACAAATTAGCTATAATTAAATATGATAATACTCGATGAATTGCGACACTAATGATGCTTCACAATTTCTCATCCTAATAAACAAGTAGTCATTATACTTACATTAATATCGATTCCAGTTGGTAGTTCGGTTAGGTTGTTGTTTTGGCAATTCGTGACAAAGCTGTCACACCAACAAATAATTGGACACCAGAATACTCCATCAGTATATACAGCTTCCAAAATCGGTATAATCCCGAGAATACACCACCAGGTTCGCATTGCAAACGAATAATGATACACTCATCTGAAATACACCATTTATGAGCACCTCAAACAAATTGAACTAGAGACACTGGAAAAAATGTTTTCATATGTTGCAGGAACCAGTTATTAATGTTGGTAGTGAATATACTGGCATCTCACTATGATATCTACTATCCGAACTGAGTCAACAAGATTAAAATGAGATAACAGGTTACCTGATAAGAAATAGACGTTCCAGTCCCATAACATTGTTATAATCGAGATTTCACATATCATAAATGGAGTATTCTGGATATGCTGAGAGAAGCAAAGAATATTCAACCTTCCTGGTTTCTACATATTCAAAGAAAATTAATCTTAGCGGACGTTTCGTTAGATATAAAACAAAAATGAGGCATCGGTAATTGTTCCTTCATTATATTGTTAAAAGTATACAATTTTCAAACAGATAAAACAAGTACTTCTCTGAATTGGGGACTTTTCTTTTTGTATTGTAAATAATGATCAGGTATCCTCAAATACACTTCAAATACACTTCAACTTTCAAATCATCAAATCCGAGAAAATAATCCAGTAGAATTAGGTCTGGCGATTTTGCTGGCCATTCGACAGGTCAAATCTCAGTATCGTTTTGCTGCAGGAACATTCTGTGATCGGGTACATCAGGAGTTCAATAATGCCAAGTGCATTTTGAACAGGCATCAGAATTTGTGCTTATGGAAACTGTATATTTTTACGTATCAATATGTTCACTCCACCTTTTGGCACGTATATATATTTGAATAATATATTTGGGTAAAATATCTTCATTTAACAATTATTTTTATTTCGACAGTTTTTTTGTTGTATTCAATTTAAATATTTTACCAACCAAGGTATCTAAAGGTGTACTTTTGAGTTTTATAGTTAGGGTTGTTACCTCTTAGGGGTGAGTAGGTGGAAAATTGTTTTTTTTTTTTCGAAGAAATTACCTGTCAGTTTTGAGAAGCACTGTGCATACAAGTATCTATACTATATAACTGCATCAGTTCAATTCGTTAAACTAATCTCATATCACCAAGCCAACTGAGGCCAAATTTGGTTGCTCGCCTTTCTTGAAATTTGAGTGATTCTTTACCTAATCTTTATAGGCAAAAGATGGTAATTTCAAATTGAATCTTTGTTTGATTTACCACGTGAGTGCACCCGATTATAATGTTGCTACGATTGTGAAACATATAAAACTCTCATAAATTGATATGTTCACATTTCAGAGGATAAAACTGACCGTATCATTCCTAAGCTACTATCCGCAATATGAAATATTGGATATAGCCAAGTAATGAAAATTGAATTGTTGAATTATCCGCTCCAAGGAATGCCTTCCGTTTTAAGGAAAAGGTTGGAGTCTTAGCCGGTTGGTCAATATGGGATTTAGAGAATTCAAATTCGCTGATACTGAAATACTGTAAATGGCTTGGACGGACATCTCCATGTATATTTCGTATGTAGATTCCATCTATATGAATAATATAATTGATCCTTGAATCAATCAGAGAACCGAGAATCTCAAACCGTTCATAGAACAAGTTAGAACTACTCTTTCGTATGTATTTCATACAAAACAGAGATACAGGGTAGGAATGGTGCGCAATCAATATTTGTTATAAAATATAAAAACTGTTGATTTCCGGTTCCACTTTAACAAAAACCCAATTTTTATCGCAATTTCAAAGAGTTCTTTGACATACACCTTTCTACGAAGGCGTAGAAGGGCCACAAGCAATTTTTTTTTGAACTTCAAACTCGGGATTCCGACTTTGTACACGGGATCCCGACTTTGAACACGGGATTCCGACTTTCAATCGATAAGTGTCTAAAATCATCAACAGAAAAAAAAGTTGTTGCACAAATTTCTAAAGAAGAGTCAGCTAACCCCTGATGAAAAATTGTATTCAATTTCACAAAATACCATCTTCAGAACTCCACATTGAACACCCTGTATCTCGAAGACAATGCATTATAGAACACCATATTTTTATCGACTTCTTTATCCAAGATTATGGTCGAGGAATATTGACGTCCCATTTCGGATTACCCCGTATTTCTCCTGTAACTGTTAACGCATTACGTTAACTGTAGTTAACTGAGGTGGTGTATAGGGTGTACCAACTATTGGCAGAATATCGTCTTCTCCGATAATCCCAACAACACGTTTATTTTAACCAAGATATTGGGATATTATAGCTTTAAAAATCACTGTTTACAATGCTAAATCATTAAAATTTAGAAATGTTGATGAACGAGTATATTTATAAGTACCAGTACTGGCTTTCATTCTGAACTTTCGAGGAGAGCTAAAGAATAAAATTGGGTTCAAGTCAGAAGCAGTTCCATTTCATATGAAAGACAAATGCGAAATCATCTCCTTATGCACAAACTGGGCTGGTGGTCGAGTGCGTTGAATCGCTGGCTTATAGTCTAGAGGGCCCGGGTTCAAATCCCGCGGCGGCTATTGGAAATATTTATTTATTTCTATAGTATCGTTTTGCGGGAGGAGATAGGTGACCAACCGAACATTATTGGTACCTAGATTTCAATCCTTCGGACTCTCAACGATAGCCAGCCGGGTAGTGCTTCGGATGACACTTGAAAAAGCTAAGGTCCCCGTCTTCCTTACTCATACAAGTCTCAATGAGACTTCGAGGGTTGTTTTGCAACTAAGTTGGCGGTCAAAAACACTTTTCAAACACACTTTTCGTATACAGTCAAACGAGAATAATATGCCTGTCCAACCATAATTGAAAATGAATCATACTCTGTTCACAAATTCGTTATACGTCATTTATTATGGCACGTAAGCCTATGTTTCGCCTCGGCGGCCGCGAGCGGGGCCTACAGCTCATGATGGAATCCGAACCACTTCTAGGGGAAACGGTCACACGACGTCTGCAACCGTGCAGGCGCGAGAGATGGTAACCGCTCTTTCAATAATCGAGAGAATAACCCTATCTCCCAATCAATAACGGCGCTCACGTTCAACCGAAGTTAGGCGGGAGCGATCGTTTTTCGCACCCGTCTGTCGTCTCAGCTGCCAGGGACACGCCAAACTTTAAGCCGGGCTTACTACTTACGGCCCCAGCTTCACACTTGATCATATTTATGCGATGTCCGGATTATCGGAAGCTGACTACCTCTTACACTTCCAAGACGCCTTATATCGATTTATGGGACACATAGTACTTAAGCGTTTCTATAAATCCTCATTAGACGGTAATTAGTTTCATTAGATGGGTGGAACTTAACTCTTGGACGTGCTTCCGAGATCGTCCTGCGGACAAGCAGCAAGCAGGATGAAGATAGCATATTGGATCCACCATGCTGGAGTGAAAAAAATCATCTTTCGAATCTGGGATTCCAGTTTCTCTCAACTTTTCTATTTTGAATGATTGTTACAGGAGTCATCATCAAGTAAACTAAACCAAAATTGAGCAAATAGTTGATATGTCTTCGTCTCTGTGGTTTTTACAGGTTTACTTCTAGGTCAGATGTACCGTGATAGTTTATTTCAGATGAATCGAAGCTGAAGAATCTTGTATGTTATCCCTGAAGCCTAATCATGCAAACAAACTATAAAAAAATATCAGGAGCTTATTCTCCGATTATTCAAAGACATCATACATGTGGATCAAATATTGAAAAAGCTGCTAGAGATTAAATATTCGTGGATGTATGCAAAAGTTTTGAGTCTATAGTCTAAGGTTTTGAGTAATAATTAACGTTATACTTGGTGTAGAAATCAGTCATTTATGAAACGACGCTCTCTAAACCACCGGACAACGTTGTATCAGTGTTGAGCATGACTTTAGTTAACCGACGACGTTGTTACAAGGTTGAACCCAACCAACTTCATGTAGTGAAAATTTTGGGAATGGGAGTGACGTTCTAAAAACATTTGAGTGATTACTCTAGTTATGTTCAACGTTTTACCGACGTTGAGCCGACCTTGTGAGATTTAACTTGGCAGTGGCCAATTTTTCATAAAAATTGTATACGTTTTCGTGGAGTCATATCTTTGCAGTTAAATTTTCCAAATACTCACTATAGAGGACATGCCCCATGACAACAAGGACATACTGTTGGCTGAAATGCTTCGAAGAAAGAATAAATATCTAGTAAGATAAGAGAAACTTGATCCAACCTAACCTCAAAAAATTTATTAAAAAAATAAAATTATGCCTGAAGACAGGCAGTTTGGAAAACTTCAGTTCTTTTGGAACAAATGCTAACCTGGATGCAGAGATTGAGGAAAGCAACTAATTTTTTCGAAGAACACTACTGACAATTGTATGACACAGAAAAGCCCGTTTTCAAATGTGGAGCGCGAGGTGTGTTCGTTAGTTGGACTTCGTTCAGTTTTTGGTCGGATAACCAACTTCAGTCGGGCTTTCGTTATATTTAGTTGTCTGGATGACTAAGGTTGAAAGCAGTATATTTTTCAGTTATCTGATATCCTTAGTCGTGTTGACGTCTATTATAATACTACGCCATGTTTGATGCGTAATTATCTTCGGAAACATTGTCGGCCATTGAAATTTGGGACATAAACAAACATAAACAGAGGTTAACAGTACTATAGAAACGATTAATTTATCATTGTATCTTCTATAGTTCTTGTTTGGATAAATATTAACTTTGAATATTATAAATCCAAATTATTTTTAATGTTTTTTTTTCTTCGAGTTTTGAGAAATTCGCCAAGGATTGAATGAGCGCGTGTTTTTTGACGCAAAACAATAGTATATTTGACAATAAACTGAAATGCGTTGATAATTTCTGTTTGGAAATTATGGTTATTTTCAGGCAATATGAATACCTAGAGTAGGTACCTATCATGAGCACACGAGTAGTCGTCAGAAAGTTTTTACCAAGTGTCCATTTTGGTGATCAGTAATGATTTGGTTGAAATATTCACTAATTTCTGAACACCGTGGAAAGTGAACTGTCATCGCTGCGCAAGAGGGCGCAAGTGTGTAGTTGTTTTTTGGTAAATTTAGCAACGTTTAGGAAACGACCAACTGCTACCTACAGTTGAAAGTGAAACGTTTTAAAAACCCAAAAATGATTGACCAAATTGTATTAAGGTCGACTACGCAACTCATGTTTGGTTGCGCAATTTTTTCAAACACGTCGCCGCAACGCTGCTTGGGATGTTATGTTGAAGATAATACTTTCTGCATACATTGTATCACTTTCCTAACGACTTGAAAACTTACGACCTAAACCTCAAAATATGACTTATGACTTAAAACTACTGCATAAATCCACAGTAAGAATCGAACACACATGTAGTGAAAAAAATAAAACTGAATTTTCCCTTGCAGAGCAGTAATAGTAACAGAACCATACATGATAATATGGTTCGAAAAACACGCAAACGAAACTGAAACGTTTACAATAAACTTAAAGAAACGAAAAATAATTCTGTAGTTTTTAACTATATATTTAGCGGTATTTTTGGTAGGAACAGTTCGAATTCTCCAATAATTTGAGAACGATTTACATGTGATAAATACTCTATTGGTAGCAAAGCAAATACTATATTTGATTCTCTTTTATTCGTTTCTAGAAGTGAAATAAGCGAAAGTGTGCGCATTATTCTTTATGTGCGTATCGTAAAGACAACGTAATTTTCTATGAAATTCTCTGATCGTATCTGCGATACATAGATTTCTAATTTTCGGAGAAAACTTATGAATGATTTTTTGCTTGGGCTATTCTACAGGTTGCGCTTATCTACACTCGTAGATATTCACGATCCTTGAAGAATAATGTGTCTCAATGAGGACACACGATGTTTAACGAACATTATATGTTTTCCTTCAATCCTTCATCAACTGTTATGATAATGTCGTTAAGTAATTATAGAGAGTAATAATAAAAAAGACAATTGATGAAAAGAAGTAGAGAATAAATGACATGTATACGAATAGGCAGTTATTTATTTATTTCGATATAAATTGGAAATTGATTAGAAGGTATAGGTTTATTTGTTGTTGGAGTAGGAACATGAGATAACTTGGAACAATCAATCAGGTAGTGGGTAAGTTCATAATAGGTGACTAACAGTAATGGGTACGGTTCTTTGAATATAAGAGAAAATCTGTTCAACAACGAATTTTTATCTTAACCGATTTGAACACCCTGAAAGTACTCAAATAAAAAATGAGGAATAATATCGAATTGGGATTGAATGATCCTAGGATATCTAGGATAAGCTGATGCTATCTAAACAAGTATGATGAAGCCGACAATTGAGATCCAATTATCGAATACTAGATAATGAGTAATGTAGGCATATAGGGCGTTGGTTGATAAACGAAAGATAATATATAGATATGAGAAGAGATAGAGAGTAATTGGTTAATCAGAATTCCTCTTTCTTATTCAAATTTATCTTAGAAGTGATGCGGGAAAATGTTTCAGCGGAACATAGTGTTCCAGTTCTATGATGACTGTGTAGAATGTTTGTTTTCGTTTGTATTGAACCATGGTTTTTCCGCTATAGCCTCATAGAGTGTGAAAACATTATCGAATTAACTCAGGTGAATTCTTCAAACGTGAAGGTGCATTTTACCACGAGCAACGGTTTTTCTCAAGGAATTATATCTCAAGAAGCAAGCAGCTGTTGCCTGCCTTGCACTGAGTAAACGAGAGTATCAATTTCATTTTCAACGAACGTCCTCGGATGGAATAGACATTCTTCGGTAGAGTTTCTCGCAGATGATTTCTAAGAAAAAATCGCACACCCGTCCGAACTAAAGTAGTTGTGGTGGTACGTGTTGAACGTATCAAGGTAATAATCCTTGGCAAAAATGTCGGTTTCGACTTTCTATTTCGGTATCGCCATGGTAGAGGAGCTATAAATTAAAACTAATCATAATAAACACTCTGTATGGTCACACGCTCGAAGTTTCGTCCTGATGGAGCTAGTCTCAGAAGGAATCCAATAATTATAGCAGTAAAACTTTTCACTGTATACGGGCAATTGATTGCTACCATTTGTTATTCAAAGAGGTGTGGATGCTTAACGTGGTTTTTTTCTGAGCTGGTAAAAACTCCTTTCTGACATAGTGTAGAAAACACTAAAGCGGTATCCGATGACACCAGTATAAAGCAAAAATAAGTTTGACTATATCTTTTTGGTTCATAACGTATTATAACTGTGAGATAGACATAAGTTTTCGAGTAGCCTCAATAGCCAACGGGTTCAAAGCGCGACTTCTCAAGCCGCCAGCCCGGTCTGTTAGACGTATGAATTATTGGATTTAATTTCAATATATTAGTAAATAATTAATAGAATTGATGATTTAGATGACGGATGTGAAAATGATATTTTTACAATCGAACAATTGAATGATCTGATTGATCAGAAACAGTACCTATACCAATTAAATATTTCGTTGATTCAGTGATTATTTACATTTTTTCACCGATGGTTAAACGTTTTCACCCTGCCTATACAGGATGTCCATAGAATAGTGTATATGTGTAAGTACTCTACCAGCAGCTTCTAGTACCAACAAATAGGCATAATGCTTTTTATAAACAGGTCGAAAAATGGCCTCTAAGGGAGTTACAGGATACGCGGATTCTTGAAAAGTCATCCCTGAGGATGCTTTTCCACTATTATGTCCGAAATGAAATAATGCTGTCTAAAATTTTCATGCTGCATTCGAAAACGAAGTCTCAAATTTCTATTCAGGTGTGTAATAATCAAGGGTGGCCTAGGAATTCTTAGTCCCAACTATTTTTTATTTATTTTTTTTTTGTAATGTGGCTACATAATATAATAAGAGGCTGGAGAAAATTAATATGGTTATATGAGAATATTACCGATACAATTAGTTTTCTGAAGGTACCGTTTTGGGAAAATTGACAAGATATCGGTCAACCAATTATTTCAGAACATCATTAAATTTATAAATCTCAATATTATAGCTCACATTTACACATTCCTCAAATTTATTCCAGATAAAGCATACAAAGAAGATGTGATTCATGACGATTAATCGTTTTTCTCAAAATTACTTTTTGTCATGGAAATAACGGAAGATATACATTAACGCAAGGATCGTGTTTGAGAGAATCTTATCACTCTGATTCTGTGCTCATAAATCAGTTTTCATTATCTTCAGGTCAAAAGCCTAATGAACCGGGTATTGTTGATTATTTATGAAGTGAGTCAAAGGGATACATTTCAATACATTTCACAACTTCAGAAGATGGGTTTGAATCCATCTGATGATTATACAGGATGGCTGGAATTTTAGCATCATATTTTGTGTCTTGTAAACGCTAGGAGATGCAAGATCAGTCTGAGCTTGAAGGCCGTATTACATCGGATGGAGGTGTCCAAGAAAATGTATTGAAGCTTTCAGCTTGAATAAGGTTATGGTTACAAAGTAATTTACATCTCCAATAAACATCAAGATAAGGACGCGAAAGGAGAAGTGATATTATCTGGTTTGAAAGGTTCACTTGAAGTCTACGTTCATATAATAATATATGATTTGTTAATCAAATTATTTTAAATTAGGAGTGTATGTTTGCCTTTCCATATACGTATAATTTACTGCAAATGCAGAAAATGTTTTTACCGACCTTTTACGTCCAAGAAAGTAGTAAGGCGATTAGAAATTAATATATTATAGTAATTTATGGCGTTTCACTCCATAAGAAATATGATACAACAATAATCAAAACGATGAAACGCTCCAGGCTTTCCTGAGTACTAAAAGAACACAAGCTGAAGTTTATTTGCCGATTCACAATGCTGGTATCATATATTCTAACTCCCAGAGAATTTCATTGCGGGAGGCCAAGTTTGGCATCCCAAAACATTTCAAAACTGAAAAATATTGCCAAAGTGTGGTTTCACTCTCCATGAGTCTGAGATGATGGTCTGAGGGAACTTTGAATGTTATCCAAAAAGTGGCAGCACGTGTAATCTGTTGTTTAGATGATACTTCATGAACTTTATCGGGTTTGATCTGCGGCCACAAACTGTGCTCAGATCGCCCCCCTACTTTCGTCGAAGATGACAACTGGAGTGGCTTCTCGAATGATTCCAATCGAAGCGAACAGCAAATAGGGCGTATCGGAGATAGAAGTATACGAGGGGGTGTATTTATCTGAAGGGCGAGAAGAAAAGAATTGTAAGGGGTGACACAAGAGTGGAAAGGTAGACAACGCGAACAGAAAAGCAATTACTTTCCTGGCAAGTGCCACGCTGAATGTTAGCTTATTCCTAAGAATTTTACTGAGCTAGGCCGAATTCGAGTTCGAAATCAAGGATTTCACAGTCCTCAAACCATTATTCGATGACATGGCGCCCAACGTGGGACTATGTCATCGAATAATGGTTTGAGGACTGTGAAATCCTTGATTTCGAACTTGAATTCGGCCTAAGCATCCTGCATAGTGGTGAATTCTGAGCAGCGTTGGTTTTTTGATGGGTATTTTGAAGAATTCTGGATTTCTCAGTTTGAACATTGAATTCAAACTTTGAGAATAAAAATGGACCATGCGCTAGTCCCTTCATGAATTTGAAAATCATTATCAAGTCTGTTCGCCTTTCTTTGAGGGGTAATATATTGTGTTCACGCATTAGTGGAGTGTAGTCACTATTTATGATTGTTACATTTGTTTTATAAGCAATATATCCAAGAAATTTTCTCTGTACTCTCTCAATTCTATCTATATGAACATGATACTGGGATTGCAGTCACTCAGGTCATTCACTGCACGATATAATTTCAAATCGTCTGCACAAAGTAGAAGTGAGCAATATTTCAAAGACTTAATAGTTTCATAAATTATGAAAAATAACGGTCCAAGGTGACTTTCCTGAGAGACTCCAGACGTTGATTCAAACGGATCTGAAACATATCCATTCAGTGTAACCATCGAGTTCTGCCATGCAGATAGGACCATATCCATTTCAGGAGGAAGTTGCTGACACCAACCCCAGCAAGCCAAGTTATTAAAATTTTGTGACTGATTTTATCGAATGCCTTGCTGAAGTCAGTGTAAACAACATCCACCTGGACTTTATCGTTCATTGAGTCTAAAAAAAGTCTGTGAATGTCATCAGCTTCGTTTCTATTGATCTAAGAGGAAAAAATGCGTATTGTCCTTGAATTATTATATCTTTACATTTATTGTTTTTATAAATTGGAATGATGTGATCCATTTGGAAGGAAAAATGCTATGCCGAAGAGAAAATGTATATGGATGAATAGGCTTGGACAAATACAGCTGGAAAATAAATGACCTTGAAATGAAGGAATGATCAATTTATATATAGATTCGGTTGGAATGAACACCTTAGAATACGCCACACTACACATCATTGAAACCAGACCTTCCCTCGTAGCAGGATATATTTCATCGGTCGGATGGCTCAGTTTGTCGATTGGCATTATCCTTTGTGCCTTCGGATGAAGATTTGCGGAGGTGATTTAGGTCAAAGGCCGAGTCTCGGAAATCTAATTCTATAAGAAGTTCTTCAATGACGCTACACATGGCGAATGGCGGAGACAGGGGACTAATTATTGATCCCACCGCATTGATATATAATATACGCTATTCGCTGTTTACATCACATCAATGCGAGGTATAACAGTAAACTCTCTCAACAGGACTGTGCGGTCATTCAAGAGACTGACTTAGATGGCATTAGGCCCGTGCGTCAATAGATCTTTAATATCGCCTGAAAGCGAAATGCGCTTTATGCTTTCCACTAATGACAACCGCCAAAGTATGGGGACCGGTTACTTAGAAGTTGAGTTGAAGGAGCAAGGGGCGGCTATCTGACCACATGCACACCACCCTGAGCGGTGCGAGGAGCATAAAATAACCCTTAATGGCCAATTACACGTCATTAAAGCGTTAGCCAGAGGTCGCCGGATACATTTTCCTGGAAATTAATCTTTTCCGCAAGTTGATCCCAGCCCTCGGTCTCCCTAGGATAACCTGTTGCTGGCTCATCCAATTTTAAACCGCCTCGATTTCAGCTCGGCTACGTGATGTGCTCTCACACCACGTTCTGCTTGACTTCTTTCAGGCCAGTTGAATTTATCCCCACTTGTGCTAATGGCCCGGTTGTTCTGATTTTTTTGCATTTTGTTCGGACCAATGTCAGGGACTGGTCCAAAATGGGCTATATCAAGGAAACTTCGAAATGGATTTCACTCCTGAAACAAGCTTCTTTGTGATGAAGTTTCAATGACAATGTTTTTAACTTTTGACTGAGAGGAAAACCTATATAATGTTCGTGAAGGAACATCCTCATGCTAGACAGTAGAAGGATATAGGGATAGGAAATAAGTAGAATTTTTCTTGAAAGTTTGGAGGTTATAGGTATCAGAAAAATTATCTCTAGGAAACTTGAAAGTGTTGTTCGGCAGGTATATCGAGCCTAACAATTGAATTGAAGAAATGCAGTATTGGTGTCAGTTAAACAAATCTTATTTTGTCTATGACAAAAGAATTCGAATTAGCAAGAATTATATATAGAGTGTTCGGAAATCGCAGCCACAAAATGTAATAGGTTGTAAGATGGCATGAAGTCCGCCATTCTCAAGACGTGAACAGAACAGAAAACGTTTCTGACTCTTGTTCAGACCACTATTCTTACACTGGACACTTACATAGCAAATCGCTGTGCAAAATCCAAATGAGCGGCTACACAGTGAAATAATAACCAGCTAACACCATCTGATTCCCCTGAGGTCCTGATTGTTTTAGTGTCAGTAAACACCGGCATATTATTCATCAATGTAGGTGGTTATGTAACCTTTTCCATAGGTGTTTTTAATAATCAAACCCAGTTGTGAGTAACACTAGTGATAGTGGTGAATTTGGCAGAATGAACACTTTGATGGTATTCTTTATGCATTTTCGAGAGTGCGATTTGACACCGCAGTGGTGTGATGCACATTCTGTGATTTTCTTGAGGCTGAATCCTACCTCCACTTAATTCTTTTCGGTGCGTTTAAACACAGAGCAGGTACATGCGAATATTTTTTCTGGTGTGAAGAAAAAGCATGTCATGAGTGTGTTCATGGGAATTAGTACTTTTCTTCACCACCTCCGGTGTTTTTTAATAAGTTGGATTACCTATTGAAATACAATTCATATGATGATAAACTAGATTCAGAAGAATCTAGGGACAATTCGGATTATGACGAACTGTTTCGGCTCATTAATCCTGATCATTGGCACTAGGGACTAGGCCTATTGATACTGATCCATATCAAAATCATCTAATATATCATGCCCAATATTGAAATCAGGTACGGTAGGAAGGACGTCAGTGGCAAAAGTTCTAAGGTTCTAAGATCAATTCACACCATTCACACACGCCTACATGCAATATTTTTGTTAATTCATATCAAATCAGGTGTTTGTTTTCAGGATTCAATACTTAACGAATGATTATTGCCACCAAATTAGATGATTCATACACCGCCTTGATTCCATCGTGATATGATACGGTGTTAATTTTATATAATGTGTGTTTTTTATGCGTTAACGTCAATGATAGCACCAATGAGAATATTACATTTCAACCATTTGGTGTTTCCTATGATTTTATGTTTCAGAATCGTTCTACTTCACCAGATTCGTGTCATTTTTCACTACTAAGATCGGAATTAACACCACTCAACACTCAATTGTGAAATGTATAATAAAAAGGAGACAACTTTGATATTCAGGTGTTGTATTCGTCGGAGTTTGCTCTGAAATCCATTTGATTGAAATTACACCAATTTTTTTTACTGTGTATATTTTCACGCATATAACTTCGCAGGGTGGCTTTCCACAAGAAATACTCGATTTGGCATGCTTTACAACCCAATACCCATTTCATTTTGCAGCAGCAATTTATGAACACTATGTATTTTAGCAATTTCCAGGTGAGAGTTCACTATGATGTGATAGGTTATGTTCGATCATCGAGTTGTTATGTGAAATATAACAAAGTAGAATTTAAGTGAAATCAGTTCACTAATACACTTTTCCTAGCAAATTAAACAGGCAAGAAAGGATGTAAATAATGTTTGAATGTTGAAATGGTTATTTCGAAAAGACCATGAATTAGTCAATAATGTTTGATAACAAATATTTGTACTTATGATGTAGAATATCATTGAATATTTATTTTGCAACTCAAATTGAAAACAATTAAAAGAAAATCACTATAGAAATAATTAAGTTAGGATGATTATTATATGCAGATACAGTTGAATATCTGCAAATGCAGTTCCTAATGTCGAGATGTCTAAAACCCATAACTAGATCAGTAGATTTGACGCTGATGAGAAATACATATTGTCCAGACAAAAAAAATATTTGAAATGTACATTTACCTGCTTACCATGTTGTACCTACTATTACTTAAACTTGAACTAAATTACTGTGGAAGTATGGTGCAACTCATGTGATTCACAACGGAGATAATGTAAGCACCTTAAATGACCTGAAAACGGTGTTATGCAACAGCAATGTATGTGCATATAATCTGATATGCAACAGAGGACTTGAAGTAATAAAAAATGAGAAGTAAAATAATAATTATTGTATATGGTGGACCAAACTCGAGACTCAACATGTTGATATCGTAAACCGTAAAAGATACAGGGCCGATTGAATTGTGGTGGCATCAGGCATATAGTTGCGCAGTTCTTTGCTTCGCGGTTCATCATTGAAATTCTCTCCTTCCTGCAAGAAAACGTTGTCAGTTTGAAAGTATAACGTTTGTTTCATTTTCAGGTCACTATCATCAACTTTATAATCTCGAGTACGGCTCTATTTTGGGTTTGGTGTCCTTTTGGACACCAAACCCAATGACGTATAACAACAAAATTATAGCCTCCTGAAATAAATGCAACCACCGATCTCTCTTTCACACATTTCTTTTGTTATAGGCTTATTTTCGTGTCACTCATCGCACATCTATTAATCGTTGTCCATGTTTACTTTTGGTCTAAATCATTGAAATTCAAATTTTGATTATACTTTTCTTTTGGTAAATGCGAGTTACGCTATGCGAGTTACGCTATCCGAATTGCTTACTCACTCCACTTTCTTTCCATTGGCGTAGAAGTGGTAGATGTGCCAACGTACCAAATTTGAGGAAAATCAGCTCGTACTCAAGTAACGGATATAGAAAGACAAACTCCAGAGAAACGATACCACATTATTATCGATGAAAGCAGAGCAAAACGTTGAGTAAAAATACAGAAAAAAAAAGTTAGCATATCTGCGTGTCGATGTGCTCTGATAAGTATCGTAGTAGTAAGTTGCCCACTGGCTGGTACTTGTATTCGATATAACACAAATGCATGCCAGACTGATGCTTTACATTGATATTCCTCTGATAATGTGTGACTCTTCGAATTCATTAGGCATGGAGGAATGGAAATGTGAGAAAATATGATAGATAATTATCATGATGTTGTTTTGAATCCTCGGTATCTTTGAATCGACAGTTGATTATGTTATGATGGTTCCAATATAAACCTCAATAGGAGAATCCACTCGTTATATGACCAGGTGTGCATCCAAGAGAGGGGAATAGGGGGTCAGTACCCTCCGCCAGAACTAGATTGAGGGTTAAAGAAATGAAATTAAATGTTGAATGATATTGAGGTATTCCGGAATTCTCCTATATGATGCTGGTAAAAGAAATCTTGCACAAGTCTTTCAATAATGGTGTGTTTGAAAAGTTTGAAAAGTGTTATTAACCGCCAACTTAGTTGCAAAGCAACCCTCGAAGTCTCATTGAGACTTGTATGAGTAAGGAAGACGGGGACCTTAGCTTTTTAAGTGTCATCCGAAGCACTACTCTGTTGGTTACCGTAGAGAGTCCGAAGGATTGATATCTAGTTAGCAAGAATTTTCGGTTGATCACCTATCTCCACCCGCTAAACGATACTATAGAAATAAATAAATATTTTCCATAGCCGCCGGGATTTGAACCGCGGACTCTCTGGTCCATAAACCAGCGCCTTCGCGCGCTCGGCCACCAACCCAGTGTAAACAAACAAGTATTTAATTGGTCCGTAATATTCACAAAAAAATGGTATTATTGCCCAAAAATAATGAATCAACAAGTATAGGGTTGTAATATGAAAACAGAAAGTGTTGAAACTTATTACAGGCTTAACTATTTTATACTGAATAATAATTTACGTGAATTTATGAAAATTGGAATATATTCATTCGAAAATCGGTTTTCAATAAATTTAGCCTTATTCCCTGAACAGGATTCTAGCAGCGCTACTGCATATGACGATATCTTCAAGACCAGCATTTCAAGGTGAAATAAATAAACACTTCAGGATGCTTCAGGCACCTTCAGGTGAGAATGCGATGGAATTCCTAAAATCGTCAAATTTCTCATGAATATGGGAATAATGATCACAGTGTTACGTGACAAAGATCTTACACATTTACATCAATAACTGTAGATTTGTCAACGTTCATGTATATTGGCTGTGAATAAAAATTAATTTTGTTGATCCGAAGTTGTCAGGCTTAGATTCTCATATATTTGACATTCAAGACCTGCTGAACTTCTCTCTACCAGAATGTTTTTTTCATCGAACGGCACATTGTGGAACTCATTACCTAGTAAGGTCTCTTCTAATTTATAACTTCAAAACTAAATATCCTGTGTTCGAGATGTAAGAAACCATAAACCATGTGATGCTGGCAAAAATATGCCTCCACAAAAATAATAAGGTTCTTTTTTTTTTCTGTAGTCATCTCCTGACAGACTGCATATTGTATTGTGGTTAGGGTTGATTGTCTCCATGATGGCAATTTCTGTTTCGAATAAACATATCTATCAGATCAAGTGGAAGTTGAGGTTAGTTTATTTATGAATCTTCGTATGATGTGAGTTTTTGATATAGTTTATAAGAAGCAAATCGATGTTCACTTCCGATAGGTCTATTTTTGTTCACAGGTCATAAATATGTTTTATTCATAATTCTGAACCCCCCCATATGTGATTCAGTTAAATATCATTAGATAGTAGGTGAAGAGTTGGGATATGGACATGTAAGCCGTTTTGACCATTAATGAATCGTTCTGACACAAAAAAATTAGAAAGCTAAAGAATCTTGATTTTTCAAACCATATAACTTCTCCCTAGATCCCAAGTGTGATATAAATCGATGAAATAAGCTTTCCAGGGAGAATATAAAAATGCAACCACATACATGGACTTCCATAAGAAATAATATAACTTTTATATGCCACAATCTTTGGGAAATCCTGTATATTTCAACGTACGAACTACTGAAATGAGAAAAAATTTGAAAGGTTTTCAGATTCGCTTTAAATCTCTGTCGCGCTAGTAGTGAACCACCCTGTATGTTCCTATGTAAATTGAATCATGTGTTCGATAGATATGTTGATTTACAGTTCACACCCTAGATTTGCTGACTTTTTTCTGGATTAAAATTTTTCCTTGATTTTCCTTCTTACGGATTCAGATCATGGTAAAAGGGGGAAATAAAATTGAAAAATACCATCAGATGATATATTCTGTTTCCAACGAGGATTTCGATATAATACAATACATTCTATAGCCTAACTGATGACAAATTTCGAAATTTTGATATCAATATAATTAGGTATTATTCAGATTCTGTAATATTTAGTGACATCACTCTGGATCTAGAATATTTCATATTTCACCGGATTTCCCCGGAATTCCCCTGGAATTCCCCGGAATTCCTCCGGAAGAAATGTGTCAATTTGAACCGAGATTTAAACAAATAACGATGGAATTTTGAAACTAAATGTAGATAATACTCGGAATTCCGGGAATTACGGGGGAATCCGAATATATCATCTGATGGTATTTTTCTATTTTATTCCCTCCTTTTTCCAAGATCTGAATCCGTAAGAAGGAAAATCGCCATAACTGTCGAACGGATGGACCAATTTTCAACTTCGCTCATACCAATGTGCTTATTTTTTCCCATAGAATCCGTTTCTCCAATCGAAAAAATCGAAATCATAAAAAACTTTTTTTCATCATAGACAAAATTAAGAAAATCGCCATAACTTTCGAACGGATGGACCAATTTTCAACTTCGCTCATACCAATCGGCTTATTTTTTTCCATAGAATCCGTTTCTCCAATCGAAAAAATCCAAATCAGAAAAAACTGTTTTTCATCATAGAAAAAATGTAGCAAATCGCCATAACTTTCGAACGGATGGACCAATTTTCAACTTCGCTCATACCAATGTGCTCATTATTTCCCATAGAATCCGTTTCTCCAATCGAAAAAAATCGAAATCAAAAAAAACTTTTTTTTATTATAGGAAAAATTCAGAAAATCGCCATAACTCTCGAACGGATGGACCAATTTTCAAATTCGCTCACCAATCTGCTTATTTTTTTCCATAGAATTCGTTTCTCCAACCGAAAAAATAGAAATCAGAAAAAACTTTTCTTCATCATAGAAAAAATGTAGCAAATCGCCATAACTTTCGAACGGTTGGACCAATTTTCAACTCCGCTCATACCAATCTGCTTATTTTTTTCCATAGAATCTGTTTCTCCAATCGAAAAAATCGAAATCAGAAAAAACTTTTTTTCATCATAGAAAAAATGTAGCAAATCGCCATAACTTTCGAACGGATGGACTAATTTTCAACTTCGCTCATACCAATCTGCTTATTTTTTCCATAGAATCTGTTTCTTCAATCGAAAAAATCGAAATCAAAAAAAACTTTTTTTCATCATAGAAAAAATGTAGCAAATCGCCATAACTTTCGAACGGATGGACCAATTTTCAATTTCGCTCATACCAATCTGCTTATTTTTTTCCATAGAATCTGTTTCTCCAATCGAAAAAATCGAAATCAAAAAATACTTTTTTTCATCATAGGAAAAATTAATAAAATCGCCATAACTTTCGAACGGATGGACCAATTTTCAACTTCGCTCATACCGATCTGCTTATTTTTTTCCATAGAATCTGTTTCTTCAATCGAAAAAATCGAATTCAGAAAAAACTTTGTTTCATCATAGAAAAAATGTAGCAAATCGCTATAACTTTCGAACGGATGGACCGATTTTCAACTTCGCTCATACAAATCTGCTTATTTTTTTCCATAGATACCGTTTTTCTTATCGAAAAAATCGAAATAAAAAAAACTTTTTTTCATCATTGAAAAAATGTAGCAAATCGCCATAACTTTCGAACGGATGCACCAATTTCAAACTTCGCTCATACCAATGTGCTACTTTTTTCCCATAGAATCCGTTTCTCTGATCGAAAAAAATCGAAATCAAAAAAAACTTTTTTTCATCATAGAAAAAATTAAGAAAATCACCATAACTTTCGAACGGATGGACCAATTTTCAACTTCGCTCATACCAATCTGCTTATTTTTTTCCATAGAATCCGTTTCTCCAATCGAGAAAATCGAAATCAGAAAAAACTGTTTTTCATCATAGAAAAAATGTAGCAAATCGCCATAACTTTCGAATGGATGGACCAATTTTCAATTTCGCTCATACCAATCTGCTTATTTTTCTCCATAGAATCTGTTTCTCCAATCGAATAAATCGAAATCAAAAAAAACTTTTTTTCATCATAGGAAAAATTAATTAAATCGCCATAACTTTCGGAACGGATGGACCAATTTTCAACTTCGTTTATACCAATCTGGTTAATTTTTTTCCATAGAATCCGTTTCTTCAATCGAAAAAATCGAAATCAGAAAAAACTTTTTTCATCATAGAAAAAATGAAGCAAATCGCCATAACTTTCGAACGGATGGACCAATTTTCAACTTCGCTCATACCAATCTGCTTATTTTTTTCCATAGAATCTGTTTCTCCAATCGAAAGAATCGAAATCAGAAAAAACTTTATTTCATCATAGAAAAAATGTAGCAAATCGCCATAACTTTCGAACGGATGGACCAATTTTCAATTTCGCTCATACCAATCTGCTTATTTTTTTCCATAGAATCTGTTTCTCCAATCTAAAAAATCGAAATCAAAAAAAACTTTTTTTCATCATAGGAAAAATTAATAAAATCGCCATAACTTTCGAACGGATGGACCAATTTTCAACTTCGTTCATACCAATCTGGTTAATTTTTTTCCATAGAATCCGTTTCTTCAATCGAAAAAATCGAAATCAGAAAAACCTTTTTTCATCATAGAAAAAATGAAGCAAATCGCCATAACTTTCGAACGGATGGACCAATTTTCAACTTCGCTTATACAAATCTGCTTATTTTTTTCCATAGAATCTGTTTCTCCAATCGAAAAAATCGGGGAATTCCGACTTATAGGAATTCCAGTGTACACATTATCTCCTAGTGGTCAACCCCTCGGTTGTTTCTCTCTTATGTCCTCGCAGCTACTCAAATTGGAAATGATCGTATGTCAGGTATCACTTTTTCGATCTTTTTCAAACATGCAGGTCATATCTATGTTTTGTTGATGTGAATTTCCTCGTTTCTCGTTATTGTTTTTCGATTGCGTGTGATGTGTGTTTGCGTTTCATTAATTCATAGTTGTTCAGGTGATACTATTCGTGATTTAAGTTCAACACTGCCGTTAATATGTCCAGTGTCGGTGTCCAGGTCGTGTCCAGCCTCCAAGTTATCTTCCACGATTCCAGAAATCAAGACACAATGGAAGTGCCTGTTCCATCAATGTCTAACAAAATATTGCAAAAATCAGGATTATTTGTATGGCTACCATTGTTTTGATCTTTTTTGTTACATATTCTCTCAAACCTGAAGAAGTGGTTCGCTGAATTAGAAGATCTCTGATGATTATTCTTTCTCAAAGCTGAATATACTAATATCATCGGATATGTTCCAAATGACAACATTTGTTCACATATTATGAAGTAAATTTTTCCTATGAATATATTTACGAATTTTTAACATTTTGATTTGAATTTCGCGCTAGGCTTCGCGCATGCACCTTCAATCAACGTTGCCAATTAGAAAAGGATAGATATATGAAAATCGGCTTCACTTTGCTAACATTGTCTCTTATGGCGAATGGTCAATATTGGTAGTTGATAGATATATGGTTAGAACACATAACTTATACTACCAATAAGTTCCGTGATGTAGGTGCCATTCTGCTTATTACTGTTTCATGCTCCCCAAAAGATATGCTATACTCAGTTTTGGAGGTTATGTTGTTCTTCCAGCTCACTAGGCGCTGTTGCCAATTTGTGAAGCAGAAACAAAGCGATTTCAAATTTAAAACCCCATATTTGACAAATTAATTCAGATAGTTTCTGCAACGAATTCGAAAAATTCATGAATGAAACTCATAATCAATAAGTTCATACTTTCATTTTCTGTAATAAGCCGAATTGAGGAATATTCCCCGTTATCATTGGACGTTGGACTCGATGATGAACTATTATTGAGCAGAATGAATAGTCCACGCAGGGAAGCCCGTAACTTATAAATATCCATCCTGTTTTCCTTGCAGGACTTAGTCGTGATATATGGCGGTGTAGCTATAAGGATTATACACCTACCCACTCCTTTTCTTCATAAGTTTCGCGAAAAGCGCGTCGCTTGCTGCGGAGCGCATAACTCCGTATCGTTGGGTGTTACGGATATCTTAATAAGATTCATGAAAGGACGCCATATTTTATATCCTCCCTATCTAGGCGTAATGCCTCATGACTGCCCCGTCCCAGCGCTGATAAGCCTCGTTTGCCTAGAACGCACGCCAATGCATTCAACCAGGCAGTGGCGACTCGCCCGGTTCAGAGCAAGGTTAGTAGAATTAATAGACAGGTTGCCTGGTTGCCTCTTAACTCAGGGGAAGGAAAAGATCAACGCGTCATCGAGAGTGCCGGATTTGCAAAGTCACGTAAAGTGTTAAGTTAGGAATTATTTGTTTATTTTATTTACATATTGTGTATGGTGAATCTTGTATTTTAGTAAGTAGTTTTTTGATGAAATTCATCATTGGCATAAATGCCTGATGGGAGAAGACAAATAAGGAATATTCCAGATAATATACCTATCATACTCCACAATAAAATTTTTGTTCAATGTTTTTGTACATTTATTTTTATGTTCTGGTTCTCACGAAAAGGGATATCCTGTAATGTTCAGAGAACATCGTGAGAACCAAGGAAAAGAAGGTATAGGAGTTGTTGTTCTTCTTAAATTTCTGGAGATGGTATGCCTCGGGGAACATTGTTGACATTGATATAAATCACGAAAAATGTTTTTCAATTTTCTAGGATGAATGGATTAGAATTGTCGTTTTTCTATGTTAAAAATATTAATCACTTCCCCACAAATAACTAAATGAATATAAGTAAGGCTGGCTTTGATGAAGATGGTTGGATGGTTCTGAACTCTTTTCTGGGTAATCATCAATGAATGTTTGCGAAACTTCGAATAATAATATTTTGTATGATGTTTATGGTTGTTATTACAAACTTCACAATGCATCATCATCGATTTTTGGGCATTTCAAGTCATGAACAAGCACATGAACCGCTTTTTTAACATTGTTGATTTGAATCGGACACTCTGGATGACGCGGTGCCGCGCTAGTCGCTGATTGGTTCAAAGTTACGAGGCCTACGATTCTACTAGCCTTGGGTTCAGAGGACTGAAATGAATGAGCTTCAAAGCATAATACATGCATAATACACATAGAACAGATTATTCTCATATACAGATTTGGTGCCCAACATGAGGAATGTAAATGTAACAAGAAATTGGTAGCTGATGAAATTTTATTATTTTCAGCTGTATAACAACGAATGGACTTGAAAGAATTATTGGAATCTATCTCAAAAATTGCCGAAAAAAAGTCAGAGAATTTTACGAATAAATAATGTTGGCAACTTGGACCTAACTCTCTTAAACAGAATAATGTTATTTTTATTTTGACAGGAAAGCAATGTATATCATTTTCATTAATACCATAATCGGCATAATCAAATGTATAAAGCATTCATTTAGTCTGGTTTTTGAAGATGATTTCAAATTACGCAACACTTATTTCGTCGCGCCCCAAAATTTTGCCCCTGTTTAAATTTGAATAACTTTTTTTTGCTTTGAAAAATTTGAATTCTGTTCACATCGTTCGCTAGCCCAGTCCTTCAGCTATGATCTCTTACTTCTTCAGGGTGTTATGAAGATCAGAATTGACTCAAGTTAAACATTAAAGATCAGGGGTTTCCTCAAAGTTGACACAAATCCGAAACAACCTAGAAATCTTGATTTAAAAAAATCCAAAGCAACATTTGATCGAGAATTTCACCACAAAAAAGAACGTGACAATATGTCTGATCCCCTTTCCACCAGAATTTGTGGAAAGCCTCGAATGCAGAACAGACATAACATTTACTATGTGGAGTTATGTGACCTAATTTTGAAATGACCCCTCATTGATAAATGTCTCTATTCAGATATACTTTTCAAATGTGTTATCCACGACCTTATTTTTCTGGTTGTGATTGCGACAGTTACATGAATTTATATGTGTGTACTCGTGTACTTTTTTAATTTTATTTCAATACCAAATGATAACTGAATATTTATAAATAAACGATTGTCATAAGGGTTATTATTGTCATTATCATTAAGCACATACATCATCATATTCTCCAGGTAGGTACCTAATAGCTTATTTTCAGTTGAAGACCGAACTCATCGAAAAACAACGAAAAATAGATTTTACTTCATAATTTCCAATTACTCATTTGTCCCAAGTAACGCGATCCTATAGTTTTAGTCATAAGAATTGAATACTCACGAAATATTTGTGACAAGGTTGATTGAAAAATAAAACATAATTACTAAATGGTTAGGAGTTCTGTTAAAATTAGAACGAAAATACTCTCAGACAATGAAAACTACCAACTCCAAAATGGCTGACTTATTTCAAGGACAGATAGTTCTCTCATTGGTATAAGGTTTGGTTAATGAGAATAGAGATACTCACTTTTACTATGACGAATGTTAAATATTCATATTCTATTTCCGTCTAACAATTTTAACACAATAATAATGTGACACAATCAACGACAACTTTAATTATGCAGTCGATTTTTTGCCCTAGGATTGCCCCACGGAATAATACATTCATTATATCCTGAACAAACAAATGTTAATAAATGTTAACGTAGGCATTAATCTTGATCAAGGCTTCATGCTTACCAACAATTTTTATAAGGGACTCAAGGATAAGTGTAAGATATACGAGGTCGGCTGATTCAAATGTTTTTCAACTGTTATGTGAAAAAATCGCACGCCACTGATAAAAACGTATCTGTGCGTATTTAGTCTAATTGAATGGACCAACTTTTATGAGGAATCAAAGTTACTGAGAAACTATTATAAAAAAATATTACTATATGGTTCCAAGATTTTGGCGGCAACTGTATAACTATCAAAAATAAACTCACCAGAACGAGCCAACGAACCGAAAGACGGTAGTAGGAAAAAGTGAATTCTTCAAACCAGGTGAGCTGATTATCACATGGTCGTCTCAATCATTTTTGTTGTTTTCACTTATTCAATTAATCCCATTTCAGAATAGATATGTCATATGACAAGGAGTCAATTACGTAACAAGTGTGGAAAGTGACATAAATCGCATGAGTAGTCGTTTAGCGCGTGCCGCATAACGTAACGAGTGAAGGAAATGCATGTAGAGGTTATGTCTACATTGAAATCAGTTATGAATTCTCCTCACAATCACAAAAAAACAATGCCATGGTGATATGACCTTCTTTCCAAACAACATAACTTTGTGTTTCATGAAGTTTTCATAGGTCGTAGGAAATAGTAAATTAAATATTTTACACACCACGTGACGTCATAACAACCGAATTCGAGACAACTTTCAACTATCCCAGTGGTTCCTACTAATGTGTAAGTTGACTATACCTTGGGAAACGAATGTCTACGTCTAGATCATGGGGGTTCCGAGTTCTGTGTTAAACTTTTTTTTCATCACACGCCACTGCTGTGGAGTTCGGCACTACATCTAATGATGAGTTTGCGGTGTGGTGTGGCTGGTAGATTTCGTCTAGATATATCATAATAATTCCGAGCTAACTACAACGCCCGTTCAAGTCTCGCGCTGTGCAAGCCAACAATATAATTCCAAGAACGCCGTAAATCTCAACTTTTAGGAGTGCGCTGCTCGCTAAAGAGAGAAGAGAAGGAAAGGAAGGGGATTAAAGATCAGTAATCTTATAGGATAGATGAATTATGGCGGTATTTCCCGGTTCCATTCCATTCGGGACGCGCTCTCCGCAAAAATCCTCTATGTTTTCCAAGAAATTGCCATTTAATTGCCCGAGATTACGACTGAGAAATTAATTAAGATTCCGTAGACTATGCATCTTAGGATTGGATGCCAGGTGCGGTATTGGCATCGAGTACAGCAACTCGATGCGCGATACCTCTTACAGTAAGTCCATCCAGAAGCGTTTTCCGAAAGATCCCCATATACAGCGTGTCTACTAAGGAGAACTTACAGGAACCATTTTTCCAAGAAATGAAGGAATGTGTAGACAGAGATAAGTTACCCACTAGATGTAAGGAAAACCTGTTCTATAGAAAAATCTGTAATGTGTGAACCAAGGTGGGAATATTGGGAGAAGATAAAGGTGTTAGATTGGAGGTTATGGGACTTTTGAAATAGATTCTTCTATATTTTCGTGCACTCAATAGATAGAAAACTAGGTGAAAACATTGTCCAGATAACTTTCGGGATTATTATCAGTTTTCAGTTCAGACAAATCCGCATATAATACAGAAAACCGCTGCTTGCATGATAATTGGATATATTTAGGATCGGAAAGAAGTCTGTGTCAGACATATTCATATCGTCGTTGAATTAACTAAGTGGCGTGTATGGATATGAACAATTTCTTAAGGTTTACTCAGGAATTGATGTACTTATTCCACTTTGAGAGTAAATGAATCAGCTTCTACTCAGGTTGTTACACGAGATAAGTACTACACCATTTTTTGATATATGCCACTTTGTTAATTCAACGACGATATAATTCTGGGGATATTCACCATTCCATCTGTGCTGATCTGAACTATGAAGCGCATTTTCTCCCGCTCTTGTCTCAACAGGTCTGGTGACCAGCATTTGGCACATCCATCTGGACGTGGTTCTGTCTTTTATTTTGACTGCCACGGAGAAGGCATTGTCGAATGCAACTTCTATTCTATACGCAATTTTCTTTGTGTTTGAGTGTTCTTCGGAGGTTATCGGTAAGTACGAAAAGGGCGGTTTCTGTACATATGCCCGCCCTGCATGGTATGAAAGACTTCGGAGTGGGGTATTTTTCCCTACTTTAGGAATAAAGGTCTCTAGTTGCTCGGTATGTAGGTAACCGTGCGCCAAATTGGATCATGGTATGTCTAATTGAATGCGGCAGTGATTCTTTCTGCTCCTTTTTCAATAGGGCAGAAAATATGTCCATGATTGGAAATAGTTTATAGCTCACGTGAACCTTCGAGGTGTGTATATGTTTTTCGCGACCTCCAAATCTTCTTGCTTTGGTGTGCTGTCGGATTCGTATGGTATGCTACCTGGGAAGTGAGGCTCCATTAGAAGAAGAGTTGGTTGCTCTTCATCCTCAGTGTTGCTGGGCATCGTCTGAGTGACATTTTTTTTCTAACCACTATCCTAGTTGCTTAGCAACCCTCAGAAGTTTTACGGAGTAAACTTGTACGAGTTAGGATAGCGGGGACCTTACCTTTTATAGTGGGATCCGATTGGGCCTTGCTCTGATTCTTGCTATGGCTTTGTATATCTATGAAAATACACCGTACGTTTATCGAAACAACCTACACAATCATGATACTGTGTCAAAAAGATGATGAGTATAAGCAATCTTAGGTTAAAGAATTCTGGAAATGCGTCATTCCATATCATGCTCCCGTAGCTTCCAGCTTCTATGAACGATCTTGAAAGAGATAAACGGGAAACTAACCTATAAAAGTATTCAGTGGGTGAGGCTTTTTACAAATAGATGAGAAATGTTATCTCTTGTACCAGTTATTCAAACAGTTACTCAAACTTTTCGATGTGTTATGCATGTTCCCATAAATGCAGATATGGAAAAATGCATTTTAGTGTATTAATTGAATAATTTTCTGTTTAATTTACGTCGGTTCTTGGTACTATATTTGGGCTGACTAATGTAAAATTTTATATTTGACGACACCACTAAATATATGCTATTAGTTAGGGTATTGACGATGTGCTAGTTAGGTACCGACCCACTTTTCAAATTTTAATCTTTTCGAATAATATGTAAGTGTTTGTGACTTCGAGACTAATTATATTGATTTGATTTACATTCATTTACCTCACAAATGCTAGTCATGCTACCCCTTTTGTTATTGTAGCAAAATAATGTTCAAGTTTTTATTTATCACATCTTCGACATTGAAACCAGATTTTCAATTTTTTCTGGGGACATCCTGTAAATCATTTCCAATTCAGACTAATCTTCCGTATACGCAATGCACAATTGGCAATAACCATTAAACATGGCCAAAGATACCAGCACTAAGTCTAACCTCGCTGCTGAATAATGCCCGACTGCATATATCACTTGGAGCGCAAACACAGCCAAAGACAAACATATTTCATTTTGTATACGAGCTTTATATGCTCCTGCGACGTTATCTGGGCTGCCTATGTGCCAAGGAAAGAACCTGCATGTTCGCATTTTTCCTCGTCTTCCGGTTTAAATCGAATATACCCTCTTATTCGCCCAATGTAACGGTTTATCGCCACCTCGTACAGGGCTTCCCAAATAACATGGACATTTTACTGAACAGGGTGATCCATTTTCTCTGACGTTCTTGAAATGTCATTTTTTTATAGAGCTCAAGAAGAAGAGCTCAGTGATGTATTATCACATGGGAGAGATATCCGTTTTCAGAATTATCCACCATTTTCTTTAAAAAAAGCCAAACTTCAGTCAAGTCCTGAGAAACTTTGCTGAATATCGGTTTTCGTTATTAATTCACAAATAGGGTCTGAAATTTTCAACTTTAGTAAGAAGTTTTCAATTTCGAAATAGCATTTTCTCGAAATTGAACATATATAGCACATTTGAAATATGAAAGAATAGAGAAATCAAGCATTTCAGAACAAATGTTCAAACAACCCCAACGAAAATGTTCAAAATTATTTTGGTTTCGCAGTAAAAACTTTTTTTCCTCGCCAACCAATTTTCAAAATCTCAGGCCCATTTTGAAGCTGAAGCGTTAGATGAAGAGATGGAGATCAGAATCGACTCAAGATAAACATCAAAGATCAAGGGTACTGATTTAATTACAATTTTCTGATTTATTCTTAGGCTTTATTCGTTGTGTTTATCATTGCTTATGTTCCAAAGTTTTTTATCACCATGATGTAGTAAAGTAACGTTTTATCAAATCCCTTGTAACTAAAAAAAAGTTATCGTAACAAATAAAAAATATAGATAATTTGGAGATACGGCTGATTTCTTGAAATTTTAACCTCGTATGAGATTCCGTAAGAGTTCACCTACGAAATTAAACAAAAATTAATCAAATCAGACTTGAATTAACGAAGGTATTGTTGAGCAAAATCAATATTTTGAGTGAAACGACTATTTTGATGCCGGTAAGTGTATATAATTATGTTTCTATTCGGCTATTTTAGGAGTAATAACTCGCTGATGTACGATTTTTTTTCGTGTAATTGAGAATATATCGATTGTTTCGAAAGTGAATGAAGTGCAAATTTCCTGGTTCCTATATATAAAGTCTTCTGTTGGGTAAGACAACTCCGCAAATATCCTGCCTCCAATTCATTAAGACATAATTAGTACATCCACTAATGATCATCAATTAAAATGCGAATCCGTCATGAAAAGAGTGAAAGAACCCCCATCACAAGCGAGATATCTCCCACTCGTAGGGTCGGGTGTAACTTCGAGAAAGAATCGCTGATAACTCCATCCTGTGTGGTTTTATTAAATGAAATAAGACGAGAATTCGCTCTTATCGAAGCGATTGCTACCTTACCGACCACATCGGCAGCTTTCATTTTTGAGAATTAATTTCCTGTCAGTGTATTCTTTAAAAAGGGGAGACAAGTAGAGTGCATCTGAGCTAAACGGCGATTGTTTGCTTGCCAGCTAATAAGAAAAACTGTAACTGCCTTCCCAGGATGCGAGATATCACGAGTATATCTCTGGCGAGAAAATTTAATTAAAATTCAATCAAAAACGCAACGTTCCACCACTATGGATACAGATCCGGACTGTATCGAGAGTTGTCATCAGAATAAACACTTCATTTGATTTAATATGCTTTGATTCAAGAGTATGATGGCTTGTTTATATATACTGGAATAAATGTCAATTCTCAATTCAAGACTATTATGTTTCCAACTAAATACACTCATACAGTGTATATAATCTTTGCTCATACCAATGTTATAGATTTCTTCAATCGTAAATAAATGGAGTTCTTTGTGAGTAATACAATATTTCAGATTGATAAAACAATATATTCAAATCAAGACAATCATAATCTGTCAATGACTCGCACTTTTCTCGAACAAAAAGAATCAGATTTTCAGTTTTAGCTGTAGATTGTTTTGTATCAAAAAACTTATCAAATAAGAGGTATTATATGGATTTCTTGAAATGAGAATCATCCTCAACTTCCTTTCTCTTATTGGTGCTCTCATCAATCACATCATCATTTGCAGACCTTCTTGTTGATAACCTTTCCTCCTATTTGTAGAGATTATTCCTGTACTTGTCCACCAGTTCACCTTGCAATTAAGTTGTACTCCTCTGGTTTCAAACGACTGAAATATATAAAATATATCATTCACAACTCCATGTGTGTGAGAGATAATCTGACTAAGCACAATGCATGGAAACATTTACAGGAGAATATGATTTCATTGGTATCGATGAGCATTTTACACAATAAAATTGCTTGTGATTTCAATTCTAACTTGATATTGTAACTGTTCAACTCTACAGGTTATAACAAATTTTATGAAAAAAACATGCTATAAGTGCTACACCAGGTATTTGTAAGAGAGAGATTTCTATCGGAATACAGTTAGTATACCAACATTGTAGAAACAATTACCTGTTATTAAAAAAAACGTCAAAAGTGTAAAAGTAGTTTGGACAAAAAATTTCTTTAAACTTTTGATTACTTTTTGATCGTAAAGTGAAGTTTCCCACAAATCAATTATATATACAGCCACTGATATTTCATTAATATATAAATAGAGTATTCATATTCGAAGAGTTGTACTTATATTTAACAAAAATCCAACTACCTACTGGAATAAATACATTTTACAAACATCAACTTATGTTCCAAAATTTTCTGGACAGCTCCAAAATGATGTAGTGATCCTTGCTTTTTTGAAAGAAGAATTTTTCAGCTCCAGTTATCAACTGTCTACAATTTTTTAATTTTTGACGATACTTTTGCAATCATTATCAATCTGTTACTTTTGAGAACATATATTTGATCTATATTATGTGGATGAAACATTATTAAGAATAGCCAATAGGTTTAATGGAGTTGTTCATAAATTGGTCGGACCATTGACTCAGTATGATTTTTGTCTGTGATAAAAGTGAGGAAACTGCCAAATATCTCAAATTCTGCCAAATAAAGCATTAATCTTTCGTGAAAGTGAGTATGATTTTTACGTAATGTGTAATTTCACTGGCCAACTTAAATCTATAATAGACATTAAGTATTGTCAAAAAATCAAAAAAATGAATTTCATATTCACTCAATTGAAATCCCACGTGGTGGTTCTAAATAGTGCATCAGCATTATCTTTATAACTGGTATACTCCGATAGGGCTATCATTTTCTTTCGTCCGGTCCTATCGATATCTGCCTGAGTTGTGCCTAAGAAAACATTTTATTTAGACAATTGGCAGTATCTACATTGCCGTCGATAAAATTATGTGTCTAAATGGAACGAGTAAAGAATTTTTACGAGATAAAGCTGGATGTTGCTGCTTCTTCTGGGCATTTGGCCGCTGATGTCTCGCTCTGGAAGAATCTCTCGAATTTTATATCTGCCACGTTATAGTTTACCACCCTAATTTCCGCCCATAGACGATAACAAAAATTTATCCTCTCCACTTATTCGGTTAGACGAAATCAACATGCAGTTACCCATCTCTATGACTTGATGATGCTCCTTAGGTTGACCAGATTGTTCTGAATTCACTTCCCATTCTTTTTTTCTCCATCAGTTCATTCTATTTTGTTTCTCATTCAGTAATTTTTGACAGAAAGTAGTGTCATACCCAAAATAAAGGATGAGACAATTGCTACTATAGATAATCATTGACCTATATAATATCTGTTCGCATTAGTGAAATACTTGGAGATTATGAACAAAAATAATTCTATCACTCAACGTATCAGACTGCAACAATCAGTTTTGATTTAGAAACATAATAAATATCAACGTGCATGAGATGCAATAATGGCAATAAATGGAAAATATCCTACGCAGTTGATGAAAAAAAAAGTAATAAGTGTTAAGGTCTGTCACCGTATTTTGACAAACTCTTTATGATAGATATCGACGAATGTTGGGACTTACATTGTTGTGTCAATGACCTATTTTACCTACCTACTTGAGAAATGGAAGTGAAAATAATGACAGTGTCATCTTCTACGAAGCCAACTCTTGGGCGAAGAACTGGATATTTCAGCAGAACACGCGGTTTCCAACAAATTTGAAATTAGTTTGAGCATTCCTAACTGTCAACTATCAAAAAACATGTTTTGTATTACCGTTTCTCCGCAATTAAACCATCTTTATGTAGGAAATCCGAGAAATGGCAACATTATTGAGTCTGCTTATCATCTACAGGCAATTAGTTTTTGTATTCAACGTTTCCAATTTTCGTGACCATCATCAACTTTTATTTTTTAGATATGGAGATGCATCGTTAACCTCTTTTTCTACTGCTGATAAGTGCTTCAAAAAATTGCTTCACTTTAGCGTTCAGGCTCCGAAGCCATTTTATTTATGATAATTTTCAACTTGAAGTTCAACTTCGACATCAAATAGTTGTTGAAATAAAAAACACTTGGATTTTGATAGCTTCAAAAAATAACAATTACAGATAGAGATCATGTTGAAAATGCTGTGGTTTGTTGATTCTTAAGATTTATACACATTGAGGGAGTTGTGGTTTTCCTCTACTATCATCGAACAGCGTAAATCTTGATAAAGTTTGGTATTTGCGTTGAGGTTTGCTCATCCTCTTTGCATAACCTATACATATGTTCGAATTTGCCGCTTACACTTACACTTTATTGGCACCCTGACCTATTCTACTAGGAATCCCATAGGGTGGTGTGGGGATCCTCTGAGTCCTGAAGGACCTTGCGACGACACTTTAAGCCGAGAGGCCTTTTGTATCTTACCCCACCACTTTCTCGAGCCATCGAAAAAATTCCGCTGTCGGTGAGAATCGAACCCACAACGGGCAAATTGAGAGATTGACGCTCTAAGTCTCTAACTACTACGCTATACTGGCCCTTCATGTGTGAGTTGAGCCTACATTGGGGATTATTCCTCAATTCGGCTTATTACAGCAAATGCAAGTATGAATTTATTGATTATGAGTTTCATTCATGAAATTTTCGAATTAGTTGCGAAAAGTATCTAAATTGATTTTTCAAATATGGGGTTATAAATTTCAAATTGCTTTGTTTCTAGTTCAAAAATTGGCAACAGCGCCTAGCAGGCTAGAAGAACAACAACTCACATTTGGCCACACTTATATTATGTACACTTGATGTCAATGTATAATCCAGGAATCAAGCTGCTCATATATAAAAAAATAATCAGGCAAAACCTAAAGTTCAGTCAAACAAAAACACCAATCCATCCACCCACTAGTCAAAAATAAACATAACCTCCAAAAGTATCTTTTGAGGAGCATGGAACAGAAATAAGCATCAGAATGGCACCTAACCCACAGAACTTATTGGTAGTATAAGTTCTATATGTTCTAAGTTCTAAAGTTATCAAAGTTTGGCTACGTCGTTGATTGATATATTGCTAGCCTATGTAACGGATTTGTTGTCCTTTATTATTTATGAAATCTGCAGTCGACGTTGCCAAATGGTGAAATAGAAACAAGGTGCTTCAAATTTCGAATCCCCATATCAAGTCTCTTTTTTTTAATCTCCTGAATTTTTTTTTTTTTCGGAAAAAGGTTTGAACGTTTTGAAGATATTTGATAAGAATTACTTCATTATCGTTCGAAGGAGAATTCCCCATGCTCTATTAGGAGCCCAACTATGATGTTTCTATTTAACAACCTATTTGACCTTGTTCCAACATTCTCGAGATTGCATTTTCATCCAAGGATTGTTGTATGTATTTTTCAGCGCTTTCGCTGTACAACAGAAAGCTTATTATGTCCTTTTGTCGCAAAGAAGTTCGGAATGCACCAGAGGAATACAACATTGACAGAGAAGGATTATAAACCTTTACAACGTTATGTGTTGTAATGTTATGTGATACCTAGCAATGAAAATAATAATGCTATGAATTGATCATTTTTCTATGATCTGATGTATTTTTTATTCGCTGTTGTTAGAATACATTTTGAAAGCTTGACACATGCGAATCATGACAAGGAATCTTGAACATCCCTGAAATGAATACAAAGTTCGCTTCTCATTCTTCAAATGTACCTATCCCTCCTGTTTCGACGTCTGATGCCATGATGTGAATCAAAGTATGCACCTATTCAGCATCTAAGCCTCTGTTGATTCGATATATATGATCCAATCTCTTCATATACATGAAATCATTCGAGTTTGAACTGGGGGTATTTTTGTTCCATGCTCGGGATTAATTTGCACCTCCAAGGTGTTCACGGAGATTTGAACACCCTGAATGACAATGCGAAAGCATTGTACTTGCCTTGAGCCCGAACGGAGAAGCTTTCAATGTGATATTAGCTACGTATGTAACATCAGGTGAATGAAATATTTCACTAAAAATAACGAAATGCTCATAATAACATATGTCATTGGTTTCTCGGGTTCATATCAGAGATATACTACGAATGTTTGATAAAGTTTTGGCCACTATTTTCAATAGGTAGGTATTCGGTTTTTGATCAGTAAATTCCTCGTGATCTTGATTGAAAACCCAAAGGGGTAGGTACGCTTGAAACTTTTTCAAATTCTTCAAATCGCTATAACTCGAACGGATTTTGCTTGTTTTTTCTCGTAGAATCTATTTTCCCAATCAGAAAACCGAAATCGTTAAAAAATATCTTTCCTCAAAGAGATGAATAATTAATTAAAGGGGGTGTGCCAAATAAAATTTGACGAAATCAAAACGAATTTATGAACAAAACACCAGTAAAAATCATTGTCACTGATGATTTTGGTTATTCCAGATAAAACCTCATCGTAATGCCTTACCTCTATATCCTTTTTTTTTGGAATATTCCATGGAAGGTCTAAGTAGAAATTTCTAACCGAAATTCTCAAATAATTTTATGAAATTGAGAAAGAGTATTCATACACTTCACGAAAATGTATCTCATGTGTCAATTTTACCCTATGAGAACATTTTGAAGAAGTTGACAATTTTTCATAGTTATAATCACTCGCAGAAAAGAGCAAGTATGATTCACGTGGTGCATGAAAAACCCCTTCGGTCGGGTAAATATTCTGGCATTTCTGTCATTTCTGGAACGTTCCAAGCATTAAATTTATGGCCGATCCAAAAGCCAAGTCCATATAGAATATCATCGAACTCAATGATAATTCAAGGCGGTTTCACAATGTGTACATTTAAAGTAACGTTATCCACTTGTTACTTTCTGTATTTGGGAAATGGCACTTCAGCGACATCAAAGAACATGCTTTACCCTTCTAGGGAAACGCGCAGGGAATTCTATTTTTTATGTGAGGAATGAAACGTTTTTTGTTTGATGCAGAATCGATTTGATTTGCAATTTCCAATAGAAGTGAAAACGAGATTGTAGACTGACCTGCGGTCTAGCATAACAACAATGTTGCCTGCAGTTCACATGAGAACATCACATTTTCCTCATGAATTTTCAGGCTAGCAGCTTGGCAACAGCGATCAATCAGAATAATCATTCATCTACACCCAGAGATCAGCCACTAATCTACTCGAAGTAACATAAAACAATCCATCAATTTCTGCAATTTTCCACTGAAAGCGCCATTTACGAAGGATGATTGACCTTGGCAGTCTCGATCCGAAGAAGAGCATAATGATATTGATAAGATGAATAAACTGATTCGAGGAATCATTCTGTTGAGTTACTTTATCAACTAACTGTATTGCACTGACCGAGCTTTTTATCTATTTGCTGTATTACATTATGGAGAGGGCAAGTGATTACGAGTTATCAGGAAAACAGATTTATCTTTTGAATGAATTAATTAGGTACCTATATGAGATACCTTCGATTCGCAGAACTTTCTCCGAAAAATCACAATTAGTGATCAAATCAACATACCCAAAGAATCTTGTTCAATTACGCCTTAATTTATTGGAGTTACCACTTTCCTCGTAAGCAAGAAATTGGGGGAGGGATATAGACGCAGCCTGGTAAGTGGATTCGAGAAAAACCGCACTTTCCACTCACCCTGGATAAGCTTTCCGACAGAGAAAGGAAAGTCCTATTCAACGTCAATACCGAAATGATTTTGAATTCAGATTGTTTCTTGTTGCTACAATCGATTATCTGGTTAATTTCATTCTTAGTGCAATTCGCCTAACTTTTTCAAAACCTGGAGTGATTCTTCATGAATATCAGAACGTGGTAATTACAAAAAAAAATAGATCCTGAGAAGCTGGAGGGAGAATGAATGGATCTTATTTTCAGGATCCTTAAGGAGAAATAACATTTCGAAAGAAACACTTATAATGTTCTTCGAACATCGTGAAGGCCAGTGGAAGGCTATTAGGATAATATATATTAGGATACTTTTAGTTATGAAGCCATTTTGACCAATAATTATTAGTTTCGATTTAAAGAATCCACGAAGTCGTTGATCTAGATTTTTCACAGCCTATGATATATCTCTTCGATTCCTTATAAAACCCAAGTATTCTTGATCGACAAAATCAGCTTTACAGTGAGAATTCAAAAATGTAATAAATTACGAGTTATTGCCTTTGAAATAAGAAAGTTGATGGTATTGACCTCTGTGAAATGACACAGTGTGAAAAGTTTTCGCTCAAAATAATACCAACGGGCATTTCCAAGCGTTTTTTCTACACGCTCCCGTTTATTATCTTCATTCACATATTTGGGTAGCCTGCAAAAAGTTGCTGCAGCTAGGTGCGACAAGTTTAAAAATTGCCTCGTGAAATAGGAATCTAGATCAGGCTTTGCTGCTCTGTCCCCATTTAACCACCTATCTACACTTTCAGATTCTAGCAACTCTTTTCTCCTTGAATTCGTGATTTCTTAAATTTTCTCTGCTTCATCTTTTTTCCATCATTCGAAATTTTTCTCGACCTATTTGGCATTTTAGCACCTTTCACAATCACACTATACTACACGCGACTGTTATCTTCAGCAAAATACAATATAACTTACACTCCAGAACTGCAAACATGTGAACAATACTCCATGAAAAGTCGAATAGGTGCATTGTCAACCATAAGAAGCTGTTGGGGTGTAATGTAGCTGTGTACTTGATGTGTAGCAGAAGTAAAGTTGTGTCAAAGCAGATCCTTGTAGAACACCGGCGTTGATAGATATTTCATCAGAGGAAATACCGTCTACTAAGAGTACTAAGTAATATCTATTTGAATGGCATGAAAATGGAAACGTACGACAATATTGGCGATATCATTCTATTGAAAAGTGTTTTGGAAAAGTGTTTTAACCGCCAAGTTAGTTGCACAGCAACCCTCGTTGTCTAGGACTTGTATGTGAGGTAGGATACATCAACTCGGTACCTATGTAATGTTCATAAATTTCAACATTTCACAGTAATTATACGAAGCTGGTGTGGCTAGGAATCGATTCAAAAACTTTATTCTAGTGAAAAATGAAACGAATCAAGTGGAAGTTCAAGCAACAACCTGAAGAAAACAATTAAAAGTGGTCGTAAAAGAGGGATGATCTCAACGGGCACCATTTCAGGCTCTTTATCATGCGTTATAGTAGTAACTCACATTTCCCGCCACAGTTATGAATAATAAATACTGATATAGAGCGTAATCTGGAGTTGGTCTCGGCGCCTTCAGCGGAATACATATTCTCCAGCTTCGAGGTGCAGCTACTTATCAGCTCCCTGCTAAATTAAAGATAAAAAATATACTGTCACGTCCATTCTAACGTTGGCTTATTCAATTTCCATCTCTTATCCCAGTGTCGCACTGGATTGTGCTGTATTCTTGAAATGAATCTGAAAGGTGCAGAATTATGAAAAAAAATATTCTTATAGGTATGTCGAAATGAAAATATAGCACCTATAGATATATAGGATTAATGAAACAATCTTAACAATCAATTAATCCATATCCATTTTTTCGTTTTCGAATTTTATTCCTGATGAGAATGACATTGGGATATTATAAAGGCATGCTCCATTGAATTAATTGGTTGTTGATATCTTTGCGGTGCTACTTCCTGACTTCGTCGTTTCCTGCAAAACAGAAGATCTGGATTTCAACAGTAATTATTATTGTTACGTCATTTGAATCTATTAATAAAATATAGTATTATTTTGAATAGCACAGATAGGGTTTTGTTTGGAATGAATCTTATTTGGTTTTACATAAAGGAGACTCCTAAAGTTTGGCAGAGATTTGCGATTTGAGATAATGAAGCCAATCCGATTTAGCCAATTAAAAATGCTTGTTGTTCAAATATCGTCTGATAGCTGGTATTTTGCAAAGGAAATCTTCGTTGCAAGATGGCATATTAAACGGATAAAAGGAGTTCCGAAGTTCTAAGGAACACTACGTATATTCGAATATTTTACTCTCTAGATATTTATAAACTTTCTAGGTATTCGATTATATTTCAAACTATTCAAAAATACTGAGCTGTTGTATACCACTAAATAACGTCAACGTATAAAACAAAGTATTTAGATATTGGAAATTCAGATACCTCTTTTATCTAAAATATCGTTGGTAAGGTATGTTAATGTGTAGGGTGGTTTTTGTTCCCTAATAGCACAAGATGTCCATTGGACATGCGTTTTGTGTTCAGTATATGTCCAAGGTGTCCATGGATATATTTTGGACATCCATAGGATATACACATGAAGATATCCAATGGACTTCCAGACAAGGTAGTCCATTTGGTGTCCATTTAATGACCTCTTCTTCAAAATATCGATAGCCATTGTCCAATCGATGTCCACATGGAGATGTCCATTGAACATATATTTAAGGTAATCCATATTACTTACAATTATAGACTATATGTTGTCCATTTTAGGTCCACATTGAGACGTTCATTGGATATTCAGAACATTCAATGTCCCCACGTTCACATTTTAAATTTTTTCCACACACATGCATACCATTGCATTCATAAAAAGTATTCAAAATTGACACCGAAAGAAACCCTCATGTTCAAGTAATAAAAACCAATGGGAATTCTGTTAAATTACTTTACTCCTATAGAAGAGGTTCGGATTACAGTATCAGCTGTTGGTCTCGCTTCTCTCCACCATGCACGAATTTGGCTAATTGGGCTCTCACAACATAGAAGTAGAGATATCAAAATACCACACATTGTCTACTCCATCATCGTACAATACCTAAATTTTCTCTAAAATGAAAAATATGTCAAATTGACATCCAAGAATCAACACTCATGGAGTGATTTGAATCGTTCTCATTATTGACCAAATTTCATGGATATTAATAATATGAATAAGAAGACAGCAGCAGCCACCATGCAAGGAAGGATGAATCAAAGAGGTAAAGCAACGATAAGCGAAGTTAGAGTTTGGATGGGTGACCGCGCTTGAATGCTAGCAGCTTTTTTCATTTATTCGTCATAAAATGGACATCCTATGGATATTCCATTGATGTCCAAAGCGGTGGAAAGTGGATGTTCAATGGCCTATATTTGTCCATACATGTTACCATATTGATGTTCATGATGGATACCGTATCGATAGTCAAAAAGTTGGAAATGCGAGATCCTATATGGATGTCCATACGTTATCCGGTGTACAAAAACTGGATGTCCAGTGGATGTCTGAGATGTCCTGAGGAGGACATCTATTGAACATCCATTGGACTGAGTTGTGCTATTAGGGTTCGTGATGGCATCAAGAAATCCGATGAAGGGAAATGTGAAAATAGAAAAATATGTTCCTTCAATAACTAGAAAAACTTTGAAAAATTTTTGATTATACACCATACTATATAGGTATATATAATATAGATACTTAGTCACTAAGACTGGATATGTAAGTAGTATCATTCATCAGTTTTTGTAAATACTTTTTGTTTTATTTGATTATTTTAAATTTTGCAGTCCATTGATGTTGCATAAAAAATTTCGCCATTATGACAGCTCACACCTTGTGTGAAATAGAATTCTGTAACACTGTAACGCTCTTTATCTCGTACAAAAGAATGCCTGAAATTTTCATGTGAATTATCTATCCAACTAATGCAAAGAAAAATCATGGATAACGAATGGGTCGTAAAAACTTCGGTGAAACTCAATATATCTTCTCACCTGCTTTTTATTTAAAGACATTGAATAGCTGACATCATAACTGTGTTTTCTGTAGACAGCTCAAGGAGTAGTGCTGGCATCCAGCTATTGTTGAAGTATATCTGGTTGCCTATAGCTACGCAATACAAAGAACTACTAAATCATATCAGTGTGTTTGATTGACGAGTTTTCACGGTATCTCGTGTTTTCATTTCAGTTGGATATATATATTAAATGATTAGAATTCTTTCAGCCTCTCTGACACACATACAGTTTTCATTAACATCCCCTCCTTACAACGACAGGATTCCATTTCCTCTCACAGAAATTGTGTCAGTCAAATCCATAAACTCCTCAACTGATAAAGTGATAAAACTGGAAGTGAAAAGCATAGAAAACATTTTGCAATGTCACCGACCTATTATGTGGACGTAGAATAAGACAGAAGCGATTAAATGTGTGCCAGCTATGCCGGAAGAGAGTTTGAAATAGAGCAGCTCGTGTGTCTTTTCAGATGTATCAATTCACTAGATCAGTTAGTTGACAATGTGGGGTGCTCACAATGAGCATCGAACAAGTTTCCAAGTCTTCAGGAAGCTACCGGCAAGTGATAATCTGCGTCAGTCTTCAGATAGCGTTGTCCATGCGATGTCCCGGCGTATCCCTATCCAGAACTTGCCAGCCCATGAACTTCCGAAACTTTCAGTCCGTGACTAAGCTTGCTTTGTCCTGAATTTGAATATAATATCACACATTAAGGCTCCATTTTTCAATGAAAACCCGACAGAATCTTCTGTCCTGTCTTCCTGTTCTTTGACGATGAAGAATCGTTCTTTTGCATGATGTTTTGAATGTCTGGTCAAGCCACGAAGTGAGAACATATTTATTCACAATCTATGTAGTTTTTGAGTTCAGTCAAGATTTCACGTGTGGACATTTTTGCAGTGCAAAATATATACATGAGGTTTGCGTTCCATTCTACCCTTCATTCTATCCCTATGTTTAATTGCTGTTTTCCCTGATAAAAATTTATTCGACCCCAATATCGGGATAAATGATTGCAAAATGAATTAAATCAATGGTGGGCTGTTTTTGTGATAATATTACCTCGATACCTTGAATTAGTCAGAGATTCGATATTGATTTTTTCATCATTCTGTCATGACTAATATCCTGTTTTCTATATCTCGAGAGTTGGGATTTGCACCATTCTCCGACCTTCATAAAGATCACAAAATTTGGTGCAACTCAATAGTATTGATATTTGTCCAGAAAAAAGAAAACATTTTCTCAGTTCAGACTGAGACATAAGGTTTTGGATTATGAAAGGTAAGGAGATGATATACACATTTCTAAAATAGTTTATTTACATACATACAGAATTTATAAATAGGCAACATAAATAACGAAATTTCAGAATGTTTACATGTTAACTCACATTGCATATAACAAGCTACGATTGACACAACAATCATTAAATAAGCAGAATAATACGTCCAGTATATTACATATACTCTATCATCATGTAAAACTGATTCATATTACAGATAATCATCAACTTCAACAATCTTTGGTACAATGGTGCTAAATCAGCACTTGGAACATTTATTGTAAAATACTCTAATGTAATGCATATATACAAAATCATTAAAAAAATCACAATGTTCTTGCCTTCACTGTCATTGGACGCGATTGAATTTGATCATTATTCACCTCCCATATAGGTACAGTACGAACACAAATTACTAAATTGTAATACATACCGTCTAAGCACCCGAATTATTCAGTTGTAAAAATTGTGACAATGTTTTAATGATTTGTAGGTATATCTGTGACCCACTAGAATGATTATACATTGTCAAAATAAACATGAAAGTATATTGGCACATGAGAAACATAATATTATAGTAATTATTGTCTTAGAACTACGTACTATACTAAACCCCCTAAATATTTGATCACATAAAAAGAAAACAGTCACCACAGTTTTTAAAATGTCCAGGTAAAACTTGTTACAATACAAATAATTTCAATTAGAAAAATGTGAACTCCTGAGCAATTATCTTGGGTATTCCCTTCACCAGTGACCAATACATCAACCAATCCTTTCTTCCCACTCCCTCTTGTAGTCAGACAGAAAATCAACAGCTTCAATGACTGAGCCCAGCATTCATAACACTATTCCACATTACGGTGTGTCAAATTTACAAATACGTGAAACTAACTCAATCACGTTCACTATGATGATACTGGCCAGTCTGACTATCAAAAAGAGACATCTTCAACCTTTTACACTTCGCTCTTCTATTCTTGAACCAGAACTGCACATTTTTCGGTTCAAGCCTAGGGAACTTCTGTCGATAAGCCATGCAGTTCAACTCTTCAGTATATTTCAAAATGAGATTATGAGAAGGATGCGTATTGAGTGAAAACCACTGCTCTAGTCGTGGTACTTCAGTAACAGGATCTATGAAGGTTCGATTCCTCTTCCTTCTCTCGTCAGCTGTCAAGCCAGACATAGTCAGACTTGAACTGGGAGGAGATGTAGCTTGGGACAATCCTGGCATATAATGACTCATGTACATGATACTATGGCTAAACATGGAATTGGGGAGTACCGGAAAACCAGCTAATCTATCCAGGCTGTCGGTGGCAAGGGAACGGTTCATGGGAGACGAAATTTCGTTCTCCTCAAAGTGACTTTTGTTGTCGTTGTCCTCCTCGTCTTCCATATCCGATAGAGGTATTTTATTGTTATTGAGGTGATCCCCGGAACATAAATTAGTCGCATCTAGGGTCGGTTCTTCTCGCCTGCAATTCTCAGTCTAAAACAATTCAAGAGTAAGTCAACATAACCAATAAATACTTCAGAACTTTTATACCTACTTGAATATCAGGTGGCTGGGGTTGTGGAGTAGAAGTCCTAGGGCTGTCATCTCTAGAATGCTTTCTAGTCGTCAATGATAAAGGACCGCCTGGGCTGTGTGGCTGTATTTCCGCCATATCCTCATCCTCTAGATCGGATCCACCATTTGAGAATTCATCAGAAGTTTGGGAGTTTTGTAGGCCTCGTCTAGACAGATTGTTTTTCATTCTGTGGTCATTCAATCTTTCCGAATTCAGGTAGTTCTCAGGTAACATGAAACTGCTACCGTTGGGAGGACTGTGACTATTGTATCCATTTACTGTGATATGGCATTGCAGATTTGGTGTCGTTACATTTCTAATCTCCGCTCTCTTCTGAGCTGCTCTCGCGTTTTTGAACCAGTATACCACATTGTTGATGTCTAGCGGTTTCCTGCCTCTTCTAGACTCCAAACTATTGAGCTCCTTCACATACTGCTGGATTTGCTGTCTGCTAGGATGCTGGTTCTCAGTGAACCACCTTTGCAGTTTTGGCAGTTCTAACTCCGGATCGAAACTAGTCCTCATTCTGGTCTTCTGGGTAGGGAACTGGTTGTGGACAGTCTGAATGGCCGGGTGGGAATCAGTTATATTGCGTTCCAAAGGTGTAGTAGGTTGCGGGGGAATCGGATAATGGTTGGGATATGTGGGGACGAATTGAGACCTTGTGACTGGGGATGGAGGACTGAATTGCGTTGACCACCATTGGTCGAATTTCCTGCGACTCTCTTCTGAGATTTCTGGTAGGGGACCCGATGTAGAGTTGCTATTTCGGCATAACTGTGATAGTAGAATCTGAAAACAAAATCTGATTCAATAACCAGCAACACTATGTGAATGATATGAGTTGTGAAAAGAGGGTATGATCTGCGTATATCAGCTATCCATTTCCATATACTGAAGTGAGATTATGCTTTCCAACTTGAACATTGAGGAAACTATCAAAACTCAAGAATGCTAGTTTCATCAATGTAACACTTTTGTATATCTATCTATTATTATATATTTGATTACGTCCTATAGGCTTCTGGATATATGAATGCATCAATGAACTAATTAGTCGGTTATACACAATAAAATATTGCAGGTTTTTAGGCATTGGGTTATATCAGTATCAAATTGAGACAAATATAATGATTCTGATTATCATATGAGGGCTACTTTGAGTTTGGTTGATTTCCACAAAAATTGAGACAAATATCTTTGAATCAATTCATTAAGTACTTACTTTCTCTACTTGGATTCAGAAGAGGAGAAATCAAGTAAATGGTTTGATTATTCATTCATACCCCTACATATCGCCTGGACTATTGAATTTCGGTATCTATTGAAATGAAATATTATGATTCATAAGCAGAGGTCGTTAGTTGGCTCTCGCGCAACTAACTGTTGAAGTCGTTTTTGAATCTGTTCTTGCAGCTTAGTGAACGGGATAAGAGAGGATCAACCCACAAAATGAATGATACAGAGATCGTGAGATGAATAGAGTTCTAATGGGAGGGGGATGTTCTTGTTGATTCGAATGGATAATTCTCTTATCCCCTCTTTCTATTTGAGATTTATCTCTATATAAAGAGTAATTATTCAATTGAAGATCAATATTCATAGGTTTTCAGAAAGATGAACAATTAAATATGAACACTTCAAATTGTAATAGTCGACCATTCTTCCCAATCAAACTGACGGGATCAAGGTTTACAGAACATGATATATTCTGTAAACCTGTCTTGTCAAAATGCATGGAAAGGTGGATGGAAAAAATAGAATGTTTTTTCCATTTCCCATCGAATGATTATTGATAACCTGACCTCGTATTCGTTCAATATAAATTACCAATCCATCTCACTCTTTTCTTTACGACGAATATAACCTGAACTCCGACCATGTTGTTTTCGCTGCCATGTTATTCGAATGATAATTTTCCCCTGACATGAAAAGTGAGTGAGAGATTAGCTAAGCTAAGTACGTTTTGAAACTTATGCGTCAAAGTCTTGTAAATACTGTAGGTACTTAAAGTGAAACTGTTGTTCGTTGTTGTTAGCTGATAACATTGTCTTTAGAAATAATAAATATTCAATCCGTTCAAAGTCACAGCGAGTTTCCCGTGATAAAAATATATAATTGAATTTTGCATTCACCATGATGCATTTGATATTGTATAGGGTGAATACTTACCATGGTGGGTCCACTTTTCAGGACAGATTAGAGGTAAAGACATATCTTTGTATTTGTTTGACACACATCCATTAAACCTGATATTGTTCAGTAAGTCGAATCCAAAAATGTTGACGGTTGATTTTGGAACTTGTACATGATAACCGAATGAATTTTTCCTAAACTCATCTTTGTTTTTCAAGTGAGAGTTACTGATATTGTTGCAATGTTTATAGTATAACAATGACACCATTTCACAAGGAGAACAATTTTCATTTGTGGACAGATAAGAAGCTGACTGGTCGAGAGAACATTCTCTCACGACAGCAGAAAATGAGAGAAACTATTTACCCCGTCTTGTTTCGATGGCATTACTAATAACAATAATTCGTTTTACAAAGAAACGTTCTGTAGAAGGTTAGATAGAAGGGAGCAGAAATACACAGATCTACTTCTCGAGCTGCATGATGTAGAAGGCTTTTGATCTCATTAATACCATGAAATAATGCTACATAATCTTATTAAAAGCAGGGTTACAGCTATTCTCTGCACCCTTAATACATTCATTCTCCTCTAATTCTTAAGACGGGCATCTCATAACCAATTCCTTTGTGTAATACGCTCCATTACAATATGCACATTATTGAAGAAAATATTAGGCTCATATTTACTGGATTTATGCAATTCTGCGAGCAGTTCTTCGCGAGATTATACAGGGTTAGTCAATAGTGTGTTGTTCTTCGATATTGGCCTAAATTATCTTTTCACAATATTTCACAAGAATTGTTCGAAATATCCCCTTTTTCAAATGGTACATCCTCGGGTACACCCTATTTTCTTTCGGATTCTGATTCAAACTTCGATTTTTGTTAAATATGTCTCATGTCAAAATGTTTTTAATATATCTCGACTCTTTACCAAATACTCATGACTCCACTCTTTTTCTAACAGTTTCTATATCTTGGCAAACATGCAGACACATTCAGAAGTCAAAAAACAAAATTTTTAACAATTTGAATGGTGCATAGGATCTCAAAAAACTCATCCTGAACCGAATTCGAATCCTATATTTAATTTTTATGAAAGTTCACTTTTCGCAAAATCTACTAACCTCATCCAACGGACAGCCTGAAGACAAGAGAAGTCCATGTGACTGCAGCAGCAAGAATCTCAACAGCTTGTCCTTTATTTCACTCAGAACACCTGGTCTTCCCCGGAACACCTGGATTCTCAGCGTGGCAACAGTGGAAAGCTCTCCCAGTATGTCTCCGACAGTTATCAAAGAATCATCAGAAATCTGGTCGAAGGTGAGAGCCTTCCAGTTCTTTATCAGAAGAGATCCTTTGGCAGCCGCGGCGCTCTCTGAAGAATATCCCAATCTGAATAAAGCCGCTTGAACCAAGTTATGGAAAGGAGTTCCTACGGGAATGATGACGTAGGTGTCGATTTCTATCATGGGGCGACGTCTCCAAACTCCGTGTTGTAAGGAACGGTTTTCTTCTAAGGAGCAGATCGCCTCCACTATGCAGTGCACTGGAAGCGATTTTGCTGAAACAGAAAGAATTGTCGTCATTTTTATGCCTGGCCCATATGGGTCTATGATGGAATCTACGAATTGTAGTTCAATCATGTTACAAATGTGAATGATCAATTCCTCAAACTAACTATTCTGCTTCTGCAGCCATCGTGATACTAGCCTGAACATTCATTTAATCTGAAATGAACTGGAAAATCATCCAAACTTCTCGCGAACGGAAATGAACAAGTTCTTAACTGTCATCTCTACAGTGGTATGAATTGATCTGTCTGTCTTTCTTATCAGTGCTTACTTTTCCGCTTCACACCATCCCATTAAATTCACTATGGCAGAGGTTCAGCCCCAAAGTATTGCCAATCGCGATGATCTGCCCCCAGATCACAAGCGTCCCTATGGGGATATTTGATCATTCGTGAATCACATTACAGGGAAACATAGTTTATGCAATCATCATTTGGTAGATTCGGCCGGAGATGTATTATTCGTGAAGCCAAACAGAATGAAAACGTCGCTGAAATTTCTTCTAATTAGGATCAGAGTGTCTCTCAGTCTACCTGGTCAAAGTTTAGAAGTGTTTTTCTATGTACTCAAGTGCACTAGTTTGGCATTCTTCCATTAGTCTGCTCTCAACGGGTTACACCCAACTACAGATGCTACAAAACATCAGGGTTGTAGGCACAGATAACAAAAATAACAAAGTCTTTCACGATATTATAGCGGAACCAAATTAATTGACTTGAAAGGATTCAATCTCTGAGATGAAACAATGACTCATGTCTAGTTCATGACTTGCAGAATCACATCTTAGACTTCAGTTGTAAAGAGACGAATATCTCAGAATATTTCATGCAAAATGTGTCTTTTCTAGATGTTGGTCTAGGCACTAGACACAGTGAAATTGGGCTTTTGCAGGATATTTGAATCGTGAATGGAATCGTTGATTGGCTTGAAGAATAAATCATGAAGTGACAATCACGACGTGAGCTAGTAATAGTAGTAGAACTATAGTAATATATCGTTGGGTCAACCGATTATCAGATCTGTACGAAGTTTGAGGAAACGTCGTTGAACTGATTCAACATTTCCTATATATAATTTTTGATGCGAAGAATTCCACATTATATATGCATATTCCAATTTTGATCTTTTTGATTATTTTTTGGTACGCCTGTGTTTTTGCTCCGATAAATAGCCTTCTGCTTAGGAGTATTTATCTTTCCATCGCTTTTTAACTGAACGCTGATGGATCATTTGGTAGCTGGAGATATGCCACTGCATGAATTTGAATTAATGCCTTAATGTAGCAGGGATTCGAACCTTATCGTGATTTCTTTACGATGTTTATATATTTCTCGATTTCGTCTCTCAAAGCTTTCTGGCGAGAGTTTCAATCGGTTTGAATAATGAGGTGGGAATTCGGTTGAAAAATGGGAGTCATTATGATACTTCTGAGCTGCTCATATTTAATATCAGGAGTCGGACATTCTCACCCCAATATTACGGTTTCATTTATATTTATAACTGAGAGAAGTATCGAATAAATTGGTAATTTTCTGTCACATCACTGAATCTGATGCCCAGATTTTCAACCACCGTCGCGAAAAGGTTTTTACAGGAATGATATTGAAAATCATTACTTTATCTATACGTCTGTTTGTGATAGCATCAAATCTATTTTGTGAAATACATGTTGCATCCTTATATGATGACAAATCCTATTTTCCTCAAATCACCTGTATCATCCACATGATATGCTAGATTTATATGTCTGACGTCATATATATACTTTCCTTTGTTTGGCATCTATTCAAGAAAGCTCAAGTCGACTGAACTAATCCTTAAGACGCGGGGCTAGGTCTAGCTTGCTCGCGCTTAAGCTCTCTAATATGCAGAAACCTTCTTAACCTAACGAGATTAGCATAGACAGGGCAGGCCAGTGGACCTTAATTCCCTCTTCGTGTGGGTATATTAGTTGGCAACGTAGACTTTCCAATTCCAACCGCACAGATTTTGTCATCACATCGGACAATAATCGAGCTCTATTTGCCATACACAGAGTGTCTGGTATATTGATGGTCTCAGCATGGACGTTATAGTGATGGTTGGCAAAATATGTGAAAAATATTGTGAATGTCGATTCATCTTTGTTTTATACCATAGATTAAATTTAATCTGTTTTTACTTATAAATCTGTTTTTTAATCTGTTTATACTTATAAATAGCTATTGGTGTATTTAGAGCGCAAAGTAATAGATTGCCGCTCAAGAGCGGCAAGACACTTTGCGCTCGAAATACACACAATATATTTTCTACAAACACAGTTCCTAGACAAGAAAACCTTGTAATACTCATAATACTTCATCTAAATCATTGATTTCATTAATTATTCACTATTATATTGAAATTCAATCCAATAATTCATACATCTAACAGAAAAGATGAGGAAATGACTCATAGGTTAAAACAGAATTTCCCAGCCCAGGGATCGAACCCGGGTTGGCTGCTCTAGAAGTCGCGCTTTGAACCCGATGGCTATTGAGGCTACTTGAAAACTTATTTTTATCGCACAGTTATAATACGTTATCAAACAAAAAGATATAGTCTTATTTTTGTTTTATATTCAACGGACTGGTGCTTTATGCGAAGTTTAGTATACTTACTTTGCTATCAATAGCATTCAAGCATTTCATGGCACTATGTCATGAATCTATCATATCATAATTCATACTTTTTCTCGATTTATATGGTAGTAGGTTCAAATTTACATTGTTAGCACTTTCTGCTACATGTGTAAGTTTATTCACTGTCACTATTATTTTCCACCAAGCAACATAACGATGAGTTCGTTTTCAACAATGTTGCAAGCGCAAATATGTTTTAATTCAATGAAATTATTTCCGTTTAACTGTTTTTTTTTGTTTTCTAACCACTATCCTAGTTTCCTCACGAACCCTCAGATCGAATTTAACCGGAAAGTTACAGGGTTCGAGACCTGCCTCTCTATCACGATTATTTTTTATATCGAACGGCGAAGTTATGGAAGAAAACTTCCAATACCTAGCAATATCCTCTCCCAATATTTTTCCACTGGCCAGCACGATGTTATCCTTTTAGTCCAATCCTGCTGTACACAGTAAAAAAAAATTGGGTGTAATTTCAATAAAATGGATTTCAGAACACACTCCGACGAATACAACACCTGAATATCAAAGTTGTGTCCTTTTTATTATACATTTAACAATTGAGTGTTGAGTGGTGCTAATTCCGATATTAGTAGTGAAAATTGACACGAATGTGGTGATGTAAAACGATTCTGAAACATAAAATCAAAAGAAACACCAAATGAATGAAATTTAATATTCTCAATGGTGCTATCATTGACGTTAACGCATAAAAAACACCTATTATATAATATTAACACCAAGTTGCACCGTGTCATATCACGATGGAATCGAGGCGGTGTATGAATCATGTTATTTTGTGGCAATAATCATTCGTTAAGTATATTGCATCCTGAAAAATCTGATATGATATAAATTAATAAAAATATTGTATGTATGCATCTGAATGGTGTGAATTTCATACGCTCATCTGTTCGATCTTAGAACCTTTGACTTTCGCCAATAGGTAGCACTGACGTCCTTCCTACCGTACCTGATTTCAATGTTGGCTAGATATATTAGATGATTTTGATACAGATCAGTATCAATTGGCCTAGTCCCTAGTGCCAGTGAGTAGTGCCACTGATCAGGATAAATAAGCCGAAACAGTTCGTTAACATCCGAATTGTCCCTAGATTCTTCTGAGTCTAGTTTATTACCATATGAATTATATTTCAATAGGTGATCCAACGATCCAACTTAGTAAAAAACACCGGAGGTGGTGAAGAAAAGCACTGATTCGCATGAACACACTCAGTGTTTAAACGCACCGAAGAGAATTTCGTGGAGGTAGAATTCAGCATCAAGAAAATCACATAATGTGCATCACACCACTGCGGTGTCAAATTGCACTTTCGGAAATGCATTAAGAACACCACAAAAGTGTTCATTCTGCTGAACACTAGTGTTATTGACAACTGGGTTTGATTATTAAAAACACCTATGGAAAAGGTCACATAACACCTACAGTGGTGAATAATTTGCCGGTGTTTACTGACACTAAAACAATCAGGATCTCAGGGGACACCAGACGGTGTTAGCTGGTGTAATTTTTTTTCACTGTGTATAGAATATTGATGTCTGATTCCGAGGCACCCTCGTGGCCAATCCCATCCCATCGAATCAAGGTGAAATAATCAAAGGCCCGGTTAATAACTCCTCCTGCCGCCTGGCATAGTTATAACAGCGGGTCTTATTATTTATAAGGTTGCATTATTGATCAGCGGGCCAGAGAACAAAGGGCCGGAAGGCAATATGAGCGCCAGTTAAGACGCTGGTCATCCCGCCTGGATTAGAGCCAGTGGGATTAGCGACTGCCGGACTATACGGAGCGCGGTAAGCCGATGGGATTAGGGCTGCGCTGGATCCGGAGTCGGAGTCTCCGAGATTTGGGAGTGAGTCGACGAAGGTGCCCCACTCGCCCCCCCGTTTTCCCCTGGCCGCCGCATCTGCATCAGAGGCCGGCAGGACCGCGTTCTTGGATACCGTTTTTGTAAGGAGCAGTGGCTTTCTCAAGGGGGAAATTTTCCACTGAGGTTTTCCTGCGATCGACGATAATTTGAAATTTGGGAAAGAAATGCTCATATTTGCGATGGGAAATAGCACGTAGTGCTATCATGGTAATTTGTGTCATTGTGTCGTTGTCACCAAACAATAACTAGAACAAGAAAAACGATAAGATTTCACCAGAAGAACTATCGAAAAACTGCTGGAAGGACACCTCTCACACCAGAACCAAACTTGAACATAGGTTAAGTTTGTCTATGGGTTATCCCCACAGAGAGTTCAGTGATTATCCTAGAGAAATATAGGTGTTTTCACGAGTTACTGCTAGGAAGCGTACCTATCGCTTGAGCTTAGCACCTATCGCGAATTTTATATCAACAGGTTCAGGAGTAGAATTACGCACAATTAAAAATATTTCTGGTAGAGTCTGGGACCAGATTCTGGAAAAAAGCTTATAGACAAATATCATAGGTGAAGTGAATATACAGATACATATGAATGAATATACGGATACATTCAAATTCAAAGCTGATGCTTCTCGAACTATTGAGGGATTAAAAAAAAAATACATTTATTGTCTAAACAGGATAAATCCCAATTACAAGACAGTTTAGGTATTACAGTTGAGAAAAATAAATATAAATAAGAACAAATAATACAGATGATATAGCACAGTAAATACAGATAATGCAAATGATGTAAATTCAAATGCTACAATTGTGTGCAAATACAAAAAAAAAAGGATATGAAGGTGATTGAAGGTGATTTTAGTGTGATAGTTGTACCATTATGATTGAGAACATGGGGTTGATTGTCTTATATACAATAATTCTTTTAATTTTTTCTTGAAAGAGCCTATTGATTCATTATGATTCATTATGAATGTCGGTTCTGATTAGGTATATGTGTTCAATAAATATCGATAGATAGGTAGTTAATGACATTTTGGACAGGGATATGTAAGCTGTTTTGACCAATAAGAAACAAGTAGTTTCGACACAAAAAAATCCCAATGTTGAAAAATGTTCATTCTTCGCACCCTATATCTTTGTAATCATTCCCACTATAGATATAGATCGAGGAAGTCAGCTCTCTGAGGAAAATTTAAAAATCTAATGAAATACAGCCATGAATTGGACGAAATATCTAAATTAAAAGAAAAATATCGTCTTATTCAATTAATTGTTTCTGGAGTTTTTTTTTATCCCCCGCATTGTGTCCCTGATCCCACGTGTCTCTTGGTTGTTTAAATTCACGTGTGAGGCGTACCTGTCTCATTGTGAACTTTGTCATATTGTGTTAGGAGGAAAGAAACATGGCATTCTGTAGAGAGTAGTTGCTTTCTGCACGTGGTTTACCAGTCATTCAAATTCAAACAACAAAATATAGAGTTGGTATTTACCACCGTTACATGACAATGTTTAAATTCACGTGTGAGGCGTACCTGTTTCAGTGTGAACTTTGTCATATTATGATAGGAGGAAAGAAACATGGCATTCTGAAGAGAGTAGTTGCTTTCTGCTCGCGGTTTACCAGTCATTCAAATTCAAACAACAAAATATAGAGTTGGTATTTACCACCGTTACATGACAATGTTTAAATCCACGTGTGAACTTTGTCATATTGTGTTAGGAGGAAAGAAACATAGCATTCTATAGAGAGTAGTTGCTTTCTGCACGTGGTTTACCAGTCATTCAGATTCAAACAACAAAATATAGAGTTGGTATGCACCACCGTTACATGACAATGTTTAAATTCACGTGTGAGGCGTACATGTCTCAGTGTGAACATTGTCATATTAGGATAGGAGGAAAGAAACATGGCATTCTGAAGAGAGTTGTTGCTTTCTGCACGTGGTTTACCAGTCATTCAAATTCAAACAACAAAATATATAGTTGGTATTTACCACCGTTACATGACAATGTTTAAATCCACGTGTGAACTTTGTCATATTGTGTTAGGAGGAAAGAAACATAGCATTCTATAGAGAGTAGTTGCTTTCTGCACGTGGTTTACCAGTCATTCAGATTCAAACAACAAAATATAGAGTTGGTATGCACCACCGTTACATGACAATGTTTAAATTCACGTGTGAGGCGTACATGTCTCAGTGTGAACATTGTCATATTATGATAGGAGGAAAGAAACATGGCATTCTGAAGAGAGTAGTTGCTTTCTGCACGTGGTTTACCAGTCATTCAAATTCAAACAACAAAATATAGAGTTGGTATTTACCACCGTTATATGACACTGTTTAAATCCACGTATCCGAGGATTTCATACAATTATCATTGTAGTGATCATTAACAAAATGGAAAAAAGGATCCAGAATATATATGACGACAAGCCCAACTATCTACAAAATAAATTGATTTGTGTACAATATGTATGCTGCCAGTGTTCAATCTAGAAACTTCCTTAAGGATCAATCTCGGGACCATTTATTGTACTGATTTTTAGCGAATGGGCTCTCAACATATAACAGCTCAAGGCAGTAGTTTGTAGATGATACTGCCATAATATAGATATCATTTTGTCTTGGCGACCAAAAGCCTTACCGATATTCAGTTAGTTAATTACCGAGTTTTCGCGCTTCAGCCATTAGCCGAAGGTTAATCAAAAATCGAAGCGCGAAACTGGGGGGCTGTCAATGTATCGCCTCGTCTTCTGAGCCAGAGGGTAAGTTGAGGTGAGTCGTCGGCATGGGGATTACGTCAACAAGTATTCCATTCGAAGCACCGATCTATTGTTTAGATGAGCGCGTTCTTCATGATTTAAGTACGTCGACTGGGATGCTGCTCGGCCACTCATTACGGATTATGAAAAAAATCTTGCCAGCATAATTCCCCTACAAAGAACGAAACTCGCCTGGGACCTCCTCCTTATATTTCGCTTTAATCCGCTGATGTAAAGGGTGAACTCTCTCCAATAATACAGTGCAGTTACGATGTCATTTGTGTTAACTACTTAAATGTACCATCACAATATGCTACCATCTATATGTCATATGTCATAGTAAACTTCCATTCTGTTCTGTGCTCGTCTCTCGTGGTTGGGATACTAGTAATAATCAGATACGATACAAGATGCTATCCACTTTCTTTTGTTCATTTTCGACTTCTGATATAAGTACATAAGGATAACAATTTGTCTATCATTTTCGAACCAACAATACATCAGGTACATTTAGAATGTAGAGTACCTCAAGATATTTTTTCAGGAGCAATGTTCACGTGCCCCACTGCAGCCTTATAGAGTTAATGCTGATTCAGACAATAAATCTTAAATCAGGAAATCGAATTGGACATTTGAAGATTTCGGAAAATATTTCCCTAGAATCCATGTCTAAACCGACAGATATCATACCAGTTAGGTACGGCTTCAAAATGCAGTTTGAAGTGGTCATAAATAACCACCAAATCTGCACAGAGAACGGACCTCAACTAGAAAGGGATGCATTAGTGTGGTATACTGATGGATGAAAGGGCTGGAGTGAGAGTTAGAGGGCCAAATTTCAGACTCTCTTGGTAACAACCCAACCATCTTTCAAGCAGAAGTACATGCTATAGAGATATGTGCCCAGGAGTTCTATCAGGTAGCCAAGCAGCACTGAAAGCTCTGAAGTCATACACTCGTGAGTCTAAGCTGAGACAACTGGCAGCGAACAACCAGGTCACTTTGATGTGGGTGCCAGGTCATAAGGGAGTTGAAGGCAACGAAGAAGCAGACTGCCTTGCCAAAGAAAGGGCAAATACACAATTTCTCGGCCCAGAACCCTTCTGTGGACTTTCCAAAGCCTACTTGAGAAAAGAGTTCCGACGCTGGGAAGCAGATGAAAAGAAATCTCACTGGAATAAAGTGCCAGGACAAAGACAAGCGAAAAGGCTTATGAGCCTTTCGCCAAGGAAAGCTAAACAGCTTCTTGAGTTGGACAAAAAAGACTTGAAACTGGTAACGGGACTCCTCACTGGACACTGTCCTCTGAGGTATCACCTCAAAAAGTTGGGTGAAACAGAGAGTGATAGTTGCCACTACTGCGAAAACTTCGCTGAAACTGCAGAACATTTGTTTTGCGAATGCCCAGCACTCTTTTGCAAGAGGCTCAAGTTCTTGAAAGAGGCCTTCTAAGAGCCCTACGATGTCAGGAACCTAGCTCCCAGGAAACTGATGAACTTTGCACGAAGTCTCGGAATCCCGGGCCTCGAATAGATTAAGGGTGACATGCAAAAGATCTGATAGGTCGAGGCTTGAGAGGCTGCACAGCCTTAACAACCCCCCCTACAATCTACCCCGAGATTTTGTCCTTTATCTACTACTCTATTCCTTTTATATAACCTATAAAACCATCACAGAATTAGAAAATTCGAGCGCATGATCAGTTTTAAGTCATACGAGATAAAAGTTGGCCAACTTTCTTACGACTTAACCCTTTCGAGTCTTTTGGGACATATATAACCCACCAATTATTTATTGATGTCTAGTTGCTTATATTTTCCCCGTTTCATGAGAATAATTGAATGTATCAGTTCGATATTTCAACTTGGCAACGCTGCACCACCGTATATTTGTCCATTAGTTGATCTGTTGCTCTGAAAACACGTGCGTGAGGTGATTTATTCATATTCTCTGTGCATATTGCGAAGATTCGTGTTTGTTTGCCTCTGATATAACAAAAAAAGGGAAGACCTTTTGACAGTGCGAAGTGCATCAGTAATAACCACTGCGACTGTAGAAAGTAAATAGTGGGTTACATTCGTTCCACTATAGACTTCTTCATTGGGTTATAGACGTCCCACTAGACTTCTTTATTGGGTTACAGAACTCCCACTAGAGTTCTCTATTGGGTTACATAAATAGACACATTCTTATTACACATGAGTCGTCAATGGGTTACATTTGTCCCAGACAAAATATCGAATTTCCTGTTATTTTTTTCGTGATATTATATTTTCTCAACTACATATGCCTTTATAACTCGAAAAAAATATTAAATTGTTGATAGTATTTTTGTACAAAAATCCGGCTTGAAAGGGTTAGAACTTATAACTTGCATCTTCAAATTGTTCAAGTGGAAACATTGAAAACCAATGGTAGAACTTCTCACGACTTGTAACTAAAAACTAAGACTTAAAATTGTTGGGTGAATCCACCATAAAAGTTTGGAGGTGTCAGGCTCAACTGTGTTATTCTTTATAGTAGCACCTATACACACATAGCAAATGAGAGATAACAACAACATAACTCTATAAAATATAATCAGATGCTGTTGGCTAATACAATGATGTTCAGAAGACGAAACTTTGATGCACAATAACAATGTAAGTATCGATAATTTTATTTCGAAATTGAGGAGTAACCCATTGAAGAGGACAAAGTGTGTTTGAAAGTGTGTTTTTAACCGCCAACTCAGTTGCAAAGCAACCCTCGAAGTCTCATTGAGACTTGTATGAGTAAGGAAGACGGGGACCTTAGCTTTTTAAGTGTCATCCGAAGCTCTACTCGGCTGGTTATCGTTGAGAGTCCGAAGAATTGAAATCTAGGTACCAAGAATGTTCGGTTGGTCACCTATCTCCACCCGCTAAACGATTCTACAGAAATAAATAAACTTTCTGATAGCCCGCCGGGATAAGAACCCGGAACCTCTAGCTAGACTATAAGCCAGCAATATACACGCACTCGACCACCAGCCCAGCACAAACTTAAAAACAAACAATTCAAAGTAGCTTATGCCTTCTATCGACACTTTTCGAATATTATGCGATTAGTTTACACAAGAATTTACCAAGTTTCAGATCCATGAATCCGAAGTTTGGAAGTATAACAAAGTTAGTAAACGGCTGGTAATCTATGTGGGGCTACTGAACATGCTTTAACCCAGGGAGTGGAGTACTTATTAGAGGTCGTATACATAATATATAATATACTAGCAGGGTCCGAATACGCGTCCTCATAGCCCACTAAAACGGTTCCAAGCATCTTACAAAACAGCTTGTTTCTATCCATTTTCTTATTAGCTTAAGTCTTTAGTCAAAAGTTTTAATTCTCGCAAGTTGTGAAGAGTCGACAGTTGGGCCGGGCCTCCCATGGTTAAGTTTGGTGAGTGCGAAGGGTCTTCGAACCCGCAATAGTGTTTACAATAAGTCCTGTGCTCTGTTCTGCTTTCGCACTAATACGATTTCATGCTGGATTTGCGATAAGGATTTAGAGGAGCAACTTGGATTCTGGAACATCTCCGAGGTGCACACTCCCAAGATTATGCATATTATACCTACACTTCATCATCAGTCTTCAAAACAGTGTAGCCTTCTTGGGTAAATTCATTTTCAATCGGCAGATTATGTATAGTTACAACTTTCAGTCCAACTCAATTATTTTATGAACATCAGAAGTTTGCGTACATAATAGCGGTGCGATGTAAAACTGAGAAAGTAGAAGGTCGAAGAAAATATATAAAAGTTACAATTTATGTCAGTGTCAGTCGTAAAAAAATAATGTGTAAACACGACTGGAATTAGTCTCGTTATATGTAAATTACTATCGTTAGAATAGATAATTCAAAGAAATACAAATATCAACTTAGTTTGTAGAATAGCAACAATAGTGCTATAGATCAGAATGGAATTGAATATTGGAAAAATGCCGCTATATCATCCAATATAGCCAGATATACAAGGTGGACACAGGTCAATGAATGAAGATTCAGCTGGAATTTCGAAATGGTGATATAAACTAGATTCTAGAGATTCTGAAGCTTGTATGAAGTACATATATAATATTTATGCTCAGAATTACCATAAACAATAAATCCCCTACCATAGGATGGTCTTGTAAGGTCTATTACGCTGAGGCTCCTGGACTCTATCTGTTATTACAGATAGCGACTCGACCAATGGCCGAATATTGCGTTTTTTTCCATGGATTTCATCAGCAATAACACTAGCCATGAATTTTTTTCAAGTAGGGTTATTTTCAGAAATACAGCATATCTCGAATACCTAATTGAATATTGAGTATTATATTTTGTGAAGATTACAAATCCATACATAATTCTCTTGATTGTAACATAGCCTATTCTTATTTACGCCCTTCTAATGTAACTTAACATATCTAGGGATAGTGATAGTAGTATGTATCATCCCTTTTCAGAATACGTTAGCTCAGAAAGTCGTCTATCACTTGATTTTACTTTCCATTATAATATAGCACAAATTGGTGCAACGGGCTTTTAATTAGTTTGGATGCAATAATTGAGAAATACTTTTGACAACTTGGTCAGTCCTGTGATTTAGAGATTTCGATTGGATGAGAGAAACATAACAATGAAAATATTCGTACTGTTACTTCATATCTCTGGGACTCTGGGCTATGGAAACTACATGCAATAAACTGGTTCATTCTATAGCATTATCAGCACCGATATGGCAATTCCCGCGTAGGATGCAAGAAAATGATCACTCAGTGAATTTTCTCAAAATTATAACGACTTTTACTAATAGGATTTCATGGTGGATTTGCGCTCAGGATTCGGAGGATTTTATAATATTCCTCATAAACTCCTATCTTGGTAAAAGGTGACATTCACCGATTATGTATATCAGTATTAATGCGACTTATAGGTTATTTAAAAAAACCAGTATCCAGTTGCCAATCTTAATCTTGTATCTTAATACTTTGAGCCTTCTTTGATATGAATGATTTTATGGCAGTTTGATTTATGTCTATAATTACGGTAGAAATTGATGAAGTCGGAAATTCATTTTCATAAACAACATTGCAAACTGACTTCTAGAAGATTAAATTCTAGTTTCATATCTATTTGGAAGGAAGAATAGAAACCTCTCAGGGTCCAGACTCGATTTTCATGATTCGAGCTGTGCTTTTCCACAAGAGGCTTCCTGTATCAATGATCATTATTATATCTTGAATACAGCACCGAGCTCGTTATGATGAAATCAGGAGATTGAACTGCCAATTTGAAAAAAAGGAGACATTTTATAAGCGATTCATCGTTCTTTGGAAATTCATTAGACCGTTGAAGAAACAAAAGAAAGCTCGAATGTAAGAGGATTTTTGGAACTGTCAAGCCATATAAGTTAATAATCAGTAATCACGATTCTATCTAAAATGGAATAAAGATGACTTAATTATTTCTTTGATCGTCTATTGGTCGAGAAAAGAAGCCTCTATTCGAAATATTGTTAATGAATAATCAGTGGAGGACGGATGTAAGCTATCACATTGTCTGTAATCCGGTAACCCCCACACAAAACACTATATTTTGTAAGTAAATAAATTGTGCTGCGAATGAAAACGTTTGAAGTACGAATCTAGGACGTTTTAGATACACAGAGTGGCGCATCTTATTCTACTGCAATATTCTCTACTGATACGATAGATACATAGAATTCAGGTTTAAAAAAATTAATCATCCATCAATATTATATGGATACAAATTAAAATGAAATTTTAGTATGGTACCTTAACGGAGAAGGAGACAGAATCATTCTAAGATTTTTACTCTTAGTGATTCAAAACATCGCTGCCGCGTATAACGAAAAGTAGCAGCATCTATGATATTTCAAATTAGAAACCTTTTGTACTATGCTCATTTAGTGATTTCTGATTATCCTAAATTTGCTATTCACATACTACTATAACGGTTTTCGAGATAGAAATGTTTCGTTTTGTGAAACTCATCATATGCAAACCATAGGTTTTCCGACACAGATATTCACAGCAATTGGAAATTGGAAACGTCAGATCAGTTACAGTGGCCAGTCTTTTGATGCGAGCAGACTAAAGACTTTATATCAACCCAATACCCTTGGTCATATTGGTGTAAACGGAACATTTGGTCAGGTACTCAGCTTGGTTTGGTACCAAAAATTGTTGGGTACCAAATTAAAATAGTTAGGTGATCAAGATGGTGTAAACACCTTCTACCTTCTGGCGTTCTGAATTAACAGTGCCCTAGGGCCTAGTATCCATTTTTTGTATAATATATTTCAGATTGACCTTCTACAATGGACATTTTTTCGCCAGCTAGTAGTTGGAAACCTCTTCCACGGACTTCAAATAATTAGTTATGTGGTACTATATAATAACCATAAGATTACCAAACATAACAAATCAAAACCAAGCTGTTCACTGATGGAATATACTGTAAATAGGCAGCAACTTATTCCTTTGGTCGTCTGAATTTGGTCAGAGTACCAAATTTACGCGCGGTATAAACGTGGCCAGTACTGATCGTTTTTCAAAAAACGTTCTTCATGATGTGGCTGGACAAATATTATTCGCAGTTATTGAATAAACCCTCAAGAACTGGCCAAGAATTCTATCCGTTCAGCTGGCATGGATTCATCCGTGCATTTCCATCATATCCACGGATTAGAGTATCCCAGGCTCAGCTTCCAGTCCCGTATATAGGGATTACGTCGTCAAGGTGAACTCATTGTATTTCTACTAGTTTAGAATACACCGTCTAGAATATGAACTATGATGCAGGATATAAGACGCGAATCAATTCGGTTTTGTGTATCATTCCACATGTTTCGGAGATCAACGGACTTGGATAATCTAGCAGTAGTTGAAAGGAGGTAAAACTTGACTAAATTAATTTCATCTATTTGATGAAGTGGAAGAGTGCAACGAATTTTCAAAGAAGAAATACTTAAAATTGCCACAATAATCCATTGCATGACAATAACATGTTCCAAATAATTTGTCATATCTCGTCAATGAATATCTGCGAAACCATCTTAAGAAGACTACAAAATGTCAAGGAAACATGAATTAATTATTGTCTGGTAGAAATGGTACAAATAATGTCTTGCAATCAGTTTCCATGATTCAACAGCTTTATTGAATGTATGTACAGATATGGAAATCCGTCTACTTATCTTCCCAAGGAACGAGGAATCAGACTGCCTTACCAAAAAAAGGAGCAAATACTCAACTTTCCGGGGCCAAGAACCCTTCTGTAGACTCTCCAAGGCCCACTTGAAAGAAGAGGTTCGACGCTGGGAAGTGGATGAAATGAAATCTCACTGGAATGAAGTGCCCAGGACAAAGACAAGCGAAAAGGCTAGTGAGCCTTTCGCCAAGGAAAGGTAAACAGCTTCTCGAGTTGGACAAAAAAGACTGGTAACGGGACTCCTTACTGGACACTGCCCACTTAAAGACCTTTGTAAAAAAACAAGGTTTGATAAGAAGGCACTAGATGAAAATTGTTATTCTTTTGCAATTGTATTATTGTAAATTCTGATGAGTTTTAGCTGTAAAATGATAAGTGATGATATAGGTCATTTTGCTCTGACGAACATCAACACTTTTTGAGCAGAGCAATAATTAATACATCAGATTGATGAATACGATACTCAGTTGTTCCTACCAATATTTTGAAAACCAAAAGAGTTATTGTGGATTTTCCTCAATGAGCATACAATTCCGCAACTTTGCTCTCGTTTTTGACTCGGTTTTTGACCCAGGAGAAATTTCAGAATATTGGTGTGTTCGAAAAAACTTCCAGTATCAATTGAAGCTCTAGTGTATTACATTTCAAACTCAGCTCCGTCGCTATTGTGAAAAATCACTCAGATTTCGCTTCTGCCATTCTCTAACGTATAAACAGTTCGAAAAATAATCACACCCAATTTCATTATAGTGCTAATATATTATTTTTATCATCTCAACTACACCTTTTCCAATTGTAGTTTAAAAAGCGTAAAGTTTATTTGAAAAAGTATCAATTGTATTTCAAATTAGTCAATTTAATTTCAAAAAGTATCAAATGTATTTCAAAATTATCAATTCAATTTCAAAATGCGTCAATTGTATTTCAAATTAGTCATTTTAATTTCAAAAAGTATCAAATGTATTTCAAAGTTATCAATTCAACTTCAAAATGCGTCAATTGTATTAATTTCTAAAAAGTCCATTTCAATTTCAAATCTAATCATTCTTATTTCAAAATCAGTCTACTACAATCTAATATGTGATATATCTAACCTTTGCCTGTGCTTTTTCAGTTTTGAAATTCAAATGATGCATTTTGAAATACATTTGATATTTTTGGAATTTGAAGTGTTAGTTTATGTTAGTTTTTGAAATTGAATTGATAATTTTGGAATACAATTGATGCTGTTTGAAATCCAAATGACTAATTTGAAATACAATTGATGCATTTTGAAATTGAATTGATCATTTTGAAATACATTTGATGCTCTTTGAAATGAAATTGACTAATTTGAAATACAATTGATACTTCTTGAAATCCAAATGACTATTTGGAAATACAATTGACCATTTTTGAACTAAAATTGGAAAAGGTGTAGATTAGCATTCGTTTTCGGATCAAGACATCCCACTCGTGGACTTGATTCGTGCATCTAGTTAAATCAATCAAATAATTGCCACCACACTAATTACTACTGACAAAAAATTCGCATTTATTTGTGTCTAGGTACCTATTAACCCACTAGTGAGTTTATATCCGAACAAATTTCCCGACTGGCACATTGGGATGGCTCATTCTCGGCCTTTTCTTTCGGCTAGAAGAGTATCTCCAAATCCCCGGAATCGTCGAATGCTCATGAATGGAGAGAACCGTGAATAGTACGGGGGGAATACAGTCAACAGATAGATCTCATTGTTAAGCACGTGGCTCGGGTCGGATACACGGGATTCGGGATAAAGAGTCTTAATCAGAGCTTTCTGCTATCGCGTAAACGCTTTCCATTGTTGCGAGACGGAAAACTGTTTTCGCTCTCCCAGGTCAGTCGAGATTAGGCTCGAATTTTCCAAAACAGGAATTGTGCAGATTCGTCCGCACGACGATCCTTGCACCCAATAGAGATTTATTTGTTTTTCACGTGTTTGTGTTTCTACGGGAGTTTAATGCACATGGGTCGAAATAAGTCATTACACACATAAAAAGAATTACTTGATTTGATTTGATATGCTTTGATTCAAGAGTATGGCTTGTTTATATATACTGGAATAAATGTCTGCTCAATTCAAGACTATTATGTTTCCAACTAAATACACTCATATACCAATGTTATAAATTTCTTGAATCGTAAATGAATGGAGTTCTTCGTGAGAATAATACAATATTTCAGATTGATAACACAATATATTCAAATCAAGACAATCATAATCTCTCAATGACTCGCATTTTTCTTGAACAAAAATAATCAAATTTTCAGTTTTAGCTGTAGATTGTTTTGTATCAAGAATTTTATCAAATTAGAGGAATTATATCGATTTCTTGAAATGAGAATCATCCTCAACTTCCGTTCTCTTATTGGGGCTCTCATCAATCACATCATCACTTGCAGAACTTCTACTTGACAACCTTTCCCCCTATTAGTAGAGATTATTTCTAAACTTGTCCACCCGTTTACCTCGCAATAAAGTTGTATCTTTCTGGTTTCAAACGACTGAAAAATATAAAATATATCATTCACAACTCCATGTAGGTACAATGTGAGAGATAATCTGACTTAGCACAATGCATGGTTATTATATTTCTTCAAATCTGGGTTCACATTCTTACTACTGAATTCATTTTCCTTGGATCGAAATTAGGTAAAAAAATGTAAAAATATGTTAGGTATAATATGCAGTATCAAAATACCTAAGATGTCTACAAGTTCAAGAAGCTCTTTTCCACTGTTCAATCAGTGTTTGGACAAATTTAAACGTTCATCCGCACATAGGTACCTAACCCCAATTTTCACTCACTATGCCGATCCTGGTTATTCAAGTTTTTCACGAATTATCAGTTTTCGAGATGATATAGCTACGTTAATTGATTGGATACACAATAATACCTACCCAAAAATGAACGTCGATAAGATATAGGCATGTAACTTACCCCTAAAAGTGGTAATTATATCCTCAGTTTTTTTTTCATGGCAAGCCAATATTTCTATGCCAATAAAATAGGTTGAACTGGTTGAACAATGATGGATGCACGACAAGAGCACCGAAACAACACACTCACACCGTTTGGCAACATTCTCGGCTCGAAGGGATCGCAATTATATTCAAGAAAATGTTATGGTCAATCCAAAGAAACTTTCTCAGAGATTTACTTATTCAGAGATTAAATAATGTTGAATGTTATTTTGAAAGAAGACATTCCGTGATATATTTTTCAAGAACTTAATTATTTTTTCTCGATACTTTGAATTTCTTGAATTGAGAACATTTTGTTATACGAAATGAATATTCCAGTGAAATAATTTTCTACAATTGACATATTCAATAAATTCATTTCAAATAAATTATTTCAGAAGAAGAATGCGCTTTTTCAAAACAAGAATTGGACGTTGAACAAATACATCGTTTTCATTTGAGAATTTGTTTTTATGTGTGTATACAGCTGATTCAACAAAGTAGACTTCTTTGTGAATGAATGGTTTGTGGATTACTGATAAACAGGGTGTTGATGATATACGAATAAAATTAATGCTTTATATTTGACAGTCCAAGAATACGGAGTGATAAAGTTTGAGAAGAAATCGAAAATTTGATTACAATTTTCCGAACAGCTTGAAATATTCAGTATGTTGGTACTAACATTTAATGAATGTGCATGGATTTCAGACCAAACTCCGACGAATACAACACTTGAATATTTAAGTTGTGTCCTTTTCATGATACATTTCACAATTGAGTGTTAGGTGGTGTTAATTACGATCTTAGTAGTGAAAAATGACACGTATGTGATGAAGTAGAACGATTCTGAAACATAAAATCATAAGAAACACCAAATGGTTGAAATTTAATATTTTCAATGGTGCTATCATTGACGTTAAGGCATAAAAAACACCTAAAAATATATATGATAAGAATATTGCATGTAGGCATCCGAGTAGGCATCTGAATGGTGTGAATTTCATGCACTAATCTGTTCGATCTGAGAACCTTAGAACTTTTGCCAATAGGTGGCACTGACGTCCTTTCTACCGTACCTGATTTCAATGTTGGCTAGATATATTAGATGATTTTGATACAGATCAGTATCAATTGGCCTAGTCCCTAGTGCTACTGATCAGGATTAATGGGCCAAAACATCTTCCGAATTGTCCCTAGAATCGTCTGAGTCTAGTTTATTAATATGAATTATATTTCAAAAGGTAATCCAACTTAGTAAAAAACACCGGAAGTGGTGAAGAAAAACACTGATTCGCATGAACACACTCATGATATGGTGTTCCTTCACACCAGAAAAGTATTCGCATGTACCTGCTCAGTGTTTAAACGCACCGAAGAGAATTTCGTGGAGGTAGGATTCAGCATCAAGAAAATCACAGAATGTGCATCACACCACTGCGGTGTCAAATCGCACTTTCGGAAATGCATCAAGAACACCACCAAAGTGTTCATTCTGCTAAATTCGACACTAACATTAGTGTTACTGACAACTGGGTTTGATTATTAAAAACACCTATGAGAAAGGTCACATGACACCTATACAGTGGTGAATAATATGCCGGTGCTTACTGAAATAATCAGGACATCAGGGGACACCAGACGGTGTTAGCTGGTGTGTTTTTTTACTGTGTAAATAATATTCAGCTTCAACAGTGGCGTTTTTACGACCGCGGATTCTTATTACTCCCGATATTTCAATAAAAACAACAACAAAGATGTTTTTATCTGAAAATGATTATTTTTTGATTCCTCGAAAGATTTGAAAGATAAGTGTTTTCCAGATTTTTTATTATACATACAAAACTAAAAATAATTCAGCTAGACTCAAAATTTTAGTTGAATTAGTCCAAAGAATTCCCTACTCCTACTTTTTACTCATCACGAGGATATAGCATGTAAGGTTTTAACTATACATTTCAGAACGCGAGATGAAGCTTCCAGAAATAAATAAAAACTAGATCAAGTATAGTTTTCATTTACAGAGTAGTTCAATAACTGTATTCTCATCAAATAAATAATATATTAGCTGTTCAGTATGTTATTCATTTTTTCTAGAATGAGAAGGATAACAGTAATTGGAATCTTTCAAATCCATTCGATTTTCGAATCACACCAATTTATATTTTATGAGGCGGCCAACTAGGACGTATCACATGAAACTAGAGTGTTGATATGTATTTCAAGGATAATAATTCAAGATATGGTATCGCATTATCCATTAAGATGTCTTCGTCAGTTTTTCGGACATCTAGGATTAAGTGGAAACATGGCAACATTGTATGTTCGCACGCTAAATCGTAATTTGTTCTTGTTTGAGTGCGGTGTTTCACTTGCTGCTTCATCAGAATGGTGAAGGAGCCAAAACTCGTTTCTAAATTTTTTTTTGAGTAAAATTCGATCGCACAATAAAATAAATAAGTTGGTATGATAATTTTAATCGAACTGAGTTATGTTTACATATTCATCATAGTACGACGCTGGTGCGTTCGCATAAAATCAATGAGGTATTTTTTTTTCCGGTGCAATATATTGTATTTCTCTTTTTTCTTGGGTTTAGTGGTGTAACCAAAAATAAATCATCACACGGAATTGAACCATCGGCATCGATTCGATTATGAAAGCTTAAGACATGGAATCGGGATCAGACGTCCTGCTAATCTGCCGATATTATAAGCTCTGAGCGTAAGGCAGAATCGTTCCAGCCATGAATCGAACTATAAACTTGATCCCCATAATATTCCGATTAATTCCATCCAAGGATTAAGTTTAGCCATCGATGCGTGTTATCGCCGTTTTCCAGAAACATATAGCATTCCTGGCCTGACCGGAAAGTCCTCATATACTTTTCGGAAGTGTCTCTTATAGATAATTCCATCGGGCAGGAACTATATGCACTGTCTTTCTTTTTGTCATGTATTGAGGAGAGAAAAGTATACACTGAATGCGCACCACTCTCACCAATAGAATTCGCTATATATAACCAGTTTCGGGATTTGCTTGTTAATCTGGATCACTGGTTCATCAGAGTTGAATTTATCTGGTAATTGGTTCATGTGCTTCTCCAAAATTACGGTTATTCATATGGCATATTACGGCAACATTTATAAACAAAAAAAAAGTATAGATCCATCAAAGGGATGGAGGATGTGATACCTCCTCAAGCCGTGTCTATTCTGATGAATTTGAAGTAACAGATATCTAGTCTCAGTTGATCAACATTGAAAAACTATATGAAGCTCCATTATTGATTGACGATAACATTGAAAACAAAGTTAAGACATATAATAATATGCTGAATTTCTTTTACTTTTGTCTTATTCGAACGCAATTCATTTTTTATGATTTGTACATAAGTTGCATTACATTATTACATAATTTGTACATAATTGAGAATTATTTCGAACAATTACAAAGGTGAAACAGATATATTTCAGAGGTCATTTGTTATTTGTAAAAGTTTGCATAAATTTGTAGACAATTTAGGCTGGCTGAAGCACCGAATTTGAAAGAACTGTCTTTATTGAAGGTACTCATAGTGCGTAACTTTTCTCCTACTTGACCTGACCCGTATTTCTCACTTTACCGTTACCGAAATCTTCATACTGTTTTCTTGGCCACACTTTCCATAGAGCAATGTTTGAATGTATGTCCAAATATTTTGGCAGAAAAAACTCATTCGAACTAGTTGGGACTATGCTCAAACATTTTCAGACTTCTCGATTGCATTCAAGACCAAACCAACGGTCCAAATCCAAAATTCATCAAGTATTGATATCATGATACCGTGAGAATCATCTGCTTTTACTTAGATATTCCGAGTCAATTAGATGAAGTCAGGATCTTTGAAGGACCTAAACAGTTTCTGTATTGGTTATAACGAGAGTTATAACGAATTTCTCACCCATTTGCAATGTGAAATGAATGCCGATTCAGGTGCTTCTCGCGAATGCCGTTCACACTCAAGACACTATAATCGGTCCAAGATTTGGACTGTCCCTCGTATGATCGGCTAATCTGGCGACGCTCCGAATCCTATCCCTTCAGCACCCCTCCACCACCCGGCGGTTCGGATTGAAGCGGATAGTGTGGAGTTAAGCAGATTATCTTCTCATGATTGATGAAACGGCTGCACCGGGGTACGCGGGTACAGCCCGATCCAAAAACAGTGATCGGATCAGGTATGCAGTCCGTTTGCCCATATGCCATGCCGGCATCATATGCGATATGCAACCCAGTCGGCAACTAGAATGGACGGCCCCGAAATCCGTACCATAGACGTCCAAAAGTATTTCAACATGTTCAGTCTCGAGACCCGTTCTAAAACGGAGAAGGAGATGAAAAGCATCCCCAGTTGTCTGAACACCACTAACACAAACGCTTCCTTAACTGGTGTACATGGATGTTGAGCAATTCTTGGAGTTGTTTTGGAAACCTAAATGATGAGTAGCTCTGGTTGGTTGTGGTGGTTGAGTAGCTCCTTTGTGAGATCTATTGATGAGCTCCGATACGTCCGACTCCGTTATTTCCGGATATCTGCCTTCAAGTGACTTTTACTTATCACAACGAAGTTCCAAAAAAGGTTGGCCATCAGCTGCTTCTCTTCCTTCAAAACATAATCCTCACGCGATCTTCACACAAAAGAATAAACCCTTTTGGATGCACAATACGCCTACTAGTCTCGTAATGGTAGAACATTTTGGTGATGAAGGCGCCTAAATGTAAATATGTTTGTTTTGTAAATGAAGCTGAAAGTGTAAAGAGGCCGACACTGTAGAAGAAGATCTGGCTAGTATTTGATCATCTGGTAGAGCTAAATGCAACCAAAGGTCAAGCTTCTATTTTTTCAGGAAGGTAAACCTCACAATGAATGCCTGATATAATCATGTATGGCACGACTGTTCTTACTACATTCCTCAAAATCCATGCTCGGTATTATCATTAATCGATTGCAATTCCATGACCTACCAAGCCCAGATTTGAACTGTCATGTGTTATACACTTGTTAGGAGCTCCTTAATTATATCCATAGGAAAGCAATAAATAAATGTTAGCCTGTAAGCTTATTTGAAAGAGTTTGTTGAGAAGACATAATAATTACTTCATAATCTCAAATTCTTGCGACTAGTTTGAAAGTTAGGAAAACGTCCATATCGTTTCGAAGTTGATACGTGGACAAAACCAAAAAATAAACAACTTTCATGATGTGCAGACCTGAAAGGTGACGCATGGATACTATACTGACTATTTCAAGCACTTGCCAAATGAACAAATCGGGAGCTCTAGTCAAGTTCGGATCACCGATAACACAAACTTGACTCTTGACTCTGATTGGCCTGTCAAGTTCGGTGTTTTCAGTTTTTTGTATGTGACAGTTAAACGTCAAATAAAAATAATCACGTTGTGCACACATTTCAAAATGAACAGATTTGGGATAAATTCCATCGAATTGATCAATTTCAACCATTCACTTTGTTTGTGAAATAGTCTAATAAAATTCCACCCGTGATTGGATTCATCTCATGAGTATGTTTTTTATTTCATAACTCAACTGAGTTGCTTGAAGGAAACATCACGAGTCTGTAGGACGAGTGGTGTTTTCTTCCTTGGAATAAATCAACAGCCTTATCGCGAAAATCCAATCACTGCTGATAATTTGACATAATCGAGCGAAATTTTTCATAAAGTATCTTTATCCATAACTTGGATATTAAGGAGCCTATGGTTGAATTTTAATGGTGAAGGAATAATCCTTATTTAGAATCGTTCGATACGCTACTGAATACCACTGGTAGGCCAGTTAAAGCTGGATTAAGCCGAAGGTAGGGAATTAAAGGAAGCTGGGATTAGAGGGACCCTGGCCTTTCCCCCCGCTTTGAGACGGGAAGTTGGAGATTAAAGCTCGCGAGGGATTAACATTCACCGGCATCAAATATAAAAGAAGAAAAAAATGGAAACATAAATCTGATAAATGTCTCTATAATCGCACTGGTTTCTCATTCAAATACCTCGTTGCCGTATTCATAGCCTTAATTTATCTCGAGAATATGGAAATTAATAATCTTAGTAGGGAAATGAAGTTCAGATAAGAAGTTTGTTTTCTTCAGCACAAAAGAGCGCAAAAATCACCTGAAATTTCAGTGACAATACTTGATGTACCTGTACTCACCAGATGATATACATTTCGACGGATCGAACTCTTCTTTGATCGATTGGGGTGAAATGGTGTTCTCTAAAGGAGTGGAAGATCTCGCAAGATGTGGAGTCGATGCCCTTTCTGCAGATCCTTGACTCACCCTTTCGGTGGTAGCACCAGCAGTTGGGGTAGGGGGAGGAGTTTTGCAATGTCTTGTCAGAGCGAGAGCCTGATTCTGAAATAGAAAATATACGAAATGAAGAAATGACGCTAGTTCGTTTGAGGTTTTATATGCCAGTCTGAATGAAATTATAAAGATTAAGTCATGAAAAATCGATTTGAAATGAGATTATTTCAAAAACAATTGGAGATAGTAGAATGTAGAATCCTTGGCTCCAAATATCAATATTCAACCAAAATCACTTAAAGAAATGTGGCTTCTCATTGAGATACAGGGTGTTTAATTCAAATATTTGAAAGTGAAGATGGGGAATCCTTCTTGAGCTGTTGCGTCTCAAGCGGGAAATTCTGACTTCTGAGATAAGTGAAGAACAATTATGAATATCATGATAATTGGTGTACGATACGATGCAATCCAAATTGCATGTACGTCGCACAAATCTGACCATTTAGTAGCCTATAGCGAACGCGTTTAATCTGGGTTAAGTGGGGTCAAAAAGCTACTGAATTCCTGAATGTTATATCCATCAATTATTACGACATGTGATTGGGAGCAAATCTCTGCGAATCAATAGGAATCTCGGTTGATACAACACCTCATTCAATCTGTCAAATTAACGACAGTCAATAATATAATAAGACCCATTCGATTTTACAGGGTTTGACAACAATGTATCAACGGATGATGCAAGTCTTCCACAAGTTGATAGTTACTTCATCATTGGTGAATGGTTCGTGCCGAAACTACATTATAAAGAATACTATCATTGACTGTAACTAAAAGTCTCTGTGAATAATCAATATTGTCATATTTTATCATGAGTTTCTTCACGTGGTCAGAATATTTCAGATTACCTATATTTGTGCGAATACATAAGAATAATTATATACGTAATGTGGTTAAATATTACGAGCAAGGTTTTCCATTTGAAGAAATTGAGCAACTATCGTTTAGATTTTGTGAAAATATAATAATTGTTATTCTGACTTCTGACCTCCATGTCCGTGTCCAAGATAGTCCAGTTATGGGGTTTCGGAAATCATAAGAGATACGGATTAAGAGAAGATTAATTCAGTAAATCTTTCATTCTTGGAATAAATAGATATGTTGGAATGCCAAATATCTGAAATGTCTTTGATCATTCGGTAGTTATACATTCATTGATGAATCTACTTTGATATAACAAATTTCACTCTTCATTATCGAAGGGTGAAAAACTATAATCAATCTGAATTATGTTCTCCAAAGATTTGCGATGTAATACATCTTCGAAGCATTTAAAATTTCATTTATGGAAAGAACAACATTCCACCAATATGCTCATAGCTGGCGAGAAAGTTTATAGATTGTCGTAATTATTGTAACAACCAACCCTTGCTATTTCCAAAACGTAATACTCACAAAGGGCAATTGTGCCTCGATAACCCTACCGCTGAATTCTTGAACCGCTCCCCTATACGACATAATACTTCTCCTGCATTCTCAGATATAAGAAGATCTGAGACTAAATCTGCATGACTCATAACTCTGTTAATCCGCATATAACAAGCATTTGTGTTTCACTTTTTAAAGCCGTATTCTCAGTCTTTTGAAATTAAATGAGCTCATCAACCTCAAGTTTCGTATAGACTTACAGACGTAATCGGCATCCGTATACCAACTTGAATGGATTATGTTTGTGATGAAACGAAATAAAAGAATTTTTCTTGGACATGATGCGTTTGCCAGTCCAGAGTGGTTCACTACAGACGAAATTCTAGACAAAAGAACCTTTATTCTTGACATTATGACATCAGAGGCGAAAAGAATTCGGGAGCCACTTGGACTTTTCTCCAAATCTGCATCATATCGCCATGTTTTCAATATTGAATACAGGATGAGACTCGTTCAAGTGTCGCTTGTGGGACGATTTTGATACGTTCGTTGTGCTACCTTCAATCAAAGATACTGACACGCTCTCGCAAATTTTCATAAATGGCGATTTTTAGAAACCAGGCCAATAGGATACGTATTATCCCAACATTCCAAAATGTTGATTACACAGTGAAAAATATTTTCACTTATAATACCACTAGAGCTTCAATTATTACTGGAAATTTTTTCGACAACACGAATATTTTCAACAACCTATTCGTGTTGGAGAAAAAATTTACTGTTTTTAATTGAATTCGGTAAGGAAATTCAAACCTGAATATTATTCAAGACTGGTTCAGTTAAGAATACAGAAGTTCTGTGGAATACAGCGTTGAAGATTCGTCTCATTGGTCTGATGTGAATGAAAGTGGTTAGTTGACCGTACGGCTGTGTATAGACAGTAAATACAATACAAACTTGACGAGATTGACTGTTCCATTCCTATTTCTATTATATTTACCGTGAGTTTCGTTAATCAAGATGTACAATTTCAATAATCGCAGGACACGAATTTGATTCTCAATTCTCATTCTTGACAGTTTTCATAGTCAGCCTATACCGGTCCACTAGCCACCAAATCTATATCGGCTATTTTGAAATATCATCGTTAATTGTAAATCCACAATTCAGTTCATCATTATTTACCGATAACGTCTGGATACATTGCAAAATCAAGGCAGAAAACTCTGAACCACTGCGGTAAAGTTGGTAGAAATATATTTTCCGACGACCTCACACTGTAAACTAGTACACAAAATAAGATATTCAGCACTAGTGCGATAATATAATATTCATTTCCACGCTCCGCGATTGGTGCGATTGATTACCTAATATAGTTAACTATACTCTGATTTTTACCTATAGGTATAGCTGTGACAATGAGATATCTACAAACGGATTCATTACATTATATCAAGTAGATAGGTAACGAATTGTATAATTTGTCCAATTTTCTTAGCTGCAATGTCATCCGACGATGAAATCCCCCAGGATTGATAAAAGAAATAGTATTCCGTTAGTACTGAATAATTGTCCAAATATTACCATCAATAATTATTTTTTCAATATTTCATGAATACAGACCAAAATGTACCCAAATATTTTTGTTAAATGTTAAAAAAATTTCTCTTTGTGTGATACATCTTTCTTATATGCTTCTTCAGGCAATTGAATTGGTTTCCTGTGAAAATGATTTGTAAGTAGGTATTGGTAATACAGCCATGCGAAATTTGATAAGATGATCAACCACGAGCCGTAGGCGCAAAATCTTATGAAATATCCTATTTTCCGCACTAGTAGCACAATATACTATTACACTTATTACGTAGTATTAAGTACACAGTATTAAGACTAATCGCTATCAATATTCAAAGTTAGGTAAATGTGAATGTCATTTAACATATAAACGTCAAAAAATTTCCAGTGTAATACCATCCTCCTTCCCCAAAGAAAGAGAGAAAAATGTCCAGAAATCGTTATAGTTGGCTATGGTAACGATACAAAATATAGACCTTCGATTGTTCGAAAATGATAGGTGTGAAATTTTCAATGAGCGACACCACTTGCTAACAACTATGTACGCTGGTATCCAGTGTGGAGTGCGTGAGAGTGTAGACATTAGGAATTTGGCTTCTTCTCGGTGCAACTCCTTTGAATGACAGGCCCGGCCATAACATCAACTTCTGGGAATTCGCATTGCAAAAAGCGAAAAGTGCCAGCAGTTAGGTGTGCGAGCATGCAGGGCCACAAAACAAGATCATCGACCTGTTTGGAGAACATCGGCGCAGAAAATGAAAGGATATTATCACATATACAGTAGGAGAGGGGCCGTCATTTCGGGTGGAACCTTCCAGGAATATTTTTTGTCCACTCGGTAGCAGATTTCGTTGTTTTGATCATGTCGGATGCGGGTATATTTAGGTAACAATTTTATCTCATTATTCGAAATTATTGTTCACTACTAAAGACAGTTATTATATCGGTTATCCTTCGGTTATGAAATTTGTGAAGTTTACGAATCACTGAGTCCTACTGCAAGTCATTATTCGGCTTGATCTGGAATGTACAGTTATTGAAATAGTAACCATTTCTAAGTAAAATTCGTGTGTGTGTGAGCTCACTTACTATTTATTTAGATCTGTTAGATTTATATCCTCAATGTACAACTGGAATTGAGTTAGCATAGAAAAAACTAGGAAAATTCTGAAATTGGTGTAACAGATGCATTTAAGTTCTTCATCATAGATGGAATTATTCAAATACAAAAATTCACAAAGCAATATAAAACCATCCCCTTTTCTTCTACTGAATTCACACCCATATTTGATCATAGCAAAGTTTACATCTGTAGTCTTCGATCATAGTTGTATTTCTACCTAGATATAGCGAACATCAGGTTTCCAATGAATTTCAAATGAATACGAGGTAGATATGATTTATTATACTTTAAATAATATCAATTAGCTGATTATTTAGTTTCATTTAGAGAAAAAAATATATACAGTGTCTGCCATAAAGTTGGCTACATAGGGAAAAAAAATTTCTGAAAAATTCTAATGGCAGTTCATTTCTGCAAGTCTGACAACTAAAAAATCCGATTCGACTTATATCACGTGACCTCATATTTGGCAGGAATTTGAACATTTTTATAATTAAATTTTTTGATATTTTGTCAATTTGACCCATTTTTTGGAAACACTGACAACTTTTTTCCAAATTCCTGCCAAGTCGTAACGGATATTTCAGTTGTCAGACATGCAGAAACGAATGGCCATTATTTCAGAAATATTAATAACAATTTTTCTCCCTGGATAGAATCTAGAATTCTAGCATTTTTGGCAAATGGACCTTAAATCATATTCATGCCTATTAAGAGGTTATTGTTGATGGTAAACCAAGCGTAGATATTGAATTGACATCTTCATATGAACAGTCGCATCTGACATAATCACATCATTAGGCCTTATTGGAAAAAATACGTTTAAGATAATCAGATTCAGATTTCGAAATTCTTCTTCGACCTGTTTTCGTATATATTAGGCTATTAGGCAGTAAGAAGTGTACTCTTATCCGTAAAGCTGTGGACGGGACAGGAGATCACCTCTACAGATCGTTGATATGTTGCAGAAACGAAGTTGGTGCCAAGATAAAGCCTTGTTGAACACCGGCGTTGATAGTCATTTTATCAGAGAAGACTACGTCAACCACAATGGAGTGTAAGAATATCTTGCATTGCAAATAGAATATATATACCCATCATAAAAAAACATGAGTAGGTACTCGCCTTGTCTGATTTTTCATTCCTCTCGACATAATAATTCATCTCTTGAGTAGAGGCTGATGTGTATATAGTTCAATTTGTGTAATCATTTAATTGAATAATGGAATCCAAGAGATACAAAAGTCGCATGAACATTCATAGATGTTGCTGGAGTAAGCAAAGCTAAACATACCTACGAAGTAGGTTATCTAGAAAAGAGGAACAAATATAAAATACAATTGTCTCCGCCAAACCTAAAATTAAAAGAGTACAATACTATACTTTCTCATTGCATGTGTTGGTCTCCTTCAACCCAATCACGCGAAAATAATGATGTTTTCGTAAAAAAAATCATATGAAGCAGAATGGCAGACTAAGGACGAAATCTAGTTCAAAGAAGAGTTTTTTGTAGGCGATGATGAACATCAAAATTAATTTATAATTCTTAATACAAGATAGTGAATACTCGATTTTAGATTAACAAAATTTATATTTGAATGTTGGTCTTCAAGCCTGTTGAATATAGTGCCTGGAACATCTGCAACTGCACTTTTGCATGCGAGTGTACCCTAGGCTGTCTCTTATTACCAGCACTAATTTTATGACACAACCTCACCACACACCATGTCTTGTGTTCAAGTGCTTGAAATTTGGTTTTATGACACATGGCTCGATTTTTATGTCCACATGAATTTTCACGGCAGATTACAAGAATATGATGAATAGCTGGTTGAATGCTTTCGGAAGACAAAAGAAGGAATGCTTTTGATAAGATGAATAGCTTTCTCGTCACTCATGTCTGACTATGCAGTTTCTTTCTGCTAATCAGAACTATCGTGGATTACTCTAGAAATCATCGCTTCCAAATTCGAAACAGGTCGCACATGCTTCTAAATATTTGAAGAATACAAAACATATGTTCGTCAAACTGCCGATAATTTGAATACACAAGTTCAGCCAATCTTATATATGAAGCATGAATTCAGGCCTCTTGTTTCTCACAAAGTGTAAGCATTTTACGAAAATGATCATGACCGTCGAGAGCTGTTTTTTAATTTTTATTTGTACATGAAATTATTTTTTTTTCATCTCTTGAATGCACGAAAAAAAAACTATGAAAATAATACTGATAGAGAGGAATTCAGCAGGTCTCGACCTCCACATCAAACGAATGGCAAGTCTATGCCCTATTTCAAAAAATCCACACCCTAGTGTCCACTGAACCGAACTCATCTCATATTTCCATGCAGCAGTTTTCTTGTTCAGGAATTGCGAACATTCAAACCACTACAAAATTCCTCATGGCATTGACCTAGGTCCTAGCAACAAATATTCAAAAATCGTTATATTTACGTAACGTCCAGATGAAACTAAAACATTTTCTCGTCCCTTAATATTTCGTTCATAATGTGATAATGTGAATCAGTTTTAGCAAAGTGAATTCAAAATTCGCAATGAAAAAGTCATTAATACAAGATGTATCCTGATGGGTCCTTGGATTATGGCAGCGGTTTTATACTAGCGTGATCTCACTGAATCACATCCGAAATAATGTTTGTTTTGTGCAGTTGATGCATCGCCATCGAAATAATCAATATTATCAGGATAATCCGCAATCGTATTTTGCATCCGGTGAGTGGGATTACCACTATTTCCATAAACAATGATATTATTTCTGTCAACAATAAACTATTTATAATCTCATTCAGATATAATGTCCGCTACTTCCGTATTGGATGTACCGAGGGATGTACTGTTGATAGATGAATATTTTTAAAAAAAGGAAAATAATATCTCAAAATCATCTCCGAACATTATTAGAATAATCTAACATAACAAGGTAGAAAACGAGCAGAAAACAACTACGTTCCTGGCAAATACCACGCAAAATATTGAATTATATCCACTCGTAGTCTATGCATCAATTCATATAAATGAATAAAAATACAAATATTTCTTTCTTCGAACATGCGTTTATGCTCCCAACAAGACAAACACGCCTGACAACCTGTAGACCGGTTTCGGGCTTATTGGCCCTCATCAGTACAGGGTAGTCAACCGTGTAGAGATCCTGAGATCTCCACACGAGGCGAGGTCTGAATCGATGGAAGCATCCACGCATATTTGAAAGCAGTGAGCCGATCCCCAAGAAGAGAATGAAGACGGCGACACCAAGCGGCGAAGAAAGAAACACTCCTTAATAAATTTCCCATATAGAAATATGAGAGTGGCTGGGTTGCTCGACTAGCAGATCGAATCAAAGGGAATAGCCATAAGTGGAGTGGTGGTGTAAAAAAAAGGAAAATAATATCTCAAAATCATCTCCGAACATTATCAGAATAATCTAACATAACAAGGCAAATACCACGCAAAATATTGAATTATATCCACTCGTAGTCTATGCATCAATTCATATAAATGAATAAAAATACAAATATTTCTTTCTTCGAACATGCGTTTATGCTCACAACGAGAATATTTTTGTTTGAAATTCATAAAAATAATCTGTGACGTAGGTATATATGTATCACTCAGATTTTCAAATCTAAATGTTTTGGTGGAAAAGTAATTTTTTTTTCATTTTCTGCACCCTGTTTCTATATAACAAAGGAGATTTGAAAGATAAATATTAGAGATCCCATTCGGTCATTAGGAAAATCCCCTGTTTCAATTCGGAATCACACACCCTATATATATAATGCGTTGTATATATTTTTTTCACTTTTGACTTGAATATAAGCTATATTAAGTAGGAATGGAATATAGTCGAATTTTTTATGTATTTCGACTATACACACTTTGTGAAACAAATGTTTGGTGTCGTATTCTTGGCAATACTATTTTCATTGACGGACATCATAATTCTACTGATTAATGTGAGTACTCAAACCACTTAGATGACCTTGTGAAATCACCTCAACTCACGCATACGGATTTTTTTAAATGGGCTTATTAGAGACTCTATACAGTTCCAGAAAATGTGGACATCTTGAAAACGAGAATAAGAAATGCCTCCAGATATTTCATTTGCACCAGAAGTTAATAAAACTTGTAGGTATCATGTCAACTTTCAATAAGTTCTTCAACCTTGAGAAATAACAGAACATACATGGATAGATTGTTTTGCAATATTTCACGAACAGCACGTAACCGTAGAAATATGTATAATAGGTAAACAGTAACCATATTATTACCTCAAGACTACATGCTACATGTATACTTGGTCTTTAGTCTAGATTCTGAAACATGTATCAGTATACCTAAAAACAATGAACTCCATCTTTTCAAAATGAGATGAGTACCTATGATTGAAAAAATCCTTGAAGAAATGTACCTAGAAAACGAAGCCGTTTGAACACATAATAATATGAAATTTTGTTTTTTTTGTCAATGACATCCTGTAATATATAAAATAAAATTTCACCAAATCGGTATTCAATACAATGAGCATCCAAACGTTTTTTTTTTTCAGAAAAAGAATAATTCAAATAATTCAAAATTTCAATTTTCATCGTCTTTAGGTGTGGTTAAACTATGCCATTTATCGGTATTCAATGTAGTAAGCTCTGTAAAATATAATTAATCATTTTTTGTTTATTATTAAGAGGTCTCGGAATTCATATTTTGTTATGTCGAAACAAAAGAACTCATTATTACGTCTTCTCAATGTTAGTATACTGATAACGACAATTCAAACATGGGATTATCAGTTATTTTGGCTTTAAATATGTAATCTGTGTTTAACAAAAAGAAAATCTAATTTGCGTATGAAAATCTAATATTTTATTGTATATGATTTATGCATAACATACACATTTCATGAGTTATTTTTATATTTGACTTGCCCTTCGTTTATATACTTACAAATGATTGGGCATATGATTAATATATTATATATTTATATATATATATGTGTTAGTGATACTCGAATTACAACATTGTAGATGTTCTCAATAAGAAATATAAAATTTCATTTTTGGCATAAATTATGGAAATCGAGTTTAATCCCTAATCAAAAACCTACACATATTATGTTTTCCAATCTATCCGACAGAATTGGTGCTATTCAATTCCTTATCTCTCAATGAAATTGCTTATCACGATGGACCATTACTCAATATTTATTGCCTTATTGTTAAATTATAACATTGGCATTTCCTTGCATAAAAATTACCGTTACGTCAATATTTTTTTCTCAAACATACCAATCTGATTGTTTCCAACATTTCTATTTCCTGATATAATCATTCGATAAATGGGTACATACATTGATATCATTTGTTATATATGTTCGGAATATCTGATAGTATCTGATGCAGCCAAAACTGACATGTGTAGGTACTAGGATCATAATTTTTGGTTTTATATCAATAATATTCAGGTAGTTTATTTTCATCAGGATGAATGATTTTGACAGAATAGCGGTTATAACAATTGTGGTTAAGCAAACCGTGATAAAGGTTTGTATTTAGTATTACTGTATATCCCAATTATTTGTCTCATATTCAATAATATTTCATAGTCTGACCAATGATAATATTTGCATCAATGTTAAAATTATGATTATTCGACGTTCATTCAGAAGTACTACTCATACAGATGTTTCAGAGTCTAGAAATATTTAATTGGCAAAGCCGAATACGAGGGGTTGACCACATGGGAATTCCGGTGTACAATTGATAGGAATTCCGGGGAATTCCAGGGGGATTCCTTTCTTTTTTACGCCAGAAAAAATACGAAATGTTCAAGAAAATCTGATAAATTCTCATCAAGTTCATTCCCGTCTTTTTTTTTTAGAAAAAACAATTTCTGCTGACTCTGTAATTTTGTAACTTTAGTAGTTTGTATATGAAGGCTATATTTTAAAATTATTTTGAAATGTACAGGATGTTCCAAAAAATTGTGGCATATCAATGTTATCTTGACATGTCCAATTGCTTCTTTGAGCTCTTTAATGGACCAATAAACTACTACTACCCTATATTTTATTGCTTTTTCAGATTCTGTCTGGAAAGCTGATTTTATTATCATATTTGAGGTCTAGCTGAAACGATCACAGAAATATAGGATGTGAAAAATTGAGATTTTTCAACTTAAGGAATATTTTGTGTCGGACCTATTCATTATTGATCAAAACGGCTAACATGTCCCTATCTTGACTTTTTATTCGCCATCAATTATTTATATTCGAATGAAAAAATACAGGGTGGTTCATAATTATTCTGAACCAATATAACTTTTATACCAATATCCTGTATATTTCGAAATACTTTCAAAATTTACCCTTTACCAACGTACGAACTACTGATATGAGAAAAACTTTGAAAGTTTTGCAGATTCGCTTTAAATCTCTGTTGCGCTAGTAGTGAACCACCCTGTATGTTCCTATGTAAATTGAATCATTTATTCGATAGATATGATGATTTACAGTTTACACCCTAGATTTGCTGAATTTTTTCTGAACAAAAATGTTTTTCTTGGATTTTCCTTCTTACGGATTCAGATCTTGGAAAAAGGAGGGAATGAAATAGAAAAATACCATCAGATGATATATTCTGTTTCCAACGAGGATTTCGATATAATACAATACAGCCTTATGATGAACAATTTCGAAATTTTGATATCAATATAATTCGGTATTATTCAGATTCTGTAATATTTAGTGACATCACTCTGGAGCTAGGTCTGAGGTTTATCTTGAACTCAGAAATCACCTCGGGAATCCCGAATGATTTTGTGTGTGATGTTACTAAATATTTCATATTTCACCGGATTTCCCCGAAATTCCCCCGGAATTCCCCGGAATTCCTCCGGAAGAAATATGTCAATTTGAACCGAGATTTGAACAAATAACGATGGAATTTTGAAACTAAATGTAGGTGTTACTCGGAATTCCGGGGGAATTACGAGGAAATCCGAATATATCATCTGATGGTATTTTTCTATTTTATTCCCTCCTTTTTCCAAGATCTGAATCCGTAAGAAGGAACATCGCCATAACTTTCGAACGGATGGACCAATTTTCAACTACGCTCATACCAATCCATAGAATCCGTTTCTCCATTAGAAAAAATCGAAATAAAAAAATAACCTTTTTTTCATCATAGAAAAAATGAAGCAAATTGCCATAACTTTCGAAAGGATAGACCCATTTTCAACTTCGCTCATACCAATCTGCTTATTTTTCTCCATAGAATCCGTTTCTCCAATCGAAATCAAAGAAAACTTATTTTCATCTTAGAAAAAATGAAGCAAATCGCCATAACTTTCGAACGGATGGACCAATTTTCAACTTCGCTCATACCAATCTGCCTATTTTTTTCCACAGAATCCGTTTCTCCAATCGAAAAAATCGAAATCAAAAAAAAAATTTTTTTCATCATAGAAAAAATGTAGCAAATCGCCATAACTTTCGAACGGATGGACCAATTTTCAACTTCGCTCATACCGATCTGCTTATTCTTTTCCATAGAATCCGTTTCTCCAATCGAAAAAATCGTAATAAAAAAAAAGCTTTTTTTCATCATATGAAAAATGTAGCAAATCCCCATAACTTTCGAACGGATGAACCAATTTTCAACTTCGCTCATACCAATCTGCTTATTTTTTTCATAGAATCCGTTTCTCCAATCGAAAAAATGGAAATGAAAAAAAACTTTTTTTCATCATAGAAAAAATGTAGCAAATCGCCATAACTTTCGAACGGATGGACCAATTTTCAACTACGCTCATACCAATCCATAAAATCCGTTTCTCCATTCGAAAAAATCGAAATAAAAAAAACCTTTTTTTCATCATAGAAAAAATGAAGCAAATCGCCATAACTTTCGAAAGGATAGACCAATTTTCAACTTCGCTCAGACCAATCTGCTTATTTTTCTCCATAGAATCCGTTTCTCCAATCGAAAAAATCGTAATCAAAAAAAAATTTTTTTCATCTCAGAAAAAAAGAAGCAAATCGCCATAACTTTCGAACGGATGGACCAATTTTCAACTTAGCTCATACCAATCTGCTTATTTTTTTCCATAGAATGCGTTTCTCCAATCGAAAAAATCGAAATCAAAAAAAAACTTTTTTTCTTCAGAAAAAGAGTAGCAAATCGCCATAACTTTCGAACGGATGGACCAATTTCCAACTTCGCTCATACCAATCTGCTCATTTTTTTCCATAGAATCCGTTTCTCCAATCGAAAAAATGGAAATAAAAAGAAACTTTTTCTCATCCTAGACAAAAAGTAGAAAAACGCCATAACTTTCGAACAGATGGACCAATTTTCAACTTCGCTCATACCAATCTGCTTATTTTTTTCCATAGAATCCGTTTCTCCAATCGAAAAAATCGTAATCAAAAAAAAACTTTTTTTCATCATATAAAACATGTAGCAAATCCCCATAACTTTCGAACGGATGGACCAATTTTCAACTTCGCTCATACCAATCTGCTTATTTTTTTCCATAGAATCCGTTTCTCCAATCGAAAAAATGGAAATAAAAAGAAACTTTTTTCATCATAGACAAAAAGTAGAAAAACGCCATAACTTTCGAACGGATGGACCAATTTTCAACTTCGCTCATACCAATCTGCTTATTTTATTCCATAGAATCCGTTCCTTCAATCGAAAAAATCGAAATAAAAAAAAAAAATTTCATCATAGAAAAAAAAGTAGCAAATCGCCATAACTTTGGAACGGATGGACCAGTTTTCAACTTCGCTCATACCAATCTGCTTATTTTATTCCATAGAATCCGTTTCTCCAATCGAAAAAATCGAAATAGAAAAAAATGTTTTCATCATAGAAAAAATGTAGCAAATCGCCATAACTTTCGAACGGATGGACCAATTTTCAACTTCGCTCATACCAATCTGCTTTTTTATTCCATAGAATCCGTTTCTCCAATCGAAAAAATCGAAATAAAAAAAAATTGTTTTCATCATAGAAAAAATGTAGCAAATCGCCATAACTTTGGAACGGATGGACCAGTTTTCAACTTCGCTCATACCAATCTGCTTATTTTATTCCATAGAATCCGTTTCTCCAATCGAAAAAATCGAAATAAAAAAAAATGTTTTCATCATAGAAAAAATGTAGCAAATCGCCATAACTTTGGAACGGATGGACCAGTTTTCAACTTAGCTCATACCAATCTGCTTATTTTATTCCATAGAATCCGTTTCTTCAATCGAAAAAATCGAAATCAAAAAATTTTTTTTTTCATCATAGAAAAAATGTAGCAAATTGCCATAACTTTCGAACGGATGGACCAATTTTCAACTTCGCTCATTCCAATCTGCTTATTTTATTCCATAGAATCCGTTTCTCCAATCGAAAAAATCGAAATAAAAAAAAATGTTTTCATCATAGAAAAAATGTAGCAAATCGCCATAACTTTGGAACGGATGGACCAGTTTTCAACTTTGCTCATGCCAATCTGCTTATTTTATTCCATAGAATCCGTTTCTTCAATCGAAAAAATCGAAATCAAAAAAATTTTTTTTTCATCATAGAAAAAATGTAGCAAATTGCCATAACTTTCGAACGGATGGACCAATTTTCAACCTCGCTCATACCAATCTGCTTATTTTTTTCCGTTTCTCCAATCGAGAAAATCGTAATCAAAAAAAAAACTTTTTTTCATCATATAAAAAATGTAGCAAATCCCCATAACTTTCGAACGGATGGACCAATTTTCAACTTCGCTCATACCAATCTGCTTATTTTTTTCCATAGAATACGTTTCTCCAATCGAAAAAATCGAAATCGAAAAAAACTTTTTTTCATCAGAAAAAAAGTAGCAAATCGCCATAACTTTCGAACGGAGGGACCAATTTCCAACTTCGCTCATACCAATCTGCTCATTTTTTTCCATAGAATCCGTTTCTCCAATCGAAAAAATGGAAATAAAAAGAAACTTTTTCTCATCCTAGACAAAAAGTAGAAAAACGCCATAACTTTCGAACGGATGGACCAATTTTCAACTTCGCTCATACCAATCTGCTTATTTTTTTCCATAGAATCCGTTTCTCCAATCGAAAAAATGGAAATAAAAAGAAACTTTTTTCATCATAGACAAAAAGTAGAAAAACGCCATAACTTTCGAACGGATGGACCAATTTTCAACTTCGCTCATACCAATCTGCTTATTTTATTCCATAGAATCCGTTCCTTCAATCGAAAAAATCGGAATCAAAAAAAAAAAATTTCATCATAGAAAAAAAGTAGCAAATCGCCATAGGAACGGATGGACCAGTTTTCAACTTCGCTCATAACAATCTGCTTATTTTATTCCATAGAATCCGTTTCTCCAATCGAAAAAATCGAAATAGAAAAAAATGTTTTCATCATAGAAAAAATGTAGCAAATCGCCATAACTTTCGAACGGATGGACCAATTTTCAACTTCGCTCATACCAATCTGCTTTTTTATTCCATAGAATCCGTTTCTCCAATCGAAAAAATCGAAATAAAAAAAAAATTGTTTTCATCATAGAAAAAATGTAGCAAATCGCCATAACTTTGGAACGGATGGACCAGTTTTCAACTTCGCTCATACCAATCTGCTTATTTTATTTCATGGAATCCGTTTCTTCAATCGAAAAAATCGAAATCAAGAAAAAATGTTTTTCATCATAGAAAAAATGTAGCAAATTGCCATAACTTTCGAACGGATGGACCAGTTTTAAACTTCGCTCATACCAATCTGCTTATTTTATTCCATAGAATCCGTTTCTCCAATCGAAAAAATCGAAAAAAAAAAATGTTTTCATCATAGAAAAAATGTAGCAAATCGCCATAACTTTCGAACGGATGGACCAATTTTCAACCTCGCTCATACCAATCTGCTTTTTTATTCCATAGAATCCGTTTCTTCAATCGAAAAAATCGAAATAAAAAAAAAATGTTTTCATCATAGAAAAAATGTAGCAAATCGCCATAACTTTGGAACGGATGGACCAGTTTTCAACTTTGCTCATACCAATCTGCTTATTTTATTCCATAGAATCCGTTTCTTCAATCGAAAAAATCGAAATCAAAAAAAATTTTTTTTATCATAGAAAAAATGTAGCAAATTGCCATAACTTTCGAACGGATGGACCAATTTTCAACTTCGCTCATACCAATCTGCTCATTTTTTTTCCATAGAATCCATTTATCCAATCGATAAAATCGAAATAAAAAAAAAACTTTTTTTCATCATAGAAAAAATGAAGCAAATCGCCATATGGACCAATTTTCAACTTTCAACAAGGAGGGAATAAAATAGAAAAATACCATCAGATGATATATTCGGATTTCCTCGTAATTCCCCCGGAATTCCGAGTATTATCTACATTTAGTTTCAAAATTCCATCGTTATTTGTTCAAATCTCGGTTCAAATTGACATATTTTTTCCGGAGGAATTCCGGGGAATTCCAGGGGAATTCCGGCTTATAGGAATTCCAGTGTACACATTTTCTCCTAGTGGTCAACCCCTCGGCTGAATATATCGGAGGAAAACCGATGATATTGGGCTATTTATTCGTCAGTCTGATATTTTCGAGATGCTCATTCTGATACTTCATGCGAGATATCAATTCTTCTCTTTATTATTTTATCATCTCACTCATTATTATGTTTTTGTGGTAAATAATTTCGACGAGGTCTAACACCACATTCGATTACTCTCATGGTTTCGACGGACAAAATTTTGTAGACATTTAAAAGAAATGGAAACATTGTTTATATGAACAAAAATTGACACAGTTCAATCTGGATTCAAAAGAGTTCGCCAAAGTAAATAATATTCATCAAATTGGTGACCGTTTTGTATGTTTAGCTCATTATGAACGATAGGAAGTCAGCACCCTTCAGCGTTACACATGAAAGATTCCACCGGTTTTTTCTACCGGTCATGCTACCATTTCTACACATTTACTACGAAAAAGGCTCGACGTATTCACGCCCCCTCAAAAATCAACTTGAAATATTTTGAAACTTCTGTTATCGCTTCTGATGTAGCCTTCAAACTGAATCATGGGGCCTTCAATTTCAATTTGATCTCAAAAAATAGTGAGCCAGAAAAGAGAAAACAGCTTAGGAAATTAGAGTCGCCAAAAAGTCATACAGTTTCGTCAATAATTTGATTCAATATAATATCAGAAGCCAGAACGTGGTTTTCCATAATCTACTCATAGTGGGCAACTCGAGGAAATGAGAAAAGTTGCAATGATCATACCAAAAAGCTCGAAGAGTTTTCGAAATAAAGCGTGTCAAAACTGAAAACAACCATTTTTGCATTATATATCAATTAGAATGATAACTTTGAATCAAAATAGAATTATCTGCGCCAAATTTGGAAATTGTTTTATGATTATGATTTTTTCGAAGTTCCCAATAATAACGCTTTAAAGTTTGTCCCACATGAGATGAGGCTCTGTATATCAAAAACTGTCATATTTCAAGTGTTTTGTGAATTAAACTGTGATTACAAAATAAAAAAAGGAAGGCTATTATATGAATTCTCATTGAAGGAGTGAAAATCCTTCGGAACACCCTCTCTCTGATGGATACTAAACTTGATACTAAATTAATGATATAAAGAAACAGTAAAGATATATTAACGACCATTCTTTTTCTACTATTTATTCACCTGTTTATTCAAATCAATAAAAATTGGATATATTTAAAAAAAAACGTGGAATTATCACAACTTCATCAAAATGTACCGGGTGACAAAGATATCACTCTCGATATCACTGGCTCCTTATAAGTTTTAGACAAGTCAGTTCTAAAAACATAATACATTTTTTCTTCTTCCATGTTATTGTGCACATATACGAAAATATACGTTTAGTAGAAAATTGTTTGTCATTAATTTAGGAAATCTTTATGTCATATGTGAGAACAATATACAGGAAATATTCTAGTGATAGTTTTACTAAATTTAATTTCATCAATGAGTTAATCCAAAGTAGACTCAGAATGGGTACCACCTGTTGAGTTTTAATCATAATTTCTCTCTTCGGAAATCATCCGACAAAAATATGCTGATGGGCTTTGAAACTAAGATCAGAATCAATGATAATGATCTCGAAGTGAATATTCGGAATATTACAATCAACACGATAGATAGGTTGATACCGGTAAAACTTCTGAAAATATTTCCGCAAAGAAGCCCAACTAGGTAATACCACATACCACATTCATAATGATAACTACGTAAATAAATAAGTAAATCTCGACAGATAAACTAACACGACTGAAAATGGATTTTGTCGTCGATATATGTTTGGTTTATCAGTTCAAACACAACGTACAAAGGCGGCATTCGCTCTTAATCTATTTTGAATTATAGGAAATCTATATATTCTCCATATTATATACGGTTTATACATTTACTTCGCTAAACGAATTTTTTAATCTCTTTCTGATATTATAAAATTCTGACTGCTGTATGGCAAATAATGTTATCATGGATAACTTAGTATTCATTATTAGTTTTCGTACAGTTGTTTCAGGTATAAATTTTCCATATATACATAGTACACATCACTTCCCTACAAAAGTATTTGGATTTCGAGTATATATCATAAATACAAATAATGTGTTTATGTGAATGATGCGTTGCTGTTCGATATCCCCAAATAATAGTCTGTAAAAACAAAATATCTAGGAATTTTCTCAAAATCAGTACCATACTATTGAGTATAACATGACTTGAGAGCTCGTGTATTCAAGTCGCTTTGCTCAAATACCAACTGGCTTGATTTGATATACGTCTGGGACACACTGTATATAAGACGTTGCACCAACGAATGGGATGACCCCATGACCATAATATTGTGTAATCATGTGATGTAGTCAAAACCTCGGCTTAGGGCATAGACCCAAAGGAATTACTGATGATAACGCGATAAGATCGAAAGCTGAGAATATTCTGTCCAATTATTGGTTGTTGATATTCATGCATCTGAATGAAGTTGATATATTTTGACCTATTTTGAATGTTTGTATCTTTCACGGTATCTTTTGAACTATTTCTCGACTTTTACCGGGAATACCAGAGAAATATCATCACTTTTGCTTCCCTATGTATTTTGGCATATTATGAAGTGGACGTACACAACTAGATGAAAATCGATATTGGTGTGTTTCAAGTGATCCTCATTCAGAATCCATCATTATTTTTTGTAAGAAAATATTCTAGTAGTACTTTTTGAAAAATGGGTCAATGAAATTGGTCTCAGTTGGCCACGATAAGAGCAAAAATATACAGGGTTATTCACGTCAAACGACACGGAAAATTGTGGCCAAGTCGTTCGATTTTTCGAATGTTCCGGATTTGGGACAGATAGAGGACTATTAGGGGAAAATTTTAAAATTATTGTCAAAAACATAAAATGTATCAAAGTTGTGTTTTTTTAAATGGAATGCCCTATATATTTTTTCTTTTTCGGATTCTACGATGAAAATAAAGGTGACTCTTATAAATGTTCATCATATTTAAACGTTGAAGTTCTCGAGATATTTTGAATTTTGTGAAAATGTAGTCATCTTTTTGAGGATTCAATTTTCAATGGTTGTTGAACTTTTTTTTACCAAATTCAATTTGGAGATGAGTAATGGATCAACTTTCGTGTCACAAGTATTGAGAATTGACTAATGTATACAGGGTGGTCAAAAATTAACACTGAATTATTGCTACTTTCGAATGGTTATAACTTCATTATTTCAAATGGAACACCCTGTATTTCATCACGAGGACAGATGTGAAATTTTATTCTCTAACTTAAACTATTATACTTCCCTATGGCTAACTCTACACATTTTCATGAAAATACCCCTTTTTCAGATTTCGAACCCACCTTCGTCAATTTCAATATTCATCAAGTTACATTAGGTGATTTTATGAATGGAAAAAATCAACGAAACTACCAAAGCTATTTGTAAGTGAATAACCCTGTATAATAAATCTATTGTTAGATGGATATTTAGAATACCTAACCAACAAAAAAAAATCGATCGATTTTACAGGTATACCTGAAAGTTGTAAACTAAGTAATGAATTATTATAGATTCATTTCAAATATACCGGAATATATACTGGAATTATCGCATGTAATACAACTAGTGTATTGATGATTATCGAAACACAAATTCCTTCGATTTTGAGAAACAAATCATGTTGCTTGGAAACTACACGAGCGCACAGCGCGAAGAAATTTTCGATAATCATCAATAACACAAGTTGTATTTGTTCAGATTATTTCATGAATGAAATTAAAGCAATTTCGATGATTTCATATTTATTGTTAATATTAATATTAAACGTACAGTTTATGGAATTAGTTATTTTGATATTATTATGCATTGTAGTTCGACACAAGAAGATTCGTTATGCAACCAATAATACTAGGTACTACATTCATTTTGATTGTTGTCACAATTTGTGGTAAGGTTACATTAGATTAGTTTTATCAATGCTTAAATTATCTAGAATTTGTGGAAAATTAAGTTGATACATATTAATCGTGTGTGTTTATCATGGTTCAGACGAAAATTTGGTGTAGTGGCATTCATTTATTTACCAGAGAATCGGAAAATACTATGACAGATTGCAACTAGTAAGTCGTTGTTTAATTAAACTACCCTACTGCCTACGAATCAGAAAGCGAAATACAGAAACGAAAACACAGCATGTAGGTATCCAATAGCCAATCAGGAGCCGAAATACAAAATCGAAAACATGGTGTTATTGCTTATCCACATAATCATTTCAACCAATTAAAAACGTGTATTTCAGCATGAATGAAATAATCCATTGAAACTTCATTGAGCAGTAGAAATTCCAATTCCAAATGAACTATCATATGAACAGAAAATGTGTATCTATACAGTGAATTTCCTCAGAGTTATGTTCCTTGGAATATCTTACCCCTACCCTAAAACCCTAATCCAATTATATTCGAAACCCTCTAATCCATTAATCATCATTTTTATTGTTATATGGAAGAAAAGGTAATGATGAAGAGTCAAATCTCCAAAAGTACCTGAGCTGACCTTCAACAGGTACTCTGATTCTTTTGTTCGCCATACGACAGGGAGTTAACTTGATTATCCGATATTTTACGAAAACGTAAAGCAGGTAATAAGATTATGGTTAATCCGAAACTTTGTAGTTTTCTCTTGGGAATAAGAAACTTACTAATAGATATATTACACGAAAGTGTGTTATGTCATATGATGTAAAATGATGTTGAGGGTCCTTTTACCACAACACTGGATCCAATGATAATCAACATTTGAGAATTCCTCAAAGAACTCTTCCCAGATTATACCAGCAACAACGAAGAAAACCTGATGATCCTAAAAGTACCTTTCCTTTCAAGTTTGAAATAATTCTATATTCTATATAGGGTGATTTTAGACTTGAGCATAAGAAAAAAATAATGTAAATAATATTGGACAAGTGGCAGAACTAAGGAATTGAAACTTGAAAAGTATGTCTTCAATACTTTGTTGGCTAATGTATACACAGCATGAGAGCATGAAAACTCTGTTTGATATTTCGACTGTGTGAGTTGAATTAGTGAATAATAATCATAAAAGTTAGTATAACTAGATACATGACAATCGAAGCGTTGATGAATTAATAGAACGAGTTCTATTTTAATGTACATCTGGACTCTAATAATTGATTGATATTATAATTATACTTAACCTGCGCACAAAAATAACAGTATTGACGTTTCTTATGATATTATTTTACTACTGAGAACTAATTTGCTGTTATAATGAGATGGAAGTTAACGAATTACTTATTTTTTTATAATTATACTCACCTTTTAATATGGGATCACATATTTATAATACAACAGTAATTATTATTTATTACAGTAATGCGACTAATTCGAATTTACCTTTGAGACTTACACATCCAATCGAGCAAGGTTATAGATGGACGGTACAGGTAAATAAATGACTACAAATTATTCCATTCCCACTAAACATCCTTGTTTACGATAATCATCTTTTCTATCATTTGGATCATTAGGTATCAATTGACAATTAACTTTTTTTCAAGCTCATTCAAGTATCAAGGAGTTCATGTGTGTTCCTAATTGTTTTTTCTCGCCATTAGGCATAATTCGAACCTTCCATATTGGGAATATTCAGACACATTCTGATTATAAGCAAAATTGAGAAAATAACTAACCTTAAAATAATCACATGTAGGTTTGGAGGTTTTTGTATTTTTCATCCTCACGCCGATTCAATGTGTTCCCGTTGGTAGAAGTACTTTGGGTTGTGGAATATTCAAACACAGTATTTGTTGTTGATTGTCAGCATTCGGTCCTGAAGTGAATAGTTGTACAATAGATGTGTTCGAGTTGGTTACTCGAGTAGAACCGATGTTGTGACTGCACTTCTTCGACAAGGAAAGGTAGAAAAGTCATTAGGGAAAACGAGTGATACTAACTGGCCCTTAATCTTATTTTGCCTATTGGGGCATACCTGATTCTCCTTAATTTGTGTTATGAAGAGAAAATGCATTGTTCGGTATTGAACCCGATAAAGGTAAATGGCTCATCCTATGCAGGATTCTCAGAATATCGGATAATCTCTCAAAGCGTCTATTAAAAACCTATCAACAATAAAAGTAACATTGCAATTTCCTAATTTCGAGAATGGCGAACAGTGAATGTAAAATGTATGTACAGGGTCTCCTGTTATATTTTGACCCCTTCCGAGACTCCTTCCCACGTGGTGGTACATCAAATGTGAAAGTTCTAGGGTTCCACCGGTAATATCTTTCGCACTTCCAAAACATACAAATGCGAATCGCAAAATTGAAAAATTTACATATTTTTCCAAAATACATATGGTTTGGCTCATAGCTTGGTAATGTTCCCTCAAGCCGTTTTTCACTTTTCAATTTAGATATTGAATGAAAATTACCAATATAATTTCTGACACTAAAATTAGAAGAAGAAAATACGATACATCAGATCAAAAAGAAAACGAAATTCCGTTAATCTAAATATTGCTTATATCTTGATTCTATATTTGAATCTTAATAAGTGAAAAACGGTTTGAGGAAACACTACCAAACTATATAATATACAGTGAGGACCAAAAGTCCGTCGCCCCCCCTGTAACTTCTTTATTCTACATATTACAAAAAAATGTTGAATACATAAGTTGTAGGGTTTCATTCGATCTCGAGTTTCATTTATACATAATGTCTCAAAAAAGCACGGTGACTTAGAAGTTAATTTTTTTAAATGGAACACCCTGTATTTTATTTCATTTTTAGATTCTTCCTGAAGAGCTGATTTCGTCGATCCATCATACTTGGGGTGTAGCGCGAAAGATTACAGAGATATAGGGTGTGAAAAGTTGAGATTTTTCAACTTTAGGAATTTTTTGTGTCGAAACTATCCATTCTTGCTCAAAACGGCTTACATGTTCCTATCTTATCTTTTCATTTACTATCTACTGACATTTAATAGAAACAAATAGAGGGTGTTGCAAAACTCAAAATTTTGAACCACCCGTATTTGTTTCAATTCAATATCAATCGATAGTAAATGGAAAGTTGAGATAGGGACATGTAAGCCGTTTTGAGCAAGAACGGATAGTTTCGGCACAAAAAATTCCTAGTTGGGAAATTGAAAAATCTCGATTTTTCACACCCTATATCTCTGTAATCTTTCGCGCTACACCCCAAGTATGATAGATCGACGAAATCAGCTCTTCAGGAAGAATCTAAAAATGAAATAAAATACAGGGTGTTCCATTTAAAAAAATTCACTTCTAAGTCACCGTGCTTTTTTGAGACACTCTGTAAAATGAAACTTAAACCATTAAAGAGATCAAATGAAACCCTACAACTTATGTATTTAACATTTTTTTGTAATATGTAGAATAAAGAAGTTACAGGGGGGGCGACGGACTTTTGGTCCTCACTGTATATATTTGCAAACAGAAAAAAAGGTCTTTCATTATAGTTCCATTTGAAAGAAAATGTAAATTTTTCAATTTTGCGATTCGCATTTGTTTGTTTTGTAAGTTCTAAAAGATAATACCGATGAAAGCCTACAATTTTTATATTGAATATTTTTTTCTACCACGTATAGTTAAAGCTGTAGGTAGGTGTCAAAATATAACAGGACACTCTGTACATACAGTATGTAAAAAATTTAATATGGAAATATGTGAAAATGATGATTGAAATTATGAAAACAGGATCAGTTCCCCATCACAAAGGAATTTCATGTTTAGGTACTCTATTCCGTTTCAAAACCGTATTCACAAAACTGTCATGAATATTTCGTATAAATATGAAAAATTATGCAGTGAAGGAAAGTAAATTCAACCTATTGGGTATTATGAGGAGGTGCTAAAAAACGAATTGACACTGATGAATTTGTATGGGTTATTTTTCGAATACGTACGTAAGGACTATACCTACTGAAGAACGTAACCTCGAACGTAACTGAAAGGAGTTGAAGTAAATTAAAGTATATTCCATCTGGTGGAAGAGAAGATAATGAAGAAGCGATGAAAGGTGTAATAATATCAATATCAGAGTATTTTGGAATGTAATTATCAATTTCGTTCACTAAAACTTCAAATTGGTTATTGGAAACTTTCGAAAAAACCTGAAAAACTTAGGAGATTGGAACAGCGTTTCGTGGATTATTAGTTTATTTAATATTTTTCACTTGAATACATGTTATTATAAACCATAAATGATGAATGGTCAACTCGTGTTCAACATGATTATCGCGTTAATCTCATTCGCAAAATTATCAAATATTGTTATAAAAATTAGAAATGTAATTCTGATAACTGTATCATTCTAGAAAACAAACAAACATAAATGCATTAAAAGTTCTTTGGATGAAAATATAGTATACATGATGTACATCGACAATTTTATGTGATATAATATGAAATACATCATAGAATCTGTACCCTGATTCTGTAGCCAGCTGACATCTTTGTCGAGATCTTCGTATTCCATTGGATTCAAAGCGAGATTCAAAGGGAAATTTGTTGAATGAAACACTCTGTAATTCTCTTTGTTTCAATTCAATCAGTGGTATTATCACTTTTAAATCAAAATATTATTCTATTTAATATTTATTATTGAATAGAATCTTTTTGGGAAAGTCTATTTTTTATGTGAACGAATTGTTCCTTCAACAGCTGAGACCTGAAAAATGCTCTCACACGATTGAAGACACAACCTATGATTTGACCTGATGACATTCGTATTATTTGAATATTTGTTCAGAATTCGTTGAGATTTAAGGTTTCAATAATAAAATTATTACTATCTGAGGCTTCAACAATCGTCTCTGAACCTATTTGAAATAATGTATTCTGATATGTTTGCACCATGCAATTATTCTCAGGATTCAAATTTTTATTTCTATAGGAAATGGAATCAGTTAACGTGTAACTACAAGAGTGTCGTTGAACAAGAAGATAGTAACATCCAGTATATATCATTTCCAATAATTAACTATACCCAGGCAACCGAGCAAGCAACACATAAAATGTATACTTCCAGATTGTAGATTGTGGGGGGGGGGGTGTTGTCTGCTGTGCAGCCTCTAAAGCAACTTGACCTATTAGATCTTTTGTGCATAAAGCATAACCCTAAACATATTCGAGGCCGGGATTCCGAGACTTCGAGCAAAGTTTATCAGTTCCCTGGGAACCAGTTCCCTGACATCGGAGGGCTCTAAGAAGACTGCTTCCAGGTACTTGAGCCTCTTGCAGAAGAGCTCTGGGCAATGGCAAAGCAAATGTTATACAGTTTCACAGTAGCGGCAACTGCCATTGTCTGTTTTACCATCTTTTTGAGGTGATACCTCACAGAGGGCAGTGTCCAGTGAGGAGTCCCGTTACCAGTTTCAAGTCTTTTTTGTCTAACTCGAGAAGCTGTTTAGCTTTCCTTGGCAAGAGGTTCTCTAGCCTTTTCGCTTGTCTTTGTCCTGATGGTACTTTATTCCAGTGAGATTTCATTTCATCCGCTTCCTAAGGTCGAAGCTCTTCTCTCAAGTGGGCCTTGGCAAAACTTATTAAAAAGAAACTGTGATGTGCATACTATATATTCTATGAAAACGGGAAAACAGGTGGGTATAATTTTAAATTCCTGAATGCTTCCAGAGTCTGAGCATGTCCGAAACATCCTAGTACAATTTTCAAAGACGCAAATTGTTGATGCCAATAGTTTATTTATTTTCCATCGTTTCTGTTATGTATCTCCCTTTACATACCATTTGGACAGGCAAAAATACGTGACATCCCTGAGAATACACGAATGCTGGTCAAACCAATCGATTTCTGAGTTGCACCTATATCCGGTAAGCGGTAATCCCAGATTAGTAATATCCTGGATTAAGCAGGATTTTCAGTGAACGGCTGCTTTTCATACGTGTTTCAGAAATAAAATTTTTCAGGATTGTTGAAATCATACTTTATTAACCTTTATTTACGAACCTTTTCCATTTTTTTTTCGCTGTTTATTACAAAGTTGAACTAGGTACATCCAAATTGAAATGAACTGAAATATTAGCATCATATCAGATCCACAGCTGAATCCAAATTATTTCATCGGTGTTTACATAATAGAAGTATGACGAAACATATTTGGGGATTCTGGGAAAATTCAAATATTTCGAAATTTGGAGAAATTACTCTAATTCCTACTTGGGTATTCACGTTAACAAAATATTCACAGATATCATAAATTCCTTATTCAAAATATAATATGAATGATATTTTAAATGATGGTATGGAACAATGAAAAATGGAAAAGATCGGGCCAGAAAAAAATTAATTTTCCGATTATTCCCCATAATAGATACGTAATCCTCTATTTCATCGAGCGCAATAATCAAATACTTCTTCACGATCAAACAAATAACTCAATATCCCTGAAGTTGTGGTTCAGATTGGTGATCTAAGATAGACAGCTTGAAATTAAATATATAGTTTGGGACAATATACCTAAGCGATTTTGATTTTATAAGATTGCTCATCTGTATGATCCATAATCGCAATTCATGTATTCGTTACCCTCAAGACGAGCCTCAAGAATACCTACCTATATCTATAATTATTATTCATAGTTTCTCGTAGATATAATCATATGCAAGTTCATATTATGTATTGAATATTTTGAGAAAATTGTACGGATGGTACGGAAAACCAGAAAAACAACAATTATTTGTTGTGAAAAACTGATTTGGAAAATTGAAAAATTCGAGAAGATAATTTTTCACTCGATTTTTCATCCATAACCAAGTTTTTTATTTCAGGAAAGGAAATATTTTCGAAGAACCTCGTGACATAATTTATACCTATTGAAAAATATTATTTAGGTTATAAAAAAATGGATTATGAAATGAATTCGTGCAAGAAAAAAAACTAGAATGTCTAAAGTATCTTTCTCTTTTCTCTATAGGGACGTAACGATGATATAAGTATACCTAATGAAAGATTCGATGAAAGACGTGAAATAATCTGAAACCTGGCTTATAGTAAAAAGAGGAAGAATATAGTAAACTGAAATAATATTTTGGTATCTACTATTGGGAGATACTTTACTCATACTCTGTTCACTGAAAAAATATACTTAATCCGAGGCGAGAATATCTTTTTCTGCACCAAAAAAACTTGGAGGTTCTAACAAGATTGTCAATTGTATTTGTTTGAAATAGATATGCTGAATGCAGAAGTTGTGACAGTGGAAAATAGTGAATACATCGGCGAAGAAAGGAAATTGGAGTTGAATATTCTCTGAGAGATTTCGAAAATATCGTAATATTGTTGGCATTGCTGGAAACTATTTTAGGAAGTAATAACCAACTTTCATTGTATTTATTTTTTTCTTCAAATTCTCGAACAAAGCAGCGAAGCTTTCAATGATTATGATAAACTTAATGGTAAAATATAAAATTGTTATTTGAAATAAAATGCGTTACTTTGATTTTCGATTAAATATTTTGATAAGAAAAATGTTGGATTATTCTTCGTTATAATCTCGATACCTATAGAAAATACAAAGAACATTCCTATCATCAAATCCAGATACAGTACGTTTCAAATTGCACCACCCAAATCAACAAACGTCGCACTGTCCCTCGGCGGGAAATTCAAATCCCCGCACCTGCCGCCAAAACGCAAAGTTTGTTTACGAAAAATCCCCGACATCGAGACAGATCCGGCCTACCTGAGTGGAAGAAGCGTCGGACAGCGGGACCCCTTTGCTGTTGGCTGCGACCCAGGCCTCGGCGAAAGTCTCCATGGCACTCTGGAAGTCCATATTCATCGGGCGAACCCACACCGGCTCAGAACATCACGGCGGCAACGTGAACGCAGCTGCATGAAGCTAAGCGCTACGACGACCCTCACCTCCGCTAGTCCGAGAGCGACTGACTAACCCGATCTGGCGCGCACAGCGGAGAGTCGCCCGCCGCAGGCAGTGGGCCGTGGACGTGTAGCGCGGTTTTCGAAAGCCCGGCCAACCAGATTTGCACGGCTCAATCTTTATCGCCGATATTTCTCGCTGCCTCCCACCCCGCGCGCGTCCGACTAGTTTTTCACGGGGGCGCGCGAAGAAAACTATTTTCTTGGGAGTCGCGCGCGCATGCGCCGCTCGCGTCCGGACGCCAAATGGATAGACGCGGGGGCGGGGCTGTGCCGTCGGGATAGGGCGTTGCGATGCTAAGGTAGGGCCCACCGGCGACAAAGGGCTCCGGCGTATAGGGTTGTACAATATTTTTCAAAAATTGTATACGTGAAACGTGGACCTCCAGAGAAGACGTCGATATTTTTTTGAATTTTTTATTGTCGAGGGTTTTTCCAAAATCGGCATTCAAGAATCGAAAATTTGACATCCTTTTCTAAAAATGTGACGTCACCCTTCGAAGTGGAAGAAGAATTGACAATCTCATACGGCCGTATTCGCAGTACGTTATTAAGCCAAGCTTAAGGCTTGAGGTCGCTTAACGTTACGAATTTGTATGCACCGTATCCACAAAACCAACTCTAAGCGGCCACAATCGGCAGCTTTATATTTCAAGCCAGGATAATGTAGACATCATAACCCCATTTTTTTTTATTTCTGCTGATTTTTTCAATATTTTTGAATAAAAACCAATGATGGAATGGAAGTCAATAATAGAGGAAGAAGGAATTAACAGTTCATAAAAATATGAAATTACTTGTTGCAACTACGTTAGTTTTCAAACCGAGAATCAATGAAATCATAATATAGGTATATATGAAAAAAACAGGATGTAACAAAATAATGTATTTTTTTTTTCAATAATCAAATGTAGCATAATAATAACCATCACTAATTCTATATTAGCACTCTCTTTGATATGAATACTTTATACGAAATTTTTCTGTTTCAAAAGTAACTCTCTCTGTCTCTAATATTTCTATTTCTGATTTTCTTTTTCTCATTATGAGAGCATTTTCTTCTTTCATGTGGTTTAGCTACCTTCCATTTCAACTATGTATTCCAACATTTCAACTTCATCATTTTCTTCATCAGGGTCTCTACGCACACAAAAGTGTTATCATCTCCATCATCATCAAATTTGTTTCGAAAACCCACCATTGTATTTCTATTGATTATCGACATTAAAAGATCGTCAGTATCATCCCTCTTTATTTTTGGAAGGAGGCCTCGATCTGCAAGTTAGACGAACTATTCTCTTTTCATCCGCCAAGGTTTTCCTGAGCACTTTTTTTCTATTCTACATTTTTTCTAAGAAAACATACTGCGTAAAATACCAGTTGATGAAGTACCATTGAAATCATTTGTGATCTGCTCTCGAGTATTTTCCTTCTTTTCACCAGAAACCCTATTGGTTTTCGTATCTTCTCTATTACTATGGGTGCATATTCACACTACACTTATCAACATTTTATTAATAAAGTTACTAATCAGATAATTTTTTGTTTTTATTTCTCTATATTAATTTTATAGTGTTTTCGAAATCGATCGTATGATTGACTTAACATTAGAATTGTTATTTAGAATCCTATAAAACATTATAAACTCAATAAAACACTGGTCTTGCGTTCTGTTGATGCTATACAATCAATAATTAGCGCCCTTTTAATAGCTATTTATGTACCAAGTGCGTTATATAGATCCTAACGCCCGGAGGGTAACATTCACCCGAGGGCCTTTGGCCCGAGGGATGAATGTTGCCCGATGGGCGTTAGGATCTAGTAACGCTCGTGGTGCATACAAGATTTTATTTTTCACGAAAAAATTATCTTAAACGACGTTGTTTACTTCATAAATTTTTTCTCATAGTATTTACTGCGTTCTGGTCGGCAACTGAGCACAAGTGAGCTTCTATGCAATTGCCATGGAAACATTGAAGAGGTTGCTAAGGGTTGTTTATTTAATAAAACGACGATGCATTTTTGTAAGAATTGACAAGCTTGTTAGTGGAGGAAACTAAAAACTGTTGTGTTCATAATAATTATGGAGATCCCACAGAATGTGACGCTCAAAGCTGAAAAAGCGTTAGGAAATTTACTGCCTGTGAAATCCAAACACTTATACGAGAAGGAGTATGACCATTTTCTGAAATGGAAAGATGAAAACAGAGTGAATACCGTAAATGAAACTGTCTTAATGGCATACTTCCAGGAACTGGTGAGTTTATCTCATGAAAAATATTAATATTTTTTATTTATTTTACATTATTTCAGTTTGAACAATATAGTGCAAATAGTCTATGGACCAAATACTCACAGCTGAAATCAACATTGATTGTTAAAGAAAACACTAATATATCAGCATTCAGTCAACTGATGGCATTTCTAAAAGTTAATTCAAAAGGATACATTCCTAAAAAATCAAAGGTGTTGGAAGGTGGACAAGTATTACTTTTCATAAGAAAAGCTCCAGATGATACTTTTCTGCTACATAAAGTTGTTCTGGTAATGGGCGTATTTGGAGGCTTAAGACGTGATGAAGTGGTCAAGATGACAGTTGATGACATTGAAGACAGAGGAGCCGTTTTACTGATCAAGGTACCAGAAACCAAGACCTGCACCTCAAAAAGTTTCACCATTGTTGAAGAAAGCGAAATAGGAGCCTTGAACTTAGTTAAAAAGTACATTGCACTACGACCAAAAGGATGTAAACAACGTAGGTTTTTTTTAACCTACAGAAATAATAAATGCATTGAATTACCTGTAGGTAAAAATACTATAGGAAGTGTTCCTTTTATCATAGCGAAATACCTAAATTTGGAAAACCCGAAAGGTTACACCGGACATTGTCTACGCCGAACGTCGTCAACGTTTCTTGTTCAAGGTGGTGCTTCCTTTGAAACACTAAAATTACATGGAAAATGGAAGAGTAGTACGGTAGCGGAGAGCTATATTGAAGAAAGTATCTCATCGAAGAACAAAATTGCTAAAATGATAGCCCATTCCGTTTCCGAAAAAGAAAATGTCAACGTTCCGAACGAAACGAACGAATGCACATTGAGGAGTTCATCATCGGTCAACTCACAGAACTTCAAACTTGGTACTAATTTTTCAGGAACATTTGAAAATTGTAATTTCTATTTGAGAGAAAATAATTAGTCCCATTTTTATGTACAGTTATAAATAAAACTTTTCTGAGTAATTAATTTATTGAACTACAGAAAAAAACATTTAGCGGGCGTTATGATTCATAATGCCCTCCATAACGCCCCGGGCGTTATGGGTCTGTTAATAGCAACCGTTGCCAAGGTATTATAAAGCAGTAACGATCAAGTGAAAAATAAATATTTCAAAATGGTTTAATGGTTTCCTAGAATAATGATTAAAACTTGACAAGTTATAATCTCTGACCGATCTGCCATTACTTATGTCGTTGATTGAATACATCAATCAACGCTTATGTCACAACATTCTTCTTTTCTATTATTTTCAATATTTTTACGGTACCATCCCACTCTACCAGGAGACGTCAGCATAAATATGATGCTGTCAAATAATTATTTTTGCTGATATCGATTTTCTCGAGCATGAAAGAATATTCCGATTTGATATTGATGCCATATCGGTAGAAGTGAAGTAAGATTTCATAAAACAACAATCAATTCTGCTAAAGCTTTTGAGGTTTATGACCCTATTATTCATCCCTGCGAATCTCCTGATTTCCGCATTCGCTGGAATAAAGTGTGGTGCCCATCGTACCTGGCGCGATGCGAATTGCTGGGCGCCACATGTGCGTCGCGGCGCCCGCGTGTTATTTATGTTGATTTTATTTCTTCGGAGGCCGGAGGAGTATGGAGATACAGAGTCGGTTCCATCTGATGGTGGAGACGTGGGGAGCTTGGCGGAACTCATGTGCGAATTCGTTTTCGATTGTAAGCCCTCGATGTCGTAAAAAACGTGTGGCGGAATGGCATGGGTCTCTAACTCTCTACTCCGACATAAATATACTCCATGGGCTGAAACCCTGAAAATAGTAGGGTATGCTTCAGAAAAAATATCTATAACTTGAAGATATTTGCTAACTCGTTCTAGTTCACTACCACGAGCTTCGTATATTTCTTGAATAATTATTGGAATCTACTATGGGTCTTCCCTTGTAGATTGTAGATTGTAGGAAGGGTCGTTGAGGCCGTGCAGCCTCTCAAGCACCTCGACCTATGAGAGCTTCTTGAGAAGTTTATCAGTTTTCTGGGAGCTAGGTTCCTGACATCGGAGGGCTCTAAGAAGGCCCCTTTCAGGAACTTGAGCCTCTTGTAGAAAAGTGCTGGGCATTCGCAAAGCAAATGTTCTGCAGTTTCAGCGAAGTTCTCGCAGTAGCAGCAACTATCACTCTCTGTTTCACCCATCTTTTTGAGGTGATACCTCTGAGGGCAGTGTCCAGTGAGGAGTCCCGTTACCAGTTTCAAGTCTTTCTTGTCCAACTCGAGAAGCTGTTTAGCTGAAAGGCTCACTAGCCTTTTCACTTGTATTTTATCCTCGCACTTTATTCTAGTAAGATTTCATTTCATCCGCTTCCCAACGTCGGAACTCTTCTCTCAAGTGGGCTATGGAAAGTCCACAGAAGGGTTCTGGGCCGAGAAATTGTGTATTTGCCCCTTCTTTGGCAAGGCAGTCTGCTTCCTCGTTGCCTTCAACTCTCTTATGACCTGGCACCCACATCGAAGTGACCTGGTTATTCGCTGCCAGTTGTCTCAGGGATTGTTTACAGTGCCAAGTCAGTACACTGTTGGAAATTAGTTGTTACTTTCAACAACTTCTCATATCGTTAAAAAATTTTAGTCAAATTCAACAACAATTGTGTCTCAATTTCACTTTCACAATTTTCGATGTAGTTGTTAAATCAGTCAGTTATCGAATTCACTACTGATAATGTCAATACAACAGCAACAAGTTTGCATCAAATGAACAGATGAAATTTCTGTCCAAACAACTTGATATAATCTGTAACACAACAACAAATAATTGTAACTAGAACTTCAATAATGGTTATTGAAACATAGACAGTAGAACATAATCTAGTTGCTAATACATTAATATTAAATAGCGATTTTGTCGCACTCTATTGACAAATTAACATCACCTAGTTTTATAATTTGCAACAGTTTGTGCTCGGTTACAAAGATTTTTTAGTTCCGATCTCTTCGGATATATTCGCTACTTTTCGTTTGTCTTCTCACGAATACCGATTCCTTACAAGTCCCAACCCAAGTTTACTCAGTTATCTGCAGTCTGTTGACGTTGTAGAGCATTAGAACGAATACATTAGGTTTTCCTCTCGTGTAGTCAAGATATAAAGGTAGGTAAGTACCTACATCATGGAGTAGATTGATGTGGACTCGTACATAACTTTTATTTACTCATGCCAATATTAATATTATTTTTGTTTTGTTTCAGTTTAGAATATTTTTCCTGATCTAGAGCAACAAATAACAATGTTTCGTCGGAATCTGCAAGCGCAATAATTTCACATTTGTTGAGAATTTTTCTTGGATTCTCTCTGTGATTATTGAAGTTTCGCTGCAAAAAAGTGAGTATAATCATATCAGTTTTATATTCACATTTTGAAATTATTATTATGGAAGTTTTACTACTTCTCATGCATATTTCATATATTTTTTACTATACTAATGAAGATAACTGCAACATCTAGGTTAAAAATGTTGAAGTTGTGATGTGATTATTTGTACAACTCTTCATTTCAGGTATTTGTTCGATGGATCGATTTTCACTTTCTTCGGATTTTTTCAAGCTACTACTGGATAACAAAAAAGATAACAAAAACTGAGTTAAGTTGAAGAGAAATTAATGTACTGGTAAGATTCGTTCTGAATTATATTTTGAATGATAATGTACTATTCAGTTAATAAATCCAAGTGATTTCAAGAGTTAATTGGATTGAAAAATTCATGACCAAATGAATCCAAAATGAATTATTAATATAATTTTTGTTTCAGCAATTGAACGAGAGATACTCAACACTCCAGGAGGATAGGAATAAGTTGTCTCGGATGACAAACACAGACAGAGGTTGACCAGCATTGTAGTGAATCACGTGCCGCGATGTTCTTTCGATTTACTGACAGCTTTTGATGTGTTTTTGTGCCAATAGTGGATTTTTTTTTGGTATTGTTGCTATGCAGAAAATAAAATCTCTCATGATATATGGTTATTTCAGTATTTTGAACTTTGAATTCTAGCAGTAGAATATTGTTGAAAATACACTAAGTTGTAGTACAATCGACAACTTTTTGTAGCTAGAACTACATTATGACGTAGGACTCATAACAACAAAACAAAACAAAAAGTGAAAATGACAATTTGTAATTGCTCAATTAACTTCAGAGAGTACTGCGAACAGCTATAAGTTGAAGTAGAATTATTAACTTACTGTAGTTAATTCACCAATAAGATGTAGTAGCCATACAAAGAGGCGGTTGTTGAGACGAGCAATAACCATTATGGTGAAAATTAACTTCAAATACTCTTGATATTTCAACTATAAAATGTTGTAGACCTACTGGGACTATATTTTTTTGCTGATTTAGCAACTAATTTCCAACAGTGTAAAGACTCACAAGTGTATGACTTCAGAGCTTTCAGTGCTGCTTGGCTATCTGAGTGTCCCTTTCGAGGCACTCCTGGGCACAAATCTCTATAGCATGTACTTCTGCTTGAAAGATAGTTGGGGTGTTACCAAGGGATTTTGAGAGCCTGAAATTTGACTCTGTAACTCCCACTCCAGGCCTTTCATCCATCTTGGATCCATCAGTATAGCACAGCACTAATGCATCCCTTTCCAGTTGAGGTCCGTTCTCTGTGCAAATTTGATGATTGTTTATGACCACTTCAAACTGCATTTCGAAGTCGTACCTAACTGGCATGATATCTGTCGGTTCAGACATAGGTTCTAGGAAAATATTTTCCAAAATCTTCAAATGTATATACAATTTGATTTCCTGATCTAAGATTTATTTTCTAACTCAGCATTAACTCTAAGGCTGCAGTGGGGCACGTGAATATTGCCCCTGCGTGATTCCCAGACAAGCTAGCCGCTGCACTTTCCGCAGCTTGACTTGTGCCGAAATTTGTTGCATCTTTGGCCACCATATCAATGAAGCGTAGGTGACCATGGGTTTGATGATCGTTTGGTATGACCAATAGATATTCCGGTCCATTCTGTTTTTAAATAGCAATATGGTTTCAGAAAAGATATTGCTATCACAGCAAATATTTGAGGAATTATCGTTTTAAAAATCGACTTTGAAGTATATAATTTGATTTCGCACTCATTGTACTCAACTGATCAGTAATCTTAGCAAAAACTGTCATCTATTGAGTCCTTGACAGCTTGGGTCTACTCTTATATTACTTTGGAGAAATTCAATCGAGAATCAGCTATGGTATAATAGTTTGGGGTAACTATCCACATGCATGTAATGTTTTTTTAACACAAAAGCGAATCATAAGAACAATCGCGAAGGTATCACCAGTATAGGATCATGTCGAAACTTGTTCAAGAACTTCAACATTCTACCGTTGGCAGGTCTTTATATCATGGAAGTACTAGTATTTATATATAAAAATCCTAACAATTTCAATGAGAATAATTCATTTTATGATCATGATACACGTGTAAAAAATAACTTACATGTACCTGAATCACGATTATCTTTATCTTTGAATTCCTTTGAGTCTGCTGGACTTATGGGGCATATAATCTTATTCCTGAAAATATCAAATGCGCAGCTACTGAAAGAAATTTCAAAAATAAAATTGAAAATCTGCTCTATGAGATCAGCCCCTATAAAATTGAAAAGTTCTTTTTATTTCTATATACAAAAATGATTTTAAATATTCTTGTACGTATGTGGGTCACTTCATTTATTTATTTTATTCATTTATCATATTAGTCCTATTGATGCTTCTTAGAGCGCTTTAATGGACCAATAAACTACTACATTTCACTTTCTCCAAGGGATTTCTAAATTATCTGATTTTTGATCTCTTAAGTGGATATGGATGATGAAAATGCCAAAGGGATCGAATAGAAAATGCTCGCATCATGGATAATAGTGCTATTGGGTTGACAAAATAAATATGTAATTTCCAATAAACTTAAATATGTTCAGTTGTCAGATCAGGATGCTGCCAAGACGTTCAAGGAATTCATTTTCTAAATTAGAATATCTTTTTTCAGTTGGATTTAGTGAATAACGCAGGGCCTATGCATTTTTTGTTGTTGAGTTTTACGATAAATATTTCAACCATATAGAAAATTTTAATATATTTTATTTTAATATTTTATTTTAATACTGCATGACAGTACAACTTCATCGTTTTCATTGGTGATTATTGGAGGATTATCCACATATATTGATTGTATTATTCAGAATGATATGTAAGAAATATGAAGTGAGATAATGTTTCCTTTCTAGATTATCGAACCTGATGGGGTGAAATCAACGGACATATATTTCATGGTACACGCCTTTTCTTTTTTGTTACTCTATATATAGGTTTATTTCTGTAACTTGAAACATTGAATATCCTCACCAGACGACACTTGTTGGAATATTTGTAGAATAAAATTCAACCTCCGATTATTCCTATAATTCCACTTCCGAAAAACCGGAAGTCAAATTTTTTTCAAAATAAGTAGAAAATTGTCGTCTAATAGTAGGTAAGTCTCGATATTCCGAATTTCATAAATATACCTATAAGAGAAACAAATCACATGTAGTTACAGGTAAATTCACAGAATGTTGAAGGACTCTAACGAAAATTTTGTCCGTTGAGTTCCATGTTACTCCTCGTTCAAAATAAACCACCACCTGTTGTGCCAGTCATAACTGGATTATTCACTCTTCCTTCTAATAATTCCTGAATCTCTAATCACCTGTAATTGTGTCGGAACGGATATTCCTGAAAACATGGTGAAATAGAATTTTCTAATCTTGAATATTCACAAAGTACCTAATCCCATCAATTGCCCAGGTTCTCAACTATTCGCACGCCAATGGAAAGGAGATATTTTACCTGGCTTATGGCTATCCATCAAATTTAATAGTCGTTACTCAAATAACATTTTTATAGGATCACATATACCTATGAGATCAAAAATTCAGCAGTTGGAAGACAGAGAGGAATAAGAGGCCACTTAAAAAAACTAATTAATTATTGATATAATTAAAATATTTTTGAAGGGAATCATTGATGTTGCCAACACTTATTTCCCATATTAAATTCTTCGACTCTATTCGATTTGTGCTTGAATAAAGCGTGTTTACACATCGTATTTAGGATGTGTCTAATCTTTGAAAAATTAAATCATAGTAGCTGCGCAAATATTTATATCTGGACAATTAATGCTTCTGACAATGACTACTGAATTAACATTTAAGTCTTTGATAAGGATTAAAATATGAGGTGTAAACAGAGGAATTTATCAAAACCTGTTGTATAATGTAGAGGTTAAGCCAGCCCAATGAAATGTCAGTGTTGGCTTCATGAATGTGAGAAAAGATTATATATTATATCTGTTTACAAAAAGAATCTACAGCGTATACTATAGGGATGGCTACCTTAATATATTTATAGTAATATACCTGTTGCCATAGGTATATGTATGCTTTACGTTGTTCATTGGTAAATATGAAAATTTAAGGCCTCTTCTAGATTCGGCTCTACATTACCACTACAGAATACATACCTCAATCGTAATGACGCTGACAAATAGGAATTTGCCTTTTATTGTACTTGTTTCAAATATCGTTTCCCAAGTAGGCGATATGAAATCGAGAGGATGATCTGAAAATGAATTGATTTGTTTTTGTGATAAGCGAGAGATTAACGTGATATTTACTAAAATTAAAACCATATTTTATATCGATTAGTAGCTTTGATATTTTGCCGGTTTATATCAGTTCAGACACGATTAAATCTGGAAATGTGCTTATTTTTCGATTACACTTATCGGTATCGATTAATCATGAACACTGACTGTCAATGTGATATCCTTTGAATGAGACGAAAATCTAGTATTACTTAAAAATATATTTTCTCCCGATATGCAACGAATCAGAATTTTGCGAATTTGCGTTTGTGTTCTATTTATATTGAGAATCTTTGTTTTTGAAATTGTTTACTGAAATAACTAATGTGTCAATTCCATTGTCAATGAGAGCAGATTTCTTGATTGTGTATTCCAGAAAAATTCACGCTTAGTTATACCTATTATCCTCATGCATATCCATATTTTTTCGACTTGAGGTTTCATTATATTTAACACAACCTATGATACATTTTCATAACATCAAAAATGTCAACAAACTGGTTTTATCATAATATATGGTTCTATAGAAATTCTATGAACTCAATTACAAATTCATTGTGCACTGACTCCTCATAGGAGTCCTGAATCGAAAACATGAGAAAGGTCAATTATCTTATTTCAACATCATTTCGTAGCAAATAAAATTCAATATTTTCTATATCGCCAACAATATAAACATTTCACTTCAATTATAAACAGCCTAAAAAAAGGCATAACATATCCGATATTATGAGCACTAGACATTATGACATAAATATCAACCTTAAGTTGAAGACCTACCTATATATATATACCGAGCATCTTGATACTCTCAACTGTCGGAAGAGAGAATAAGAGAATTATGTAGCTCAAAGGACGTCGAAAATCCGCCTGGCGCTTTATAAAATAGAGTCCCGTCTACTGATATCGCAAGAAGAGGAGCCAACCCTTCTCGCAATCCATTAACCTTCAATAATAATGTCCGAAGTCTCACAAAGAGCGATTCAGCACGTCTAAGAGCCACGGCGGTCTTATTATCACCGAACGCTCTGTGCAACAATTAGCTCCAAAGGCTAAGTATATTACTCACTACTTACCTAAGGGCTTTAAACTCTAAACTCAATTTACGCGAATGTAATGCGTAGATATAGCCTGGACCCTTGCTACTTGTTTACCTGTCTAATTTTTGTAGAGTTACGAGAAACTCACTCAGAACTTATACCAGTTTGTATTAAAAGCACATGCGACAGACGAATTGTCATCTTCTATGTATATATAGGTACTAATTATTCGTTTGTGTATAATTGTATTTATTTCAGATTCAAACTTCATTCATTAGTGAGAAATTGAACTAGAATTTTGCCAAACAAAAGTGCATCAGTCATCACAACAATAATTATTACCCACTTGAGCTGCGGGCTTTGTATCAGAACTATCAGAGTGTTTCTTTCTTCCGCCGCATGGTGTCGCTAATCCCAATAAGTGTCTCTTGAATCTTGATATACACGACTCAGTGCGTTGAAATATGCGTAATGGGACAGGCACCGCTTCGAGTGGAGATCTATGGTCTCTACTCGGTTGATTACCCTGCACTGATGAGAGCAAATAAGCCCGAAACGGGTATGTAGATTGTTGAGCGTGCTTGTCTCAATGTGAACTTTGTCACGTCTTAGGAAGAAAGAAACATTTGCGATCAGCATTCACAGTGTGAACCGTTGCTTGGACGAGCAGAGATAATTCAATGTTCTGCGTGGTATTTGCCAAGAAAGTAGTTGTTTTCTGCTCGTGGTCTACCAGGCATTCAAATTCAAATTGTCTTCTATAATATTATATTTATTTGGATTGGACTGTTTTTTTCTTTAAATTCATCGATTAGAATAATTCTTGGAATCCACTTACGTGAATTAGTTTGGCTCTAAGATCCAAATAGAATTTACAATGATTTTCTATGAGACTCATCAGTAAAATCACTCCATCACATCAGGAAAACTTGGATATCTTGGCAACCATGCAACAGCCTAATTCAGGAACCAGAAAACAGTTTGTCTTAGTTAAAAAAAATTATCATGAAATTTGAATGCCCTATGCAACGCGATAGTTTTCATGAAACCCTATGTGTGTAACTCTTGTGATTGAATTTTTTTTATATATCAAATGGTTCGACCGACATCGAAACCATCGTGACCTTATAATTCCACATGAGGATCCTGTCTTGCATCTATTTAGCATCTCAGTAAGCCAGTTCGTATACACGATACAAAAATACAGCTACCGATCACGTTAAAAAAGCCCAGAAATTTCACCTAGCATGAATATATCAAACGAAACTGCCCTCCGGGGAAGTTTTGTGTGTATAATATTCTCCGATGTCTTGAAGGAACAATATCATTAAGCAACTACAAATCAATTCAATCCCACAAAATCTTCTTTGCCAAGAAATACATTCGAATTCAGCTCCAAGCGGTAAATTGGAAGGGCTATACACTTTCACATAACTTCAAACAATGAGATGTTTGCATAAAAAAATGCGTTCGAACATTTCATTCAGATTTCAGTAACAATTCGATTTTTCGAGGAACACTGGATCAGGCTTTCAAGTTGTTATTCATGACTTAGCTAATATGTCTAATCAAATTTCCAATTATCTCACTAAAAGCTTCTCTCAACTGTACGCTACCTGATTCTGGTCAATATCGATTTAATTTAATGAAATTATAGCCCATATTTAAGGGATGCTTTGCATGGATATGATGAAGAGGGACTCTGTTTATCATTTCATATAAACTTCTCAATTAATCGATATCAGTATGGAAAGGTGGTTTCAATATCTGACATCTAGGAATCTCCTGATTCAAATTCGTCTTATATCAAATTGAATATTGATGCCTATTCCTTATTTTTAGTAAAAATGTACAGGATCTTCACCTCACTCTTCGCGTATATTTTGAACCCCCCTCAACTTTTTTATCTATTGTTAATTTTTTTTTATGATCCTCGTGATGATCTTATAAAATTTTTCTTGTAGATTTCGAATATGTTGGCAGAAGATTTGAAAAAAAAAGTTATTGGCACCAGATGTATTATTTTGAATTGGACACCTTTTTTAGTATTGGATAGAGAATATTTTTTTTTTCAATTTCAAATATAGATGTACACTTATCATGTTATATCTGTTAGGTTTCGAGATATTTGACGTTGATATTCGGAATTTCTCCGGATTCTTTCAGCTTATCAAGACATAATGGTCAAGGTAGCTATGGAAATAATTGAAATATCTGATGTTGTCAAATTGATGAATGCTATAATATATCAGTTATTTGTGAGGTTATTTGTAATGATATCATATATAAAAATATATATGATATGATACTGACAAATTCTCTCAAACGAAGAAAACGAAGATCGATTCAATATGACGATGACGAACTTGCATTTTTATTTCGAGGAACATGTAACGATATCTATAGCGCTTGCCTCAAAATAGCTGAGTTTTTTGCAGGAGAATTATGAAAATCATGCAGAAGCACAATGTTCCGTTATGGTTGAAAACGAATATTTATTTATTTTTCCTTACCTGAAAGATAATCCGGATAAAATCTGAATTTCAACGTCAAACATAATATAGGTATGTATATACATTTGAAATCAGAAAATTAAATTCCAATACTAACTAAATATATTGGAGTTTCATTAAAAATATATATCTGATGGTGTCCATTACTTTTGTTAGATCTTCAACTGTTTTTCTGTTAAAATGTATAAAATCTACAGAAAAAATTACCTGAGATCATTTTTTGAAAAGAACGAACAATTGATGAAAAAGTTATGAGTATGGGTTCAAAATATACGTAATATGATAACCTGAACAATTTCCAGAATATATCTGTAATTATATATCCAATAGAGTCATGAAGAATAGTGAGAGAAGATAAAGAATATAGTGTCGTATATGTCAACTGTTTCGACCCTGCAAGCCCCATCAATTGCATTTCCACCATGTACTCCCAAAGACTGAATGCCCAGTATCGTTCGTCTCTTCTTTTTGCTTTGAAGCTGTCGCTTTGGGTTTCTTCTTTGTATCATCCTATTCTTGAGATTGCTGTATCGGTTGTAGCTCCTGTTTTGACTTCGGTACTTCATGAATCCAGAATGGCAGAGATCACGTGCTATACATATATCACGTGCAAAACTTTTTTGATTTTCAGAATTCGTAACAGAACGCTTTCGGCCTTGCTACCATCATCAGTGCTTATTCCAAGCTTTTTTAATACAAACAGATTACAATCATCACGGTATGAATAAAACTTATTTTTTCACATTTATAAATTGTTTCTCCTTTGAGTAGGAACAGTAACCCGGTGACAGTATTCACAATTCTGAAATTCGGAGGCTGTCATGGCCATGAAACCCAAGCCGGCTTTACCTTATCTTATGATGTTTTGAACGCCCCAAAAGTATAATGTTTATTGCCATAGTATTAGAATCAGAGGTAGGTAGTGGGTTTTTGTTCCAGCGGTTGATTACCGTAGTTGATTGAGGTATAGGGCCAAGTACCCTCCAATGTCAACATATCTAAGTTCAAGTTAGCCATAAATAATCTCGACATTTACAGTCTTTCGTTTCATACTTTTCGAAGAATGTTGTCAGATGGACTCAGGAATATAGGGTAACTGAGAAATTTATTCAAGATTGCCAGTTTCTCCTTTGAAATAACAAAACATGATTGGTCGTATTGGCACTCCAAGACTGGAGATTAGTTGACAGCTTTTGGTTTTAGATTCATTGTTTGATATGAAGCTGAGAGAACACATATATATATATAGGTACAATGAGAATTATCACAAGTAATAGACCAGTTTCTTATACAATAGGTTGAGCTCCATATTAGCAGATATAGGTATACAATATCCAACTAGAAAAATTTGACACCAAATCTGAAAAACAAGGAATACGAACAATAAAGAACTATTGCAATTGATGAAGTTCAGAAAGCCTCTTAGCACATCTAGTGTAGAAATAATAATGATGAATGAATACATTATTATTATTATTATTCTTGAATAGCTATATAGGCGCCCACATTTCCAACGCGAATGCACGAGAATATTAATGTACATTACAAAAAAATCATGAAATGTCTTCTATATCCTTTGAATGTAACCATTTCAGGTCTGATATTGCCTCATTGAGCAATTTTTTATAAAATAATGCGATCACATTGCGAAGTGTTTATGAGTATCGACGAAAGATCAAATGAGAAATTACCAAGACGAATCGGAGATAAGGGGTTTCTTTCAAGGGTATCAATGTACTTTTTTCTCGAAAGAAATCGGATTTGACATAATTTCAATGAGAAATACCTAATACAAAGTGCAGTGAACTGAAATCTTGGCAATTAGTTCTTTGAAAGAATATTTCGTTTACGGGTTTTGCCGTTCCAGAAGATTTTTGCCAATCGAACGTGAATCATTAGTGAGGTTTATCAGTGATTTGAGGCACTTTGAAGTTTTAAAAACGGTGTATTTGTAAACTTTTGTAAGGGGAAGCATCAATTCATCCTTGGAATAGCTTAATCTTTATGTATATAACATTAATAACCTTCTGATATTCAATTTCCCATACAGGATGTTTTACCTATACCTTCGCTTGCACCATTGCAGCTAGACTGATGAAAATTGAGGAAAACATTGGATTGAAAGTTATTGAATAGTCGATGCTACTCTTTGAAACTAATTCTGAATCTGATGCTGGGCTTCGGAAGTGATAATTTTTTTCAGGGATCAGGTGCAACATTGCCAAGTTACTCACATTTTAATCAGATGTAACGAAAAGTTATTGACGAGGAAATAATCAACAAAACCTCCGTCTTCCTAACTCATGCTATAAATAACGAGACTAACGAGGGTTGCTTTGCAACTAAGTTGACGGTTAAAAACACTTTTCAAAAACACTTTTCAATCACACCTTATTTTAAGAGACCAATTAATGAATTTGGGTACCAATGTCAGTATCAGTGAAATACTATAGGTGAATGAATGAATTCATCACTCAATATTTCAGTATACTTCCTGCCATTCTGTGGTTATGAAGTCGTTCACCATAGCAGTCTAGCTGATTCCCAAGGGAATACAGCCAGCTTTTGCTTCATGCTTTGAGGGATTATTAAATTGCAGCAAGAATTTCCTTAATACGGTAGTTAGACGATAAGGGAGTATCTCTCCTTACTTTGGAATTATTAACATATGATATTTCTGATATAACAGCCGTTTTGCATAGATCGATTCTCCATTATCTCATTCACCAAAGGAACAGAAATGCATGACTGTATACTATTGTCTATGAGTCTATATCAATCTAAACTCAATTGAATCTCTAGACAGGCTGACTGTCCCACTGGTGGGACACTATCCAAAGTACATGGTATAATAATAAGCAATAAATTATCTATATCTTGTATAAGAGAGTAAGACACAATATCCCTTCATACCTCTGCGAATCTTGGGGGATTTTTAATCAACGTAGATCTACCGCACCCCATTTTTTTAAGTGGCTTAACCCTCGGGCTATAAATTATGAAAAGAAATCCGATAAAGTGTCATAACCTGCAAAAGAAAATCCAAAACTTAATGAAGTCTGTGAACGGCTATTGGAAACGGAGAAAATACACTAAGCACGTATTTTCTCTACACTAAATCAAGAATCTGTCTCTTCCTGAAACCGAAAACAGCGATATCGTATACATGACGACGAGACTTCCCGATACCAAATAATATATGGCCAGTTTATTTAGTTTTGAGAAGCCAAACGGTCAGATAATCTGCGCGGAAGTTCCGAATTTGCATGGGTGAAATATTGTTGTTTTATGTTGTCGCCAGATGCCAAGTCCTGTTGCGAATGTGGACCCTGGATTCGATTACTGGACAACTTAACAGTTCAAATGGAAATTTCTTCTTGGTACAGGAGATGATATCGGATTTATTGATTTCACATTATTAGATGCATGCGGTAGCAATGCAAATTATAAAACTCATAGGGGACACGTAAACAACGGAATATGCTTGATAGAAAAGGAATCTGGCGAAAAATATTCGTAGAAACAATTAATGAACGAAACTGTATATATTTTGTAAATTTGTAATCAATCATAACGCCGACATCAAATCGTTCTTCATCGAAATGTAAAATACCATAATTATTATTCAGATTATATCATTAGAGTATTTCTGGGAGCTGAACTCTAAGCATGTGAACACTCCTCGAATCTGTGCGTTGTAGATGAAGTTGTTGGATTGTGAAATAGATTGTGTAGATTGTGTAGATTGTGTAGATTGTGTAGATTGTGTAGATTGTGTAGATTGTGTAGATTGTGTAGATTGTGTAGATTGTGTAGATTGTGTAGATTGTGTAGATTGTGTAGATTGTGTAGATTGTGTAGATTGTGTAGATTGTGTAGATTGTGTAGATTGTGTAGATTGTGTAGATTGTGTAGATTGTGTAGATTGTGTAGATTGTGTAGATTGTGTAGATTGTGTAGATTGTGCAGATTGTGTAGATTGTGTAGATTGTGTAGATTGTGTAGATTGTGTAGATTATATTCTGAGAACCTACCGGAACCGAACCGAACCGGAACCGAACCGGAACCGAACCGGAACCGAACCGGAACTGAACCGGAACCGAACCGGAACCGAACCGGAACCGAACCGGAACCGAACCGGAACCGGAACCGAACCGGAACCGAACCGGAACCGAACCGAACCGGAACCGAACCGGAACCGAACCGGAACCGAACCGGAACCGAACCGGAACCGAACCGGAACCGAACCGGAACCGAACCGGAACCGAACCGGAACCGAACCGGAACCGAACCGGAACCGAACCGGAACCGAACCGGAACCGAACCGGAACCGAACCGGAACCGAACCGGAACCGAACCGGAACCGAACCGGAACCGAACCGGAACCGAACCGGAACCGAACCGGAACCGAACCGGAACCGAACCGGAACCGAACCGGAACCGAACCGGAACCGAACCGGAACCGAACCGGAACCGAACCGGAACCGAACCGGAACCGAACCGGAACCGAACCGGAACCGAACCGGAACCGAAACTAAATTCTTGACCCGAACCCGAACCGGAACCGAAGTTTTCAATTTCCTTTGGACCCGAAACCGAACCGAAATTTCCAATTTCCTTTGGACCCGAACCCGAACCGGAACCGATATCTCGTATGGGTCCGGGTCCCTGCCTTCAACTCCCTTGTGACCTGGAACCAACATCACAGTGACCTGGTTGTTCGCTGTCACAGTCCCAAGTCAGCTTAGACTCACAAGTTTATGACTTGAGAGCTTTCAGTGCTACTTGGCTATATGACAGAATATATATTCCTGCCCTTCGAGTATCCCTTTCGAGGCACGATTCCTGAGCACATATCTATAGCATGTTCCTCTGCATGAAAGATGATTGGGGTGTTACCAAAAAGGTGTTACCTGTTGGATCCATCCATAGATCTTACTGCTTACGCTAGATCCGGCATCCTGTAGTAATTTTTGGGTCAAGAGGAGTCTGCAAGAAATTAGGTACTATGGTCACGTGGGACAACACATTTGTATGGTCAACAACTAAAACGACCAATCAATGGCTTAGTACCGGATCTAGCGTAAGCAATAAGATGTATGGATCCATCAGTATACCACGCTACTCTACTTGTGAAGTAAGCACGGAAGTGAAAACTTTGCATCTGTTAAGCAGTTTTTGCAATGTACCTCACATGATCATCCTATAATAGGGATTGTTGATGGTAATATCGAGCACAGATATTGAGGACTTTATCGGAACAGTCAGATCTGGAGAATACACAAGCTTGAACATTGGTTAAACTCTACTGAATTACCAGATCATCATTTCAATATTCTAGCTAGATCTTCATCCACAATATCTACCTGTCTACCACGTCGCTAAATATTTTATTCCCAGGAATGCAGATATACGAGGATGCTTTATATTTCATTCCAATTGGTAACTCCTTAATATCTACGAGTTATGGTTGAATCTTATCCAAATGTCGAATACCTCAGAGACATCGTTAATAGTGTACAAATAAATACTCTCCAATGAAAATTCATAAGCGTACACACAAACATATTTTTGGGAAATCAACTAGAATTTCTTCGCAGAACTCTCACATCATTCATTTTTATTGTAACATCGCAAATGAATCAATAATTTATGTTTATCGAGTGCATCAAAAACATACTGGCGAAGTTTAATGATATAGAATCATTAGAAGTTCTTATTAAAAAAATTTCGCCTGATGATAGCATGTTGATAAACATTTTTGTTTAGGTGTTCTTAAATTTTTTTCTGGAAAAAACTCGAGAAAAACGTATAATATTGATTGGTTTCTGTTTGATACATAAATTGTTTCGAGTTCCTATCATATTTCGCTTTGATAAGTAGGTAAGTACGTCTATGTTAGAAGGGATATTCAATAAGGTTGATCTGTTCGTTATGCTTGCTTAATTCGCCTGATGTATGTAATAAAGAGCATGCAGGTTGATTTTGCTGATGATGTCCCTTATTGGTCGACCAATATTTATCCACCCAACTAGAGTAGGTTTACATAACCACATACTGTCAAGAATTATTGCAAATTATAGAATTAGCAGCTGGTCTTGGAAATACGTCGAGTGAAACCTGAATATGAGTTGATTTTCCAACAAGAGCAAAAGTCGTGAATAGGTATATGTATTCGAAAAAATAGAACAAAAAAATTGTTACATGAAATTGGGTTGATGGGATATATTTCTTATTGGCAGATTCCTCTTTCAAACTAAATACGCTCCCATTCCAACCGTGTACAAGTATGAAGAGCCACTTTGGTAATTGATTGCATCTAACGAATGCTGGAGCGACTGCTGAAAAGGGCAAAGGGTAGTTATGAGAGAGTCAGTGCAGAAACTGTCGTTAATTCTTGGGGTTCTGTTTTCTTTGTCAATTATGCATGTATCTTGAATAGCTCATCCGTTGGAATGTGGTATAAGTAACACATCGTTTATAATGGTTTTTCATATATCAAACTTTTTAATATTATTAAGAATGAGTCAATAGTTGGCAATAAACAATATCGAAAATATTTAGAAATGAAAAAATTAATTTTTCTGATAGGTATTCATATTTTAGAAATTTTTGAAGGGAGTCCACAATAAGTTATGAAACTTCAAGTGAAAAACAATTCGGTCGCATTATGATGTGGAAAGTATAATAATTCATTGATAATTATCGATAATATTGATAATATTGATAATATTGATAATATTGATAATATTGATAATATTGATAATATTGATAATATTGATAATATTGATAATATTGATAATATTGATAATATTGATAATATTGATAATATTGATAATATTGATAATATTGATAATATTGATAATATTGATAATATTGATCATATTGATAATATTGATAATATTGATCATATTGATAATATTGATAATATTGATCATATTGATAATATTGATCATATTGATAATATTGATAATATTGATCATATTGATAATATTGATCATATTGATAATATTGATAATATTGATAATATTGATCATATTGATCATATTGATAATATTGATAATATTGATAATATTGATAATATTGATCATATTGATAATATTGATAATATTGATAATATTGATAATATTGATCATATTGATAATATTGATAATATTGATAATATTGATAATATTGATAATATTGATAATATTGATAATATTGATAATATTGATAATATTGATAATATTTATAATATTGATAATATTGATAATATTGATAATATCGATGATATTGATAATATTGATAATATTGATAATATCGATGATATTGATAATATTGATAATATTGATAATATTGATAATATCGATGATATTGATAATATTGATAATATTGATAATATCGATGATATTGATAATATTGATATTATTGATAATATTGATAATACTGATATTATTGATAATATTGATAATATTGATAATATTGATAATATTGATAATATTGATAATATTGATAATATTGATAATATTGTTTATATTGATAATATTGTTTATATTGATAATATTGTTTATATTGATAATATTGATAATATTGATAATATTGTTTATATTGATAATATTGATAATATTGATAATATTGATAATATTGATAATATTGATAATATTGATAATATTGATAATATTGATAATATTGATAATATTGATAATATTGATAATATTGATAATATTGATAATATTGATAATATTGATAATATTGATAATATTGATAATATTGATAATATTGATAATATTGATAATATTGATAATATTGATAATATTGATAATATTGATAATATTGATAATATTGATAATATTGATAATATTGATCATATTGATCATATTGATAATATTGATAATATTGATAATATTGATAATATTGATCATATTGATAATATTGATAATATTGATCATATTGATAATATTGATAATATTGATAATATTGATAATATTGATAATATTGATCATATTGATAATATTGATAATATTGATAATATTGATAATATTGATAATATCGATGATATTGATAATATTGATAATATTGATAATATTGATAATATCGATAATATTGATAATATTGATAATATTGATAATATCGATGATATTGATAATATTGATAATATTGATAATATCGATGATATTGATAATATTGATAATATTGATAATATTGATAATATTGATAATATTGATAATATTGATAATATTGATAATATTGATAATATTGATAATATTGATAATATTGATAATATTGATAATATTGATAATATTGATAATATTGATAATATTGATAATATTGATAATATTGATAATATTGATAATATTGATAATATTGATAATATTGATAATATTGATAATATTGATAATATTGATAATATTGATAATATTGATAATATTGATAATATTGATAATATTGATAATATTGATAATATTGATAATATTGATAATATTGATAATATTGATAATATTGATAATATTGATAATATTGATAATATTGATAATATTGATAATATTGATAATATTGATAATATTGATAATATTGATAATATTGATAATATTGATAATATTGATAATATTGATAATATTGATAATATTGATAATATTGATAATATTGATAATATTGATAATATTGATAATATTGATAATATTGATAATATTGATAATATTGATAATATTGATAATATTGATAATATTGATAATATTGATAATATTGATAATATTGATAATATTGATAATATCGATAATATTGATAATATTGATAATATTGATAATATTGATAATATTGATAATATTGATAATATTGATAATATTGATAATATTGATAATATTGATAATATTGATAATATTGATAATATTGATAATATTGATAATATTGATAATATTGATAATATTGATAATATTGATAATATTGATAATATTGATAATATTGATAATATTGATAATATTGATAATATTGATAATATTGATAATATTGATAATATTGATAATATTGATAATATTGATAATATTGATAATATTGATAATATTGATAATATTGATAATATCGATGTAATGTGCAATAATAGTATTGAGATTCATGTGATGTAATAAGTCATTGCGAAAAATAATGTCATGTGGAATTCAACAGTGTGATCTGCAAATATATGGGGTGTCCTAAAACCATGCTGCAAATAAAAGTGAAAGATTCCCATAGAAAAATGAATATAACTCTTTGCTCGTTGCATATATACTGGGTGTTGTTTATTCATAACTTTCACAGTTCTGAACATTTTTCCACCAAATTTGAAGAAAAATCACATTATCAGTTGCCACCAGTGGTGTACAGGAAGGGTATCATGGTCCCTTTTATTCCGTATTGGAATGGTGAATCAGAAAAACCATTTATTTTCAGTTTGCAAGAAAATTACGCTGTTATGGATACAAACATACTAATAATCCGAAAATTGTTCAGAATTAAGAATAAGGCATATTGTTGCTTGAGTCTGAAATCATGTATCGCAAATAGATACGTATGTCACGGCAAAGAAAGCAATAGGTTCACCTGTCATCACTTGCACAGATTGGTGGTATGACAAAAATATGTTACACTTCCCTATTTATGAATGAAATAGTAAAATCACTACGAATGACCTTGAGATGGACGTGGTAGGAGAGCACATCCAGGCATGAACAACCTAGGTGCACACTTCTATTGGTTGATACAGTCATGTGATTCGAGTCGTGACATGTGAAATTGGTATAACTACTACTCGAATACAGTAATAAATTCAATGAATCTTTGAGAACTTTCGAGCTAATATCCTGAACATATCAGTAGAAATTGTTGCAATGGTAAATAAACCTATGAATATTGACATATTTTTTGTTTTCTTTCAGAATATTTCATTCAACAGGACAACAGGTAGGTTTCATCATAAGAGTAGAATTCTTAAAATTTTTGTTGTCTAATCCAAAAGTGGAATTGAAAATCTTTTGAACCAGATTTTTCGCTAATTAAATGGACTGGATACCCATAACCTTATAGCCCACCTATGCTAAGATGAATATTTGGAAAAATACACCAATCAATTTTATAATTATTACGGCACAGTGAAAAAGTTGTGATTGGATAGCTTGAGATATTCATATTGAAAACATCAAAAGCATTCAAATACTATTCATATGTCAAGTTCTATGAACAAAATATTTCATCAAATGAGTATTTACAGAAAGTGACAGTTAGATTCCAGATAATCAACTGAATTATGTCAATTCCTTTCATCTGTCTCCTCAATGGAACCAATTCTTCATTAATTTTTCTTCAGACCAGTTAGCAGAAAAGGACATGAAAAGTATGATGGCAGTGTCACAGCAATAATGGACATAAAATGTAATTATACTCACAAAAAAGGGTTATAAACCCTTCAACTGTTCCTCCAATCCCAATAATGTGATTATCATTCTATGAACATCTTATTGTTTTCGCTTTCAAAGAATCTCTATACTATGATGGAAAATTGCGTAGTGATATACATATCTCAGTCTTCCCCAATTCCACAAAAACTATTTTAGGTATGGAATTCAGCTCATTCTTGTATCACATCAATTATTATCAAGATAAGGTCACGTTGAAATAGTATAGTGGTAAATGTCAGTAACATGATGAATCCACCAAAATCTATAAAAAACACAAAATATAATATGGTCTAATCGCTTATTGAAGTAGCAAATTGTGCAAATGCTCTTACATATGAAATCTGGTAAACAGAAAACGTAGTGAAAGTTTCATGGACGTTTGGTAAAAACTTCCCGCGTAGCCAAGTGGTTTCTCTGTTCACTGTGACGTAGAGATCAGTGATTAACAATGTAGTTGACGTTTTCCGAGGAATGTCACTAAGTGACAGCATTGCTGCTTGTGTGCAGAAATAATTAAGAAAGATTAAGTGACAGCATATTTGCGCTCGCATCCATCATTATTGAAAACGAACTCATTATTATGTTGCATGATGGAAGATAAAAGAGACAGTTAATTATCTAACACATCTCCTGATGTAGCAGAAAGTGCGAACATTGTAAATTCGAACCTGCTACCAGAGAAAACGAGGAAAAGTATGAATTATAATAGATTCATGACATGGTGCCATGAAATGCTTGATTGCTACAGATATCAAAGTATCCTAAACTTGTCGTATTTTTTGAAAAACACCAGTATGTTGAATATAAAGCAAAAATAAGTTTGACTATATCTTTTTGATTCTTAACGTATTATAGTTGTGGGATAGACCTAAGTTTTCAAGTAGCCTCAATAGCCAACGGGTTCAAAGCGCGACTTCTCATGTCGCCAGCCCGGGTTTGATCCCTGCGCAGGGTAATTCTTTTTTAATCTATGAGTCATTTTCTCTTATTTTCTGTTAGATGTATAAATTATTGGATTGAATTGATTGAAATTAAAGATTTAGATAGAAGTATCGAGTTTTCTTGTCTGGGAACTGTGTTTGTAGAAAAAATATTGTGTGTATTTCGAGCGCAAAGTGTCTTTCCGCTCTCGCGCGATAACTGTTTTTTTTGAGCGGCAATTTATCACTTTGCGCTCTAAATACACAAATAGCTATTCCCGATTAACAAGATTTTTTGTGGAATACGCCCATTCAAAAGACATAATACAATCAGATATATATTCATGCGGCTTTGCGTGAGAGTTCAAGAAGAAACGGGCGGAAGAACAAGTTCTAGTACAAAATCGCATAAAGAATACAAATTCACCGATGTTTTCAAGTGGCATTTCTCATTCCCGGATTCTCCCACTTCGATCTACAGCACTGGCGTTAGGGCAGGCGGGCATTTAATCTTCCAGGAAACACGATTTAAAGGGATCCCAAAGAGGAAAATCAACTGACGGCTGGTGCAGTCAATGAGCTAGCTGACCGCTCCCGCTCTCGTTGGTTTGGAATTTGACGCGACGCGTAGCGTCCTTTGGTTATTTCCTTGATTAATAGCGTCCCTATATATACAATATAGGGTCATTCAAGTCGAGAGTCTATTGAATGTTACTGTTTTATTCTATGTTTGGATTTCACATTGAATTCTAGGGGCACTTTATGCATCCTTAAAAGTCCAAAAGTCGCCGGTACTTTTTTTGAATTCACGATCCTGAAATTCGAAATACTCTATAACTATATACCCAATAGAAGATAAATAATAGATAATTAGTTATCTCTCTCCAGGGGCCATTAATATTCAAGAAAATATCTATATAGAAAACAGAGACATCACGATGATCTAGATGTTAACGGGGTCGTAAATTCAGGGTCTAAAGCAGGGATTCTCAAACTATTTTGGGCCAGAGATCCCTTTTTCAAAATAAACTGATACCATACATTAGAAAACCTTACAGGGTTACAAAGAGACAGAGCGATAAAATTAGAGAGAGATGTAGATAGCGCAAAATTCAAAGGTCCAGTCATAGATATGCGCAGTTTTGTTTACATCGTTGTCATCATTTTATTGGTTATGGTATGTTGTTTTCGATTTACACGATTCACGGTCCATTATTTCCGATGAGTTTATGTTCTTACAATGTGTAACATATTTTCCCTAAACTATAATTCAAAAGGAAAAGTAATTAAGGTTTCGAGGATTATCACAGCATAGATCTGTGATCATAGGTATATACCTTCATTGTATGGAATGTGAATCAGGTACAATAATATGTTTATTGGCAATCATTACTGTGTATATAAATACTGCAAATCATCTTCAAATAAATCGGGAAATATCAAATCTTATTGTTTTCCAAAGAACGAAAAACTGTGAGTACTTATATTGAGTGATATTATTGACTTCGATCAAACTTTCATGGGAATATCAAAATTTTTGCTATACCTATACTGCTATATCACATTTCAAGTTGAGGAATTTAGATTTTGATCATTTATTAGATGATTGAATCGTGTTTTATTTTTCCTGATGACAAAGAATGGGCTACATTCGAAATATTCTAATTTTATCGTAAAATTCATTCAGAATCCATCTTAATCCTAATAGACACTAATTTCTGATGACAACTTGTTCATAATAAATCACTCAGAAGTAGGTAATCTTTTATCACAGATCTTTTATATTGGTGTTGATCATGCATTACCAAAATGGCAACATTGCATATCAGTAGTGACAACGACTATCCGGCAACGGCGATGCGCAAAATTTAAAGGTCTGAGATCAATTGAAACGGACATCAAACAAAATGGGCGGAATGTTCATCTGTAAGGTTTTCTAATCTGTGCTAATACTTCAAAAAGCATATCTCTACACTGAGAAAATTATTTCATCGTCACAGCAGATTTTTCTGCTGCGATAGCCAAAAATTTTGGCTACATAGGGGACAGGAAATATCTTTACTACTGCAGAAGAGAGCACTCTACTGCCAACGTCTACCTGTGGTAGCACAGCTACTTTATGAAGAACTTGTTTACAGTTTCAGCTAAGTAACTTTGCTGTCGTAATAAAGATACTCTCCTGTTATGGAAGAGTTACTATGCTATAGTAGGAGAGATATTTGTTGTTGTTGAAAAGAATGCTCACTGATACAGGTAAGAGTCTTTATTAGAAGAGCAAAGTTCTTGCCTAGAGCAGCAGAGTGTTTTTTTAGTCAGTGGAAGTTAATTCTCTCACAATAGCAAAGATATTTGCTGGAAATATCCTCATAGTGATACCATTTAGCGCAATCAACAAAACTAGGATGTGAACAAAGTTTAATCAAACCCCTGAATGTTCATCAATCGATACTCAAATTATTGCCAATTTCTGAAAATTCAGAGATTCGATAAAAGTTCGTTTATTCTAGTTTTATTGTTGCACGCACTATGGTTCCACTTTCGAAGAGATTTCCCTCAAATATAATGCTATAGTAAGAGAATTAACTTCCACTTGCTAATACATTCTTTTTAGACTGTCTCAGCCTATAACATCATAATTGTTCAAGGGACTAAGAATTTTAATAAAACAACAGTACCTATGCAAAATTTAATCAATTTATTCTTCTATATCGGTACTTTATCAGTCTCAAAAAACTTAAATCTATATATGAGTATAGGTAATGAACAAAATATATTTATTCAGAATGTCAGGGCACTCATAACTCAGTATGTATATATACCCACGATATTTTACGTTCACATTAATGTATTTATCATTTCAGAAATCTAAACATTTTCAAAACGATGTATTTTCTCAACCACATAAGTCAATACTTATTTCCATTTCATGGATGAAATAGTCAAATTATTAATTTAAACAATTTCAAAGGTGTCAAAAGATACCAGTTCTTCAAATAAAATACAATTTATCCTGTTACTTCCTTCCACCAAAAAGGAAAAATAATGTTCATCATCAACCATACCTCGACATTTGGGGTCTTGTTAACGTCTTGATATTGCTTCGAAGATTATACAAAGAAAGTACTATACTTTTGAAATAGCTATCACTATAATATTCATGATGGCAACTATAATAAGAAATCCCAGCTTTCAAGGTATATGCTTCAAAATGATTGTCGTCCATCTCTCAAGATCACTTAAATTGTAGTTAATGTAGTTTATATACACTCGTTGAACCATATACACATGTATACGTAGGGATCACAAAAATTCAAACCAAACATGCGTTAAGGGTTTCACTCAAACTCAACACGAATATTTTTGGTAATACTTTGAAATATCCACTGTTACTATGTGAAAACAGAAAAACACCGGAATAGTCGACGGACGAACGACGGACGACCAGACGAGATGAACTGTTGCAAGTCTGGCGATAAATGAAAACGATACCAACCGAACTGCGATTTTGGCATATCCATATCGCTTTCAGCTAATAATTTTTGCTGGGCTAGCAAAGAACATTACAGTTATCATAAAGAAATATTTCGTGATGCAAATATTTTCTGCTAGGATAGCAGAGAACATTACTGTTATTATAAAGAAATGTTGATGAAATCTTCTTTGCTACAACAGTAACCTAACTAACTATCGTGGAAAAGTACTTTTTCATGGTGGCAGAAATAATTTTATAGAATTGCAGTTCTACTACTACAGCCAATTTCTTTTCTGTGATAGAGAGTTTCTTCGCAATTACAATAAAGCAGTTTCAGTAGAGTGATCTTTTCTGTAAGAGCGAAGCAACATTACTACGTTTGTAACTTTTTTGGCTACGACAGGCGAAAAAAACTCAGCAAAGATCTTTCTCCTGGGACTTTTCTCAGTGTAGTTTTTCTCCAATTGATACAAAATACTAATCAATTTGAAAACTTTGCGGTTAGTTAAGTGAATGGACAAAATAAATAGACATAAAATTCACTAACTATCAAGTGTTATCAATAATTATTGATACGAAAATAAGAACTTGTGTTAATATCGATAGGTTTCAATATTCAGACCTCGTCGACTCCCATAATCAGCTATCGTTTATGTCAACACCTCGGAAATGGAATCCACGAGCCTCAGCGAATGTTTGGGAGCTTAACTCCAAACATGTGAACAATATTCCATAACAGGTCGAATCTATGCTTTGTAGATCATGTTGAGAAATGCAGTAGTTCTTGGCACGGAATAAAAAACCGATCACATGATCATCCCGTGACATGGTATTGTTGTTGGTGATGGAACAATCGTGCCTGACATCATCATAGAAGGCGTTGTGAGGTCTGCCTTCAACAAGATTATCAGTTCTCCATTTCAAAATCCCAGTAAAAGTATCGATTTGTCTCCGCCTTGCAACTCTGGCTTCCCCAACCCATAGATGACACAGGGGCTATAGATGAGAACGAGCTGTCATCTTGGTTGGTGTCCAAACAGATCCTTGCGGAACACTGGCGTTAATAGTCATTCTTTCAGATGAAACTATACATCAACGACCAAATGGAGAAGAAAGCTGTTGAAAGTTGTGAAAGGGTATGTTAAGAAGCTGAACTCCAAACATGTGAACAATACTGTTCACATAGTTTCCTATGCCTTCCTCAACAGGTTATTAGCGTTCTGCAAAAGGTTTGAGATTTGTTCCAATAATCAGCACGGATTCATAGATAAAAAATCAACGGTAACAGCTGTTGACTCGTATTATGAGAAACTGGTGAACTTGATAGACGGGGGTGAATGCCCTGTTGGGATTTTTTGTGATCTCAGCAGGGCATTTGACTGTATTGATCATGGTATTTTACTGGATAGACTCCTGAGATATGGAATAAGGGGTATTCCCCACCATTGGCTCCACAGCTTCCTCAATTCAAGAAGCCAATACGTTTCTGTTGATAATATAATGTATTCAAAACGACTAGTCACAATTGGAGTCCCTCAGGGCTCGGTTTTGGGACCTATTCTTTTTATATTATATCTGAATGATTTGGATGACTTACCAGTTCAGTCTTCTTTCACTATGTGCGCAGATGATACGTCACTGATAATATCAGATAAATCAGACAAACTTCTATCACATAAATGTAATGAGACTTTTTCGAACGTACAGGACTGGTTCAGTGCAAACCTACTTCACCTGAACATGGATAAAACAAAATCCATTAGATTCCATAATTGTCAGAAAAACTGTTCCGATGTGGTAATATCAACAGAAATTTTTGATACTGATGTCGAAATTGTTCAACAAGTCAAGTTTTTGGGCCTTGAAGTGGATGAGTGTCTCACATGGAAAAATCACTGTCGAACACTAAAATCTAAACTGAACTCTTTTGCTTATCAATTCAGAAATCTGAAACTTGTCCTCAACGAAGACCAACTCCTGAAATTATATTATGCCCAAATAGATTCCAGACTAAGATACGGGGTGCGCTTCTGGGGCCTGTCCACCTCATCATCAGATATTTTCATTGCACAGAAACGCATTATACGTACTAGTTGGAATTTCGAAACGCTCATCCTGTAGAGATCACTTCAAGAATTTAAAAATTCTTACGCTACCATCACTGTTAATTTTTGAATTCTGCTTATATGTTTATAAAAATCGTAGTAACTTTACACCGAACAATTCTAGGTACGAATACAAAACACGCCAAAAAGATAACTTTTATATTCCCTTCAGCTGTACAAAAATCCATTACAATTCGACTAGTGCAATGGCTACTCGAATTTATAACTTATTGTCAGAAGAAATAAAAAGTGTGGAACAATCTACTGTTTTAAGAAAAAATTGAAGGATTTCCTAGTGACAAAATGTTTCTATTCTGTAGAGGAATATTTACAAATTTAATATGTTTTTCTAATTATCAACTTTTTTACTTTTTTTTTCGTTCTTTTTAGATGTAATCTTAAGTTGTTTGTGAGTTGATTATTGTTTTATTCTACTCATATATTGACGAATCCAATACAAATTTTCATTTGTCAAATGGAAAATAAAAATATTATTATTATTATTATTATATTATGAAAATGTTAGTTGACTTTTGCAGTCAATTAATAATCCTTGAAGCATACACAACGTACGTGTCGAAGAATATGAACATGACTTCTGATAATAATGCGATGAATTAAGTGAAATTTAGTTACACTGAAATCATAATTATAAAACTGATGAAATATCACTCCTTCATTTATATGAAGAAAATATATTTTGATGAAACGGATGATTTTGAAAAATCATTTATTTCGCAGTCCTTATCCCTCAGATGGAGATTAAATTGTCGTATTCGGGGCGACAGCTTTAGTGCTTTCTAATATTCCAGTGCAAAATAAACCCCGAGAGAAAAACGATGATAGAGCATTCTTAAAAGGCAATTGTTATGCAAAACGGGCATGGAGCCAAATCACCACCTGTTCAGAGAGAAAGAGCCTTTACCGTTCATCCTCGTCAAGCAACTTCTTTCAAGAGTCCGACAGACTAAGGCCGATCTTTTGTATTTGCTCTATTTTGGAACGAAGTCGCGGTATTACCGACTTCTTGGACTGGAAAGAAAAGCTATCTAAAAGGTTTTAATACCGTAGTTAGAATAATTGCTATTATATTTGAGATGGCAACTAAGAGAATGAAGACTTAACCAGGGACGGAGTTTCTCATCGATTTTATATACCTTTATTCCAAAGGATAAGCATAATTTTCATGTCTTGATGTGGCAGTATTTCTCATTCTCTTCCCTACGAATGAATCTATACAAGAATGAAATAAGTGTATTCCATTAAAATCATTATCAAGAACTACTGCTGAATAACCATGACATGGAATAAACGGGAAACTATTTCTCAGAATTGAAAATTAGCAAAAGTTTCATTATTTACATGCTCTTTTCGTCGATATAGGTATAATATACGACTAATCAAATTGACCAATACAATGTGAGTAAGGTAAAGACACTGACTGGGTCGGAATCTTTCGTGAAAATGAGGTAACGAATTCAAGATGGTGGACGAGTTTTGAGATTATGGCCCGATTTGTTCCCAAATTGGCATTGTGTTTTCGTGGTCAAACATTAGGATTGTTTTGTGAAATTCATCGAATCAAAATGGCGTCTCCAAGATGGTGAACGAGTTTGAATCCTAATAATTTGATATCTTGCACTCGCTTTTTTAGGCATTACATTTTGAATTATCTTTCACCTTTCAGTTCCATTGCTATAATATCCTGTTAATTGAATATATATTTTCTCTCTCTCAGTGAGAGATTTTTCAGAAATGGAAAATCCTAACTACAAGCTTGATTTAAAAGAAGTAATCGCGTTAATTTTTTCAGCGATGCTGCTTCAAATGCGTTTGGGTTTTCGTCTTCCACACCTCATGAAAGTTTAGATTCAGGAAGTTGCGTTAAGGAAATATTGAATGGAAAGCAAATGAGATATGGAATTCGTATCAGTCGTTGATTACTCTGTAGAAAAATTCTTTTTGTCAGAAAATCATGATAACTAGTATATTTTCTTGACCCGGCACTGTTGTATACCATAAGCACTCGGATTCCGAGGGCGTACTTCATACGCACGATTTAATAAATTAAAGAATCTTCGGTATTCTCATTGCACAGCTCCAGATCCAGCATCACAAATCTCATTCTTCAGGAATACAAGTTTTCTGGCTTCTGCAGCAATTAGTCTGTCTCTGTATTCCCGAGGCTTACGGGCTATTCAGGATGAGATGAAACGTTACAACTTGGCCGTTCGCCAATTAAATAAATAGAATCATGAAATCGAGTCTACCTAGGTATACATGTACTTTTCCATAAAGTCGAAGTTTACTTCTTATGGAAATGGCTGTTTATATTCTTCCTCATTTTTCTCGAATTATTTCTATCATCTGATAAATACTATAGCTCAATCTACTTCACTACTTCTATCCGTTTCTTTCCCAGTGTTTCGTGGATTTTTTCAAAAAATATGATTGAAATTCATTTCGAATCATCCAAAACGCGAAGGAACTCTTGGTTGAACTCTAAATATCAATATCAAATCATATGTGACACGTATCTATTTGTCCGACGATATGCCCATGTCGTCGATTGTTCTGACATTTTTTTGAAATTGCTGTCACAAAACAAACGACATTCTGCGCATTTGTCATGTTCATGAAATAGTTCGTCTTATTATGACATTTTGAACATCAAATAAAATAATTGGTATTGAGGTACACTAACGTATATATTCGGTAAGTTAACTGTCATCCACTTCGTAATATAAATGAATGATTCTATTCCCTTATCAAATGATGAACGATACGAGATATCATTGTCTGATCATTATATTTACTTCATCAGATTCAATACTTTATGGGTAGGTACATTATTTGGCATCCTCGAATGATATTCAAGAATTTCTTGCTCTCGTAGCTGCTACCGATATTTTTTGTTTGGCAGATCAATACAGCATCAGTGTCTGTCATTTCGAGCGGCTGTCAATTTTAAATTTGAAAATTGAGAATGTTAACGGGTTATCGGGTGAAAGGGTTATCTAGAAATGTGTTTTAAGTGAATGTTCAACTATGCCGACCAAGTCCATTGTTATACAGGTTACTGTTTTCGAATTTTGTAATGATTTTTGAGAAAAATTTGTTAAAATGATCTTGCTTTCGAGGTTTTCAACGTCTTTTTTGGATTGCGGAAAGGTTATAATTACATTAACTTACATATTTCGTCACTCACCTCGAATATTAGGTGTACAATGTCGTTCATTAAATCGAATTAATTTCTCGTCAATATGTATGAATCTGGAGATTCACGTTCATATTCAATTCCGAAAAAATCCCAATATAACTCTCATCCATAGATTGATCCTTTCCAATATGCGCATGCACCATTTCATCTACTTGGGTGTTCACCAATTCTTCGACCGAAATTCTTATATTCAAAAAACTACCATACATATTTGAAAGCAGATTTGTAAACATATTTTTGAATTTCACATATAAAAGAAGATTAGAAGTTTTCATTTTTAGTACAGTGAATTTTGTTCATTCAGTATCATCAGTATCGTGTGTATAGAATATTCCTCATGAGGAAAAAGCATATAATAATATAAAAATGAGATCGATGTCGAATAAAAGCTTTTCATCGACTAATTTCTCGTTTGTACGAAATATGTACACCAACTTTTGTTCTAACGAGGATTATAGGGTTTCATCGAGACGAGAAATCTCGTGTCGAAGGCACTTTCTTGTCTCGATTCGAGACTCTCGAAATTTCGATAGTCTTGAAAGCAAAAACTTAATGTTATTAAAAAATGCTATGTATACGTCTGATACAAGGCCAAGGCTGCACCAAAATACAGGGTATTAATGTTAAAATATATGCAGTGAACTGAAAGCCGCGAAAACCGAGTATAAACACAAAAATACAGAATGTTGTTTCGAATGAAAATCAATATAATCCTTGATGTGTTGGTTGAATCTTTTATCCATACAGTTAAAATTTACGTAGGTATGGAATGTGAAAGTTTAAAATTGTTTCTTCGTTCGTAAAGAGAAGAGTACCAGCACCAAAAACAAACTCAATTTTTATTATCGATCCAAAAAAAGTATCGATATTACGCAGATTATTTTTTCGAATCTAAATGAGTTCTCGATCTCGAAAAAATCTCGAAGTTTTTTCTTGATCTCGTCTCAAAAATGAATAATTATCGAGATGAGAAATCTCAAATTTCGAGAATCTCGTGATATCTTATAGAGGAAACCATCAAGATACTGATTCAAGTGATTTGATTTGCCAAATGGAACAAATCTAATCATTCCCTTGGAATGAAAAACGGAGAAAGCTGCGATCAGTAGTTGTTTGGTTAGGAAGAATCAAAGTTAATGGACTCTGAATGAAAATTAGACGGAATACTACGTTGCGGCAGGGAGACCCTGATCTGCATGCGATAATCCTCTAGCATAAACAACTGAAACGCATCTAAGACAAGCTCAACGTTCGCATTCGAAGTGAAAATACATCAACTCATAATCCCTGATATTAAAAGTAATTCCGAAAACAGTGTACAGAATCTTGGACAAAAGCATCAGGGACTAGTATTTTATTTGTTCTTCCAGTTTCGTCTTTCCCTTAAGGTCGCAAACAAGTTGACAGAAAATGCAAATAATTTGCAGGATTCTATCCCGAAGACATAATGAATCAGAAAGGTTTTTGCTAAATGATCACCAATTGTAGTGGAGAGAGCTCTTGAAAGAACGAAAAATGAAATACGAGCGACTAACTCATTTGACAGGCATCTACATAAAAAGTTATATCCTTCAAAAATAACAAAATAAAACAAAAAAATCAAAACAATCCTTTTTACAAATGCCCCAGAAAGGGAAAAATAGGCATCTTGCGCGGCAAGCTTCTGATTCTGCTACTAACAGATTAACCTAGAAACTGGATCAAACAATGAACAACATATTATTTTTCCCTTTTCAGTTCATGTGTAATGCGTTCGTTTTATAAAATTAATATATCATTCCGTCCTTTTCACGATGTTCTCTGAACATTACAGGATATCCCTCTTCGTGAGAACCAGAACATAAAAAAATACTTATTTGTTCAATTATCTTTCTTGACACTTTCAAGTTTCAATCCAATTTTGAATTGAATTTGCCCATTATCAAGAAACCATCTTGAAGCTGCCATATAAATTTGATATATTATGACGAAAAATTCCTAATATCGACTCCGAAAACCTCAAAATACTAGTTTCCAATAGGATCGATTCATAATTATAAAACGTGTCTACGTTTTTGGTGCCGCCATGTTGAATTTTCGAATTTTTACAAAAAATCGGACCATAATCACAAAACTAATCCGCCATCTTGCAGCCGCCATTTTGTTTATTTCTTTAACAAAAATTCAATAACTCATTGACACCGGAATTAAGAACACAACTATCGGAATGACATCAGAATGACATCAACATTAGTCCAATTATTCTCAAAACTAACAATTCACTAGATGAAAACTTACAGGAAAAATGTGTATAACACTCATTCAAATCGTTTTTTTGAGCTCGACAAAAAATTATCAGACCCACTTGCGCAGTGAATTTTGTTTTCAATAACAGGGTGGGCAAGTGCAGTAGCAATTGGAATAAACCGTTTATTTCATATTTTGGGGCCCTTGCAGAATCCGGGGAATTGGGCTTGAGCCCCTATAGCCCCCCCTCCTTTATCCGCCCCTGGGTACACCCTGTATAGGCATAACAGTCAAATAGAGCAATAACTTGGTCGGTTCTGGAAGTGAATTATTTATTTATGTATTAAGGGAATTATGAGGGCCTTAATTACCGATGGCAAAGTTTGCGTCCCGAGGGCCTCTGGCCCGAGGGACAGCAATTGCCAGAGGTTATTAAGGCTCTATAATTCCCGTGGTACATAGATAATTTTATTTTTGACCGATTTTTATAACAATATGTCCATATTTAGAACGCAATAAATGTTTAAATTCATAACTTTTCTGGTATATTTGAATTAGGTAGCGTTGATTGTAGCATTGTTGGTTGTTGCTAGGTTGTCGCTATGTTACATGTTTATAAGCAAACTTTCTTTATCAATCAATGTTTTTCCGTTAAAAACGTGTTTATTTTTTACCACAAATCGACGATCTTTTTCTGATATAATGGAGGATATTATAAAAAAAGCGGAAAAGCAAGACAATCATTAGTTCCATCGAAAAGTGAAGCCCTATATCAAAAAGAATACAACTTATATCTGAAGTGGCTGACACAGAGAAATGTTATGTCAAAAGATGCCAACGAAACTGTCTTTCTGGCATATTTTCAAGAACTGGTAAAGTATTTTCAGTATTTTCTGGTAGATTTGTAAATAATTGTATTTATTCGTTGCAGTCAGAAACGTTTAGCCCAAATTCGTTATGGACTAAATGGTCAATGCTCAAATCGGTGACCATATATGAGAAAAGAGATATCACCAAGTTCAACGAACTAGAGGCTTTTTTGAAACGGAAAAGTGAGGGGTATAAGCCGAAAAAGTCTGCTGTCTTATCTCCTAAAGATGTCATCAAATTTCTAAAGGACGCCCCTAATGAAATTCATTTATTGCATAAGGTAATTTTTTTCTCATATTTTTTTTTTCGTTTGTTTATTTCGTTTTATTTGTTATAGGTTGTTCTAATTATGGGTTATTTTGGAGGATGCAGAACTCAGGAACTTCTAAATATGAGTATAGCAGATATAGAGGACCGGGATACTGTTATGGTAGTGAACGTACCGGAAAGTAAAACTGGTGTATCGAAGAAATTTACAGTTGTGGATGAAAAAGAGTTCTCTGCTTTGCCTTTATTGAGACTTTATATGTCCTTGCGTGCTGAAGGTACAAAACGATTTTTTTTGAGCTTCCGACAAAATAAATGTACAACTCAGCCAATTGGAAAGAATATGTTTGGCAAAATTCCCAGCAAAATCGCAATGTATTTAGGATTGCCATTGCCTTCGTCGCACTTCTGCTACTGCCCTAGCCAATGCAGGAGCAACTATGACAAACTTAAAAAGACACGGAGGTTGGAGAAGTTCCACGGTGGCAGAGGGGTATCTGGAGGACAGTATTGAATTGAGAAATAAAACGGCGCGTATGCTGTCTACTTTGCCATCAGAAGAGGCAGGCACCTCGACTGTATTGAACAGCAACAGCACCACCCATAAAAAAGAAGAAATTGTTTCCAGCGGCGGAAGTAATTTTCAGGGAACATTTGAAAATTGTACATTTATTATTTGTAATGACGTGAATAAGGAAAATATGTCTTAGTTTTCATTACATATAAACGTTTATAAGCATTTCTTGTATCATTTTCACCTGTAAAAGGTAAGAGGGAGTTTTTGAACCTTAATATCCCAAGGGAGTTATGACCCTCATTATAGATAACGTAACTATGACGATATAAGCTTATAATGTCACTGTCAGAAATAAAATGAATAATGCAAAAATATCATAATCTGCTAGAAAACTTTTGCACTGTCACAAGGGGGTCGAGGTAGAAGGGTGAGGGGATCTATTCCCCGATCTGCATTCGATAATCCTCTTGCGGAGACATCTGAACCGCGTCTAAGACGTACATCGACACGCGATGGGCTAAGACGGAGAGTTCGAGACAAGGTATGATCACGTTAATGCTTTTACTATGCTCCGAGTACCGCAAGAGAGCGTGAATTAATTCGGCTCAGCAATGTATTATGTCTAATATGCGAAAACACATTTGGCTAATTCCAGAAAGACATGCAGATTTCAGTGGTGGATCGCTCGAAAAATCTCACTGGGCGAGGATATGGTGAAATATGTCACAATAATTGTTCGGATCCAAAATAAAACGTCTTGATGTGGGAACTCGTGAATGTAACAATCGATAATGAAAAGATTCAGCAAGAAGCTGAAAATGTTGGTACACTGAGAAAATTTTTTCATCGTCACAGCAGATTTTTCCGCAGCTATAGCCAAACATTTTGGCTACATATGGGACAGGAAATGTCTTTACTACTACTGCAGAAGAGAACACTTGACTGCCAACGTCTACCTGTAGTATAGCACATAGCTACTTCAGAAAGTACTCTGCTTTTCATTATATTATTTTGTTCTTGAAAAGTAGATTACTAATACAGGAGGGATATTTGTGATACAGAAAAGAGTCTCTGCTGGAAAATCAAAGTCCTTGCCAAGAGCAGCATGAGTGTCTTTTAGTTATTGAAAATTAATTCACTCACAATAGCAAAGATATTAACTGGAAATATCCTTGAAAGTGGTACAATTTAGCGCATTCAACAAAACTAGGATGAACAAAGTTTAATGTTCATCAATCGATATTCAAATCATTGCCAGCTCTTTCTGAAAATTTGGAGATTCAATTAAAGTTCGTTCATTCTAGTTCTATTGTTGCACGCACTATGGTTCCACTTTCGAAAAGATTTCCCGCAAACATAATGCTATTGTAATATAAGTAACTTCCACTTGCTGATAAATCACTTTTGGACTGCCCCAGCATATATAACATCATAATTTATACACCTTCCAATCGGTGGTATCACAAAAATTTACACCGAACATTCGTTGAGGGTTTTACTCAAACCACGGAACTATTTGAATGAACAGTGAACAAAACATCTAAGATTTAAGTAGGTTCTATATAGAAGAAGAACACGAATATTCCGGTAATACGGTGAAATACCTACTGTTGACAGTGAACAGAAAATCAACGGAATAGTCGACAGGACGAATGACAGACGAAATGAACTGTTGCAAGTCTGTCGATAAATTGAAAACGATACCAACCTAACTGCGATATTGGCATGTCCGAATCGCTTTCAGCATTTTTTTTTGCTGGGCTAGCAACGAAAATTACAGTTATTATGAAGAAATATTTCGTGCATGATGCAAATATTTTCTGCTAGGATAGCAGAGAACATTACGGTTATTATGAAGAAATATTGATTGAATCTTCTGCTACAACAGTAACATACCTAACTATCGTGAAAAAGTACATTTTCATGCAGAAAAAATTTTATAGAATTGCAGTTCTACTACTACAGCCAATTTTTTTTCTGTAATAGAGAGTTTCATCAGTAAAGCAGTTTCAGTGAAGTGTTCCTTTCTGTTAGAGCGAAGCAACATTACTAGGTGTGTTACTTTTTTGGCTACTACAGGTGAAAAAAACTCAGCAAAGATCTTTTTCCTGGGACTTTTTTCAGTGTAATATTCACGATCACAATTCGAAGATCGAACGGCTTTGTCTCACATTGATTATATTCCATTATCAGCAGACATTAACGATGGAACTGTATTAATTTTTTTGTTTGAAACTTGCTTATTGATTAGAAGGTATTGAGAACGTTTTTAATTATTTTCTTAAGTATTTGATAGTTCGGCACGAAGGCATTCTTGGAAAACTTCCATCCAATGATATTTTCCTGCTACAATTATTGTGATACATGTGTGACGTATACATGCATTTGGCTCAATCTCTTGCAATTTTCATAATAAAACTGCATAAGCTGCAACTGTTGCGTCCGTTTTATACCTATTTTTGTAATAATTGCTTCTGATTTTTCATAAACAAAGATAACTTTTGTATAATTCAATAAAATCTACGATGAAGGCTTTCGAAAACTGCCTCAAATCAGACATTGTAAAAATGATATTCAAAAAAAATCTAAACAGGAGAGACATTGTAGTCGAAATGTATGAGGCGTGGACACGCATTCTTTTGAGTACATCACTCCATATGTTTTGGCACCAATTTTGTTGCCGCATATCAACAATCTACTTGATGTGACTTTCTGTCTCGTCCACAGCTTTATGGATGGTAGTACACTTCATACCGCCTCTTTCCCTATAGATCACATGTATTATCTCATGATGCCAGAGGTGCAAGGACAACAGTTTATCATTATATGATTACCTATATTTTTGCACCGGGGCAGACAAATATAATATTTATTTCATAATAATATTATTATAAACGGATGTATTCCAATGTGTGATCCAAAATTCGAAGATCCACATCTTGACTAAATTTATGGAAACGGACATGTTCACCGAGCTACTGATGCATATAAACACTCTGTGTGGCCTCACGCTCTTCGAAAATAATCGTTGTAATCACGCTAACAAGTACTGATACTACTGATGCTTTAAAACACTTTGTATGTATGGCTTCACCATGTACAGCCGACTTTCCGCCACATTGATTGTCTAACCTTTAGCTCATGACGATTCCCATTTTCTTTACGTCTTTAGGATGATGCTTGAACATCGAATAACACTCTGTCCGTTCTTCCACCAAATATACTAGTTTCGAATATCCAAATATGTACTCTTCAAAAAGAATGTTTCATGAACTTTGGCTTCTGATGTATTTGGAAACTCTGTGATATTATGTTATATATTTGAAAACATTTTTTCAACCTGTAGTTCATAAAATATTATGCATATAATATTGGGTACATTCACCATATTTTGAAATGTAATGCATTCACCAATTATTGAAGATGAATGAGTCACAAGCCCAGAGTCTAGACAAGACCCACTTATGTGTATAGTCTCAATATGCACCATGCGTAAAACTTTAACATTATTGATTTCTCAAGAAATTCTCCCATTTATAGACAGGTGAATTATATAAAAAAATCAATGAGAGGTTCACACTGATTTTTTCGAGATGGTCTTTTCAGATTACATGCTTTCATATACAAGGAGTCCTAAAAGTATAGAAACTGCTGAATATCTCGAAAGATACGCTTTGAATCGAGAATCGGAAAAACGCACTTATTATTTGAAATTATTGTCTCACAACTTAACTTTTTCGCAATCTCGATCAGTTCTCATGGCTTGTTAGTATAGTAGTAGCTCAGATTTGCGTAGGATATTTAACTGTTTCAACCAAAAAAACAAGCGTTAGGTAGCTTTTGGAAACGTTAAACTAATTAGGATAAAACTATGACTTGGTAGTTTACTGTTACCAATACACTGTTAATAAGCATCTGAAAATATTTGTAAACTGCTGATACTGCGAACTGTAAAATAAAATATAGATAATATCGAAATATTTCATTTTCTGGAGAACCTATATTATAATGATATAAAAGAGGAATATAAAGAGAGTTTTTGTCATATCAGTTTTTTTTGTGAAGGATATTGAGGGAGAGGCAAATTATAAACGATCAGAAACCCTTCTTGCCAGTTGGTACGATATGGATATGGAAAGAGCGCAGAAATCGACAGCATCGAAGAGTTCGATAGGATTGTTCATTTACGTTTTTCAAGGAATAAGTTCACCGTCACACTTGTAACGAACGTGTAATTTTTCATTACGTGCTGAGATCAAGAGACCAGAACGTGATCAGATTTGAGTTTCGCCGACCGCGGCCAAGCTGGGAGGTGGGCCATTATTCACCCACCCTCAGCAGCCCATTATAATTTTTAAGCCCCAATCTTTACCATTCTACATTTAGCTTTAGACCAGGATCGCAATTTTTACAGCGATGGCACGTCTTAGTGGGCTCAGTGCCCTGGCAAATGCCTAAATCAACACGAAAAATAAGTTATTCAAATTAAAAATGTAATTTCAGCGTGCACCGAAGTTATTACATTTTAATCCTCGACCCCTGATACAGCGTCTAAATGCGAGACTGTTAAAAATATTAAGCAGCGGAACAAATCGACAGCCGAGCTAACGGAATGTCTTCTGAATACATTAGACGATCAACGAAAGAGTTGGATGAATCCGACTCAGAAGCATCGAACAGGGATGGAGGCGGAAACCGACGGCTAAAGGGGATGATTCCACACGTGGAAAATTCGCAAGCGATGCACACGACCCCTCTCACTAATCTATGAGAAATGCAAGGCGAAAACACTGCTATTGATGTTCTAGATAAGAACTAATCCTGGTAAAAATAGAGATGGAGGCATTATGCTATTCACACGAGTGATGTTGAATAGAAACAAATATTCGTTCTGAACAAAATTTTTTAATCGAACTTTGATAATACATTTCCAAATGAGAATAATTTCCCAAGATTCCATTTACCTAGATATCATATTTCAATCAATACTTAAATGACAAACCCTAGATTCTGAATTGAAAGAAAGGCACATCTCGTGTTGGCCAATTAAAAATTATACACAATTCGAATAACTGGTACACAACGAGCAGAAGAAACAACTACTCTACTGGCAAATACCACGCAGAATATTGAATTCTGCTCGTATTCCATGCAACGATTCACACTGTGAATGCTGTTCGCAATTGTTTATTTCTTACTATAGGACGTGACAAATTCACATTGGGACAGGCACGCTTAACAACCTACAGATCAGTTTCGGGCTTATTGGCCCTCATCAGTGCAGGGTAGTTATCCAAGTAGAGACTTAGAGATCTCCACTCGAAGCGTTGCCTGTCTCAATGCATTTTCGTCGCGTCTATTTGACCGCACTGAGCTGCGTTCTAAGGGACAGTTGGAATTAGCGACACCATGCGCCGAAAGAAAGAAACACTCCATAAACAAATCTCCCATGTGAGCTGATAGCTCGACGAAGCTAAATCAATGCAAAATAAAAAAGGCATGATGAAATTGGGCGAAAGAAAGACATTTCTCGTCTTATCCAATTAAAAATCATACACAGTACTAGATTATAGATTGTAGATGGGGGGGTCCCTTAGTTTATTCGATGCCCGGGATTCCGAAACTTCGTGCAAAGGTTTCCTGGGAGCTATATATAAGGTTTCTGATATCGGAGGGCTCTAAAAAGGTCCCTTCCAGAAACTTTAGCATTTTGCAGAAGAGCGCTGGGCATTCGCAAAGCAAATTTTCTGCAATTTCAGCGATTTCTTTTTGAGGTGATAACTCAGAGTTCAGTGTACAGTGAGAAGTATTTTTTGTCTAACTCGAGAAGCTGTTAAGCTTTACTTGGCGAAAGGCCAAGGTGGATATAGGATGGTGAAACAACTCTTCAATTCTTTCCGCGAAAGGCCGTTTGAGAAGGTATATATAATATTTCGACGACTTGAATGAAGATGGCGGTGAGATCGAATTTCAAGGATAATTTCTGTAGATTGTGTATTTCTGTGGTTCCAACCTGACAGGCGTGTTTTGAAACGACATTGAAACATAATATTTTTAGAAAAAATTATCATTATTTTCACTCTTCTCGGTATTTTTTCTCATAGAACAGATGACACTGACAGAAGCACAGTTTCCGTTTAATCGACACAATGTATGGCGCCATCTCTGGTAATTTCAGGAAATATTACTATGGTATGAAATCAAGTAGGCAAAAGTCTACAGTTTATTCTAGTGCTTGTTAATAGGAAGCTGTTTCACCATCCTATATCCACCTTGCGAAAGGCTCACTAGCCTGTTCGCTTATCTTTATCCTGGCACATCATTCCAGTGAGATTTGATGACAAATGCTAAGTCAGGACCCCAAATTGCTGTATCACATACTAGCAATAATTAAATCTTTGGAAAATACTTTTGATGCACGGAAAACTTGAAATGCAGTCAGTCTGGGCACTAGTTTTAGTCGACCCTCTCGACAAATATCAATACTACCAACAGAACTCCCAGTATATCCTTTGAAAGCGGAAGTTTTCAATCGATTAGTAAGTACTTTTTGTATTTGGTGTTATTTATTACCTACAATATGTTTCACTTCAATAAGGAATGCACTGAGTTAATCTGATAAACTTAGCCAACCATTATTGCAAACAGGACAACACTGTCTTCTGCCTAAAACATTATTGGTTGGTATCTATAGTAGCAATGCTTTCCACAATTGGAGATTGGGGAGAAACAATATTTTTCTCTCCAAACGAATATACAAAATCCTCTCGCGAATGAATTGATTTGAGAAACTCAATACCAATGCTATAGACGGAGAGGGGAGTTTTTCCAAACCTTTCACCCGTCCCTGGTATTCCACAACCATTATACAAGGATTAGAGCGAAATCACGGGCACGACCTAACCGTCCTTAGCCCCGGCATTGTCTCGGACCGAGTCGTTTGGAAAAACGAATAAATATCTCAAGAGATACCAAGATACTTCTGGCATACCGACTAATTCCGCGCGATGTGCCATAAGACTATTAAAACTCTAAACGCAATGCGAACCGAGCTTTCATTATTTGTAATCTAGCGGGACTTATGGAAAAAGTTTCCATTTATTTTTAATTCCCTATATTCCACCCTTTTATTGAAAGCCGAGGAATACATCTTACCTAAATTTCTGCAACCCTATTGTGGTTATAATCGCGTTCAGATGGAACGGCTACACCGAACAAAATTGAATTGGGGAAATAATGAAACATGCCTGATTATTCCGAATGAACTGATGAATATATCTTGGAAATAAACAGATAATGTTTCTCCAAGCCATCTGTTTCCATCAAATGGGATCGCCTATCTGAATAAGATGACACCAAACTACTACCAGAAGAGGACAATGATACTCAACTCGTACTTATATGTTCAGAAAAGTAAGACCTACGAATAATTTTTTCTGTCCTGATTTTTATTTTCACGAGAACGTTTTTTCAACCTGTCTTGTCAGTCACTTATTATGATTCTTGTTACGTTGGTTACGGACCATGTATTATTTTGGGCTGATTTTTTTACGAGAACATGGCGTTTCAATTTCGTTTTCTCTCGCACAATTTTTGACTACTGAAAGAAAAAAGATCTGGACGTATCCTTCCGAAAACAAGTTGATTTCCATTTAATACTCCTGCCAGTCGGAATTTACAGGGTGTTTCAGATTTGGGTCACATTTGAGGAAACCCTCGATCTTGAATGTTCATCTTGAGTTAATTGTGATCTTTATATCTTCTCATATAAGGTTTCAGCTTCAAAATGAGCCTGAGATTTTGATAATCGGTTAAAGAGGAAAAAAGTTATGACTGCAAAACCAAAAAACTTGATTTTTTGAGATCACTCTGTAAATAAAAGAGATAAGAAGATAATTTTGGAGATGGCCGAAGGTAATGAGATAATCTTCATGCCTCTGCTGTTGAAGTTGAAAAAAAATGTTTTTATTCATATGGGATCCTTTTGAAAATTCCGAAATTTTGCACAGTTTCAAAAAACATCCTGTAGCAATTTTATGGAAATAACATTATGTATTGAAGAAGTACGAGATTAATGCTGAAGGACTGAGCTAGTGAACAAAGTAAACAGAATTCAAATTTTTCAAAGTAGAAAAAAGTTATTCAAAATTCAACAGGGGCAAAATTTCGGGGTGCGACGTAATTAGTGTTGCGTAGTTCACATATGCCTTTATAACTCGAAAAAAATATGAAATTGTTTATAGTATTTTTGCAAAAAAATCCGGCTTGAAAGAGTTAGAACTTATGACTTGCAACTTCAAATTGTATAAATGGATACATTGAAAACCAATGGTAGAACTTCTCACGACTTGTAACTAAAAACTAAGACTTAAAATTGTTGGGTGAATCTACCATAAAAGTTTGGAGGTGTCAGGCTCAACTGTGTTATTCTTTATAGTAGCACCTATACACACATAGCAAATGAGAGATAACAACAACAGATCTCTATAAAATATAATCAGATGCTGTTGACTAATACAATGATGTTCAGAAGACGAAACTTTGATGCACAATAACAATGTAAGTATCGATAATTTTATTTCGAAATTGAGAAGTAACCCATTGAAGAGGATAAAGTGTGTTTGAAAGTGTGTTTTTAACCGCCAACTCAGTTGCAAAGCAACCCTCGAAGTCTCGTTGAGACTTGTATGAGTAAGGAAGACGGGGACCTTAGCTTTTTAAGTGTCATCCGAAGCACTACTCGGCTGGTTATCGTTGAGAGTCCGAAGGATTGATATCTAGGTACCAAGAATGTTCGGTTGGTCACCAATCTCCTCCCGCTGAACGATGCTACAGAAATAAATAAAATTTCTAGTAGCCCCGCCGAGATTCGAACTTGGAACCTCTCTAGTAGACTATAAGCCAGAGATACACGCACTCGACCACCAGCCCAGAAAAAATTTTTTATACAAAACGAGACAAACATTCTGCACTCATAAAATATAAGCTATGGGGATAATGAGTGATTTGATAAGGAAATAAAAAATATATAACAATACTTTGCGAAACAGTGACATGCTCAAATGTTTATGTTTGGAATATCTGATGGCAAGTGAATTATGAAGGTAAAATGATCGACTCATTTAACTCTGATGATGTTTCTGTAAGTGAGATAATATCACTCGAAAAGACAATACTTTACAATCTTTTTAGAGTAAATACCTTATCTCGCTTATTTACAAAGGTATTTTATTTAAATTCTTACGTCAATCGAATAATACGCCTCACATAAGGCATACAAAAAATTATTTAGAGTCGTGCCAGACCATTCTTGAAGTTTCCGCAGAAATATTTTCATATGTTAGTGTATCAAAAATCAGTGTTTTCACGTTATGATGGATAACAGCATAAGGAATATCGAAGGGAAAGTGAGGATTGATGAGATCCAGCGTTTTTTATCATCAGAAGTTAAACCGAATGTGACAGATGACAACACCGAAACTGAGTTTCTATCAGATCTACTGCAGAGCGATGAAATTTCATGTGGCGTTTGGTTCATGAAGGGACCATGCTTACAGAAATTCGCCAATAAAAAGGCTTATGTATTTTTGTATGGACTACTTGGTTGTGTTTTTTCGGCAGCATACGCGTACTTCAATGGGACAATCACAACACTTGAGAAAAGGTTCAAGATTCCTAGTCGTAATACAGGTAGCTCATATTCTAATTCGAATCTATAATCAAGCTCACATGATATTACTGCAATAGATAGAAACAACCCAAATTTGTATTCATCAATTTCAGAATATCAAAAATATAATCAATCGGTCAATGCCAGTTTCATCACAATTTTCAGTGTAACATGATACTTTGCGATTCTTTATTACTACTACACAATATATTTCATTTCTTTTTATGTTTATATATGAGTTTTAACTACACTGAAAAAAAATATAGGGGTAATAGTTGATAAATATTTGTTTGGTTGCCATTTATTCACAATTAATAAAGAAAACAAAAATTTCATTTAGTATTAAATTATTATTATAATCGCGAAAATATCATCAACTAATAAATAATAGATAGTTTGTTTTTGGTCGATTTGTGTATTATTAACAATATGAATTTATTCCTAATAAAATAGTTTATTGGGTGATATCACTGGAAATGTATCAATTATTAATTACAAGTTTATTTAAAGTGAATAAGTCATAGTAATAGATGATAAATATTTACTTTCTGCTTTTTCAGTGTTATTTGTTATAAATCAATCATTGGTTTCATTGGAAAATATATTATTTGTCTTCAAATAATAAATATCCATTGAAATTGAAATTATAGTTTAGTCGTGTGGTGCCGTTTGTATAGTTCATGTTATGTTTGTCGAGTGGCCAAGTGGTATGCATGATGTGTGATGAATTCAATTCAAAATCAAACTATTTATGCTAGAACATGATAAAGTGATTTGAATCTATATTCTATAAAAATAAAATCAGTGATTGTATTGTGAAAGATATATCAGTATATAACGCAGTTGATCAAGCCAAAATGGAGGAGGACAAATTTCAGGGGTTATAAAAGTTTATGAGGGCTAACAATATTGTTGATTTGATAAGTACATACCAAGGTAAGTTTATAAAGGGTAAATTGATTCCGATTCCTTCTATATTGAATTCATTTTTGATTTCATGCAGAAGGGACGTCTCGCTTCCCTTTATTAATAATAAATATATTTTTTTTATAACAAACAGAACATATTAATAAAAAAATTTCTTTATTAATTGCTAATGAAATGTATAATAATAATGAATATTCTTTATTTATAATAAATAATGATTTACTTACAATTGATAAATCTATAGACCTATATATTCATAGGGAATAAATTTGAATTTGGTAATAATGACGTATATTTGAATAGTTTTAATAAAATATTTGTTCTTGAAAATTAAACGTTTATTCCGCCATATTCGAATAAATAATTTATTAGCTGTTGATTAATTTAGTTTACTATGAATAAATTGTTTTTTCAGTATAGGCAGAATGGAATTGTGTTTGTCAATTTTCGTATAGTAAATAAGAGGTAATGCTACCTAAATCTGATTAAAAAATGTGGAGATCATGTTAAATAAAACAAGAAATATGGAAAAAATTCAAGGTAAATATTCCACAAGTTGAGAAAATGGCAAAATAAAAAACAACAATTATACAGGGCTATTCAAATTCGAGTCTATTCATGGGGATTTCGATAACGGTAAGAGATAGAGGGTTGGTTAAATGGGGGCAAAGTAGCGTATTTCAGAGGTTAATTATATGGATGAAAAAATATGACCTAGCTTCTTCAGTTCTGGAGTTACTCTTTATTAATTTACGATAGTATTAGATATAATGATGTACAAATACTTAGAGGTTCAATCTGATGAGTGCAAAGATTGACAGGATGATAAGGAAAACGGGAATATAGAAGGAATTTTATCGCGAACCCTACAACCTTGACACACATCTCGCGTTTACAGGCATAATATCTGTGGGCAACGACCTCAGTCAACTACTGGTCTCTGTTATCTTGAGCTACTACGCAGGAAGAGGGCACAGACCACGATGGATGGCCCTGGGAATGTACACAGTGGTCCTGTTTTGCCTTCTCACTGCTTTACCCCACTTCTTGTACGGGGCAGGAAGTGATGCTCTCTCTCTCACTATGGAATATGGAAACAAGCATAAAAATTCTTCGATTGATATTTTTTTACTACAGCAACAGAAAGATATATGTAGGAATAAGAGTGGACGGAATACAAAGTGTGAACCATCGGATGGCAATTACTCCACTCAGCTCATACTTTTCGCTGCTCAATTTATATCTGGTATTGGTGGATCTTTGTATTACACTCTCGGCATTTCCTATATGGATGATAACATCAAAAAATCGAAAACCCCAGCCTTATTCAGTGAGTTGACCCACGAATATCCTGGTTATCCCGCACCCTATAGCTTTGGTTTCAGGTGTATCTTATTTCCTCAGGATGCTAGGGCCAGCTATAGGGTATGCTTTAGCATCGCTTTGCCTGAAATTCTACATCAATCCAACCTTGACTCCAACCATAAGTAACCAGGATCCAAGATGGTTAGGGGCGTGGTGGTTGGGCTGGATAATTTTGGGTGGAGTTATTTTCATTTTCTCGACTCTATTAGCACTTTTTCCCAAAACATTACCTAGAGCTGCTGTCAGGAAAGAAATACTGAAGAGGCAGCATTCCAAAGTGTCTTCTGTGAAGATGGAGCCTGAACCAGAGTTGCCTGTTTCATTCAAAGGTAACACCATACACTATATAACTTTCGGTAATATACAATTATTGGCAACATTTGATTATTTCTGGTAAAACGGAATGCATTTTGATACTGCAGTTTTCGCTGAGAAATAGGTCGAAATAAACAGCAGGAACCATATTTTCGACAGAATTTCAGAAAAATTGAGTCAGAAAGTTGCTTCTGTATTGCATTATGTTTACATCCATTACAACGAAGTCAAATGGTCAGGAATATATTTACCTAGATGCAGTTTACCACTTTTTCTATTAAATAATTGTGTATATAGACTGAAACGGTGACAATGATCACAGATATATTCATCATCTGATGAATGAAATTCGAAAAGACGGTAAAAATACGCAATATATTTCAATTTGGTCAAAACAAAAACATCTGGATAAATTATTAATTTCGAACAGATATAATTAGAAGACTTATAAATAAAATGCCGATAGGGTTTCTGAAACTTTGTTACCAAGCAATTATTAGTACTGTTGCTGAAACAATTCGGAAACAATAAATATTATCTTTGATAGTGATATATACTTTTTTTATAGATATGATCAAGACATTCAGAAGAATAACGAGGAATCGTACTCTGATGTCCAACAATTTTGCAGCAATATTTTATTTCCTGGGCTACATGCCATACTGGATCTTCTTACCCAAGTATATTGAGACACAGTACAGGCAGTCAGCCTCTGCTTCAAATCTGATTACAGGAAGTGCTGGTCTAGTTTTTTCTGCAATAGGAATTTTACTTTCTGGACTGATAATATCGAAGTATAAGCCTAAGGCTAGGTATTTGGCTTCTTGGAATATACTTGTTGGTCTCATATCTGTTACTGGCATAGTTTCTTATGCTCACCTAGGATGTACTGATAATGACAATAAAGCTCCTTTATTGCCCAATGGAGAGTAAGTTGAAACTAACTTCAACATGTTGAGTAATCGCCTCTAACATATTTTGTGATTTCCCTTTCTCATGAGTGACATTATACAGTGTGTACCAGCCAAATGGAATAAATTCGTTAATAAATAAACGTTGGTGTTTTGGGAAAAACGCTCGGACACGTCGAATTGTATCTTCAGTTGCGCTTTTTTTCAAAAAAAACTTTTTATACAGGGTGTGTCATGCCACAGTGGCCAATATCAAATTTCTTATTTTAAATACAACACCCTGTATATTATTCAATTTTTGGATTCCTCAGAAAATTCTAGACATATTTCATGTACAATGTCCTATACCTATCATCAACTGTTTCGTAAATATTGCAAGTGTTTCAAGTGTTTTCGGATTTATTGCAACAATTAACATGGAAAATAGAAAATTATTTGATTACAGAAATTCGCTGCAATACACTAAAAAGTAATACCGTTTATTTTTTGATATTGTAAAAACAAAGAAAAACATGAATGCCAACGTAGGAGATGTTCAAAATGCTCGCCGCGAACGTCTTGGCAACATCCTAATCTTGTGTAGAAATTTCTTCTAACGTTACTCAACATCTCAGGTGTGACCGATCTAATCGCATGCGTTATTCGTCTTCTTAAGTCAGCTAAGTCGAGGGGTTTAGTTTGGTATATAATACTTTTGGCATATCCCCATAAGAAGAAGTCTAATGACGTCAGATCAGGGGATCGTGCTGGCCATTCCATCGATCCTCGCCTCCCTATCCACCGATTTGGAAATATTTGGTTAAGGTACTGCCGGACATTTATTTGATAATGGGGCGGTGCTCCATCTTGCTGAAACCATATCATATTCGCAGGAACTTGTGGGTTTGCTGGATCAGGATATAAGTTTGTCAAAGTCGGCACGACATCATTTTGGAGCAGTGCTAAATAATTATCTCCATTCAAATTGCATTCAATGAAAAAGGGACCTATGATATGATCTCCAACAATTCCTGCCCAAACATTAACCTTTTCGGGATATTGTGTATGTTCTTCCCTCATCCAGTGAGGATTTTGTGCAGACCAATAGCGGCAATTTTGACGATTAGCATGACCGTGAAGTGTAAACGTGCACTCATCAGAAAAAAGAACATGTTCTAACTGCATCACATTGTTATCAAGCATTGCCATCATTTGTTCACAAAAATACAGTCGCCTATCAAAATCGTCTTCCAGGAGCTCCTGAGTTGGTATCAGTTTATAGGGATGCATTTTATTTTCTTTTAATGTTCGAAAAATTGATGAATGGCCAACATTGAACAGTGGGGCTGCTTTTCGACTAGAATTATGTGGGTTTTCTTCAAACTCAAGCATAATATCCAATTTGGTTTCATCATTTATTGTATTGGCAGCTGCTTTTTTTATCGTTCTTACATGACCAAGCTCGCGAAACTGCTTTTCTATTTTACTAATTGTCCCTTGGGATATAGGCGGCGAATCTGGAAATTTTTCATGAAATAACCGAGCAACTTCACTTTGTGTCCGTATGTTATCTCCATAACCAATCATCTGTAGAATTGTTATTTTGTGCATTTCTGTTAAATAAACCATTTTTCTGATATTATGGAGTTAACGAAATTAAAGCGACTATAACACTGACACTAATCACTACTGTCATGCAGACAGACAACACTCTGCTAAGGCCGTGCGTTTTCAACGCAAGTAAACAAGACTTTTTATAGTTCTTTTATTTCATATCAATAAGAAGGAACGCTAAAATGGTTTTTGCTTACTTTCTCATTATCAAAACCTAAATGGGAAATAAGTATTGAGTGTGTTGCAGCGAATTTCTGTAATCAAATAATTTTCTGTTTTCCATGTTAATTTTTGCAATAAATCCGAAGAAAACATTTAATATTCCCGAAACAGTTGATGATAGGTATAGGACATTGTACATGAAATATGTCTAGAATTTTCTGAGGAATCCAAAAATTGAAAAATATACAGGGTGTTGCATTTAAAATAAGAAAGTTGATATTGGCCACTGTGGCATGACACACCCTGTATAAAAAGTTTTTTTTGAAAAAAAAGCGCAACTAAAGATACAAATCGACGTGTCCGAGCGTTTTTCCTAAAACGCCATCGTTTATTTATTAACGAATTTATTCCATTTGGCTGGTACACACTGTATATGTACCAATAATATCTATCTTAAGACTCTTCAGACCTGTAGCAAAGTTTCTCGAATGTTCCAGACTGAACCCGGTAACAAAATGTAATTCAGACTGTCACTGCGACTATATCAAATATAACCCAGTTTGTTCGGGAGATGGGAAGACAACGTTTATATCCGCATGTCATGCTGGTTGCCGACATGTAAGGAAAGTAAATGGGTCGAACATATTTTCCGATTGTTCGTGCATTACCAGAGATACAACCGACAATGTTGAAAGGATGCCCAGAATCGAAAAAGAAACTTTTCTCAAGGGAAAAGATCCGATACCAGATAACTTTGCTCTTTCCGGAAGCTGTCCAGTGGATTGTCTACGCCAGTTCTATATATTTCTGTGCGTGGTTTGTATTTTGAAATTCAGTGGGGCTACTGGAAGAGCTTCAAATTTCTTGGTCACTGTTAGGTAAGTTGGGTGAATAATCAATTCAACTTCTATATACCTACTCAACCCTTGAAACAACTCACGTATACGTAGCTATAGGATTTTAATGATGAAGAATGAAAATCTGCACTGTATGGAGTATATTAGCCCTGTTATAAAAATTGAATTCCTACTTAGATTTTTTATACAATTATTATTTTACTCCATATTCTCTCATGAAAAATCGTACTTTTTGAATATTTCAAATAATTGAATTCGGACTGAATATATGTGCATTTTTGATTGAGAAAAAATGTCAAGGGTATATCTGGTGGATTTCAAAAGTACTTGCTTATGTACGTAGCTACCTGATTTTCCAGGTAATCTATAAGCAGATTGAAGCTATACCTACTGCTCAGCTCGGTACTGCATCCATAATATGTTAAATGACTATATTGAATGAAATAATACAAAAAATTATCATCATATGAATAATATATATTGTCATGAAATATCTGAAATATCAAACAAGTACATACAATATGAGTATATATGTATATAACATTACAACAATTAACCATGAAATCTGATGCAACTCATAAAGGCAGATACATTTTCCATAAACATCTTAATGTAACTAACAAATAATAAAATCAAAAAACAAGAAATTCGTGAGTATCACATTAGGCCATTAATTGAATTGATATTCAACAAGACAAGACAAACTGATACTTTTCAGATCTAAAATGCTTTCAAAACAATTAGCAATATTATCTGAATTCTTCTCAGACAAATATCTCTGGAATAATTTCTACTACATAATAATATTCTCTACATTGCCCCAGCCGTAATAATATCTACATTCTCAATCAGCCCTACTTTTTCAGGTGCGTGGAAGAAAAAGATAAACCAGTAGCGATGGGGCTTGGTCTCATGCTCATGAGCCTGTGTGCATTTGTGCCATCTCCCATTCTCTTCGGTATAATTTTAGGTAAAAACAGAGAGCAATTTGTTTGAACAAACCAAAAACAGTATTTCTTCACAGATAAGGCTTGCCTAGTGTGGGGCAAAACTTGTACAGGAAATGGTAACTGCTGGCTATATAACGGAGAGACCCTGAGGTACACCATGAACTATACGGCAGCGGCTTTCGTGATGATCGGAACATTGTTCGATGTAGGAGTATGGTACTTCGTCAAGGACTTGGAAATATTTGATGAAGATATCGAATTAGATACGGACCTCAACTTCACATAAGCATGTAGATGAGCTAATAAACAGTTAAAATGATTACATTGTTTCATGGGGATTACCAGTCGAATCACTCTTTTTTCCGGCGATTTCTTCATAGATGTTTTCTCCTTGATCGATGTGTGGTTCGGGTTTGTTCACCTTCAAAACTATGTATCCCAGAGATGTTTTCAATGAGCCTGATGCATTTGTTCCTCGTTCAAATCCCTCATCGCATGTATCTCCGATTTCATTGGCAATTGCTTCGAGTGATGTTCCCAGAGATTCTTCTGAGTTGGTGGAGGTTCTTCCAGCTTGTGGACCTTCCGATCCAGAGCTGAAAGTCGAGGGTGACAGCGACCCTGTCTCCCTGATCTCCCTGTCTTCCATATCAGCTTTATTCGGTACCGTTGAAAAGTTGAATCTGTTTTTGGTAAATGTACGCATGAAAGGATACTCCTCTTCAGCTTTAACAGTAGTCAGTTCTGGAATGACAGCCCTAGCCTCAGTTGGATTAGGATCAGGTGGCAGAATGCGAACCTCCAAATCCGAACTGCTAGAATAGTGCTTGCCTACGTATAAGGGAAGATCCTTGATGATGCAAAGCACTATGGTAGCAAGACAAGCTGCTAGGAATATAAAGAATATGGTGAAGGACGAGAGAAATATTGGAAACAACTCGGAGTAGTATTGGCAACCAGCTTTGTTCTTAATTTCACAAGTGTTATCTGGAATGGAATAGAATACCTATTATATTCATATAGATGATAGAAAACATGTGAAAAATATTCTTTTATTCTGTTGGTAATAATTACAATCAGAGAAAATGAATATGAATATTCTCGATCAATTAAATCACAATTCAAGAAATATCAAGCCAGAGAATCATTTTAATAATGGTTCATTTATCAATAGAACGCCCAATGGGAATGATGGGATAAACCATGTACCTATAGAACTTAGTAAATATCTTCGAAACGAAAAGAACGATATTTATGACGATATATTATGACAATCAGTTTTTTATGAGGAGATACTTATGGATTGAGATAAGTGTACTTTCTGGTTTATAGCGACATCACCAACGAATGCTATAATGTGTATCAATCGGTAATGTAGAGAACTTACCTACGACAAAGTCATAAATCAACTTCACGGGGACGTAAGGAACGATGCCCAAGAAAGTCATTCCTAGTCCAAGAGCCACAGCTTTTTCTTTGTATGGAACAATTCTCATGTTGATAATGATATTGGGAATCACAGTAGAAGCTAGCAGACCATATGATATGACACTATTTGCTTGTGACATTGTCAGTACTAGTCCACAACGGTCCTTATCACAAGAACCTTCAGACACAGTGATTCCACAAGAACAATTATTGTAGACCTGAAATTATAGAGAATGCAGTATCTTCCTACCTTCTTTGCCATCTCATGAATCGATGATTCAATGAATCACAGTTGTTGTGATAATGATCGTTGCTTAATGGAAATCATGCATTGAAAATATTTGATATTGACGTCTTTTCGTAGTCCTCTGCCAGGAAAAATTGCAAAGATCTTATTGATTGAAATAATGTTCTGAGGAGATATATCAATAGTAGTAGTAGAATATTACTATTCAACTACTAATATTGATAAATCTATGGATTCAGGATATATAATCATCGCAGCAGAACGGGTATTTATACCACCTACTCACCTTGGTATCTGCTGCGTAATATTTACAACCAGCCAAACATGGTGAGAAATATGTTTTTCCATCCACACATATTGGTTGAAATATTTCATTTGCTGAGCATCCACAATTCCTGCTACACAAAGGTATCGTGATAGCGTTCTCATACTCATTTAGTAGTTCGAAGGTACAGCTTGATAATAATGTAGTAGCGAAAATGAGGGCTGTTAGAAAAAAAACGAAAACATTCCAAGTAATTAGTTGTTTAGCTGTTGGTTTGAATTTGGCAAGCACCATTCCCGAGGTTAATGCAAACAGAGCAGCAACCGGTTGTTTCAAGAAAATTTTCGAAAACTGTATGAGTTCTGAATCACTATAACCAGAAGCATCTTTCACGGAAATGTGATACTTGGCTTGGTTGAAATATTTTTCCAATAAATTGAAATTCACCAAGGCCGCTTCGAGAGCTACAAACGAGAAGATGTTCAGAAGGAGTATTTTGTTCTTCAGCAGTCTTGTTACAGTGACGAAAAATCCTGAAATATTGATGAATTGTTTTTGGATAATTTCGAACCAGGAACAATACCATCTATGACTTCCTCGTTTTCTTCGGAATCAATACCGGATGCAAAACTGACCAGTGAGTTCACCGATTTCATCATAACCATTTTTGGAAGCATTTTTGGAAACATTGCAATTATACTTCCAATCACGAATGTCGAAACTGTGATGATAATCCATACTAAAATTAAGAAAATATAGATTCTGGTGGAATTTTGTGTGTCATTTACCTGGCGATGCAAAGATCCTATTTGTCTTGAAGATGTAAGGAATCCATGAACCATAAACTCCCAACTGCTTCCCAAGTTCGCTAGATCCAAATGCCATTCCTACGGAGAACATAATATAGATTAGCTATATTGATTATTTGAATTCATACTCACCTATATAAACAGGACTGTGCTTGGGAAAGATATTGTCATCTAAATATGATATACCAAGAGTTAGGAATGCTATATTGGTCATACCAAATAATATTTGAAACACAATAATGATTGCTAAAGTAACCAAGTACGTTTTCCATTCGATAGTTTCCATCACGAAATCGATAGATTTGTTACCATTGCATAATACTGGGCCTAGAAAAAAGACGTTTGTGGAATCCTAATTAACGCTGACAGAGTATAACCTCTTCAGACATTTTTCTTGGCTTAGCCATATATTTCATGGTCAAATTACCTGTAATGGCACTATTAATCTCAACTCCAGTAAATGGATTATAAATTTCAGGAATTGCTAAAGTTGCACACGATATGGAAAGAAATATAGTTAGGGCTCCCATCCAACTTGCTCGGTGTATTCGGTTTCCCCAGTAAGCCACATATAATGCAAATATACCGACAGATATCTCATTCGCGAGAATAAACCAGCCTAAAAGAAAAACGAATGATTAATTGAAGAGATTCACATTATCAATCATTCAATGATATAAATTAATGTTGAACTATGAATATTCTATTTTTGAATGAACATGAATGGGTACCAAATTTTTAGTTCTTCACCTTATTCACATTTAAGAAAACAATAAGTCAATGGAATACATATACAGGGTGGCCGAGATAAGAATGAACTATAGATGGTATATATGGATTTTGTAAAAGATTATCAGCTCTTCTTCTGCATGAGATATGAGCAAATTTAAGATATACTGCAGGTAAATTTCCTGAAACCAAACCTTGCGGTACCTCTGAAAGGTATTAAAGCTTAAAAAGTTGCAACAAGAAAGTACATATTTTTCGATAACTACCAAAAACAACTCCAGGAATAATCAAAAACGAAACCTTCGAAATTTGATTTCTTTCAAATATCTAGAGAACGAAAGATTGTAATGTACATACATTGTGCACGATACATAGGTTGAGTGTAAGAGAGTGCACACCTGCTAACTATGTTAGCAGGCAAAGCGCTAACTCTGCCTTTTGCTAGCATAAGTCCGGGTGCATAAATGATCGATTTGTGTTAAATACTCGATATGTACTGGGTTCAGTGCTTCCAATAAAATCTTATATTATTATTATTACATGATGAGCATGTATCGTATCGAATAGATTCATCAAAGAGTTGACTTTTCCAAAAAATCTGTCGACTTATTTTTCGATGGATCTGGATCATCCTGTAAATAATGTCACCAGTTTGAATGGAAGCAAAACAAATCATACAAATGCACAAAGGAACCTGCCCTCATGGTATCACGACTAGGTGCTATCTTATTTTTATTGTCATTATCAATGCATTTCGAATCTTATCATCTATTTCCAACCCGAACAGAATGAAAACAATGTCAATGTGTTTATTAGACTGCCTACTCGAACAAAAATACTAATAAAATTTGAATGAGTCATCATGTTGAAAATGCTATATTCATAAGTATCAGGGAACAAACGCATTGTAATGGTACGTGTGTTTAACTCACCAGCAAAAGGTACATCGAAATGGGGTACCCACAGCTGGGATGTCATCCTGAAGTAGGTAAGGATGACTCCATGGACGAAACCGAGAGCGGACAAAAGTCCCACAAGAATTCCGAATCTTGCGAACTTTTCCAACCCCAAAAATTTGGTGAAGAAGGGAAACATGGCAACTCCACAGTCGATCTCGTTCATATAATTTCCCACTGGGGCAACGAAATTCGCATTCTCAGACTCGGTACGCAGTAGATTCGTAGGATGCACCATTCTGAAGGAGAACCACTTCACATAACACCCCCAAATAATTGACACCCCTTCGATGTGCCAAGGCCTAGCACCTGTGGCAGAGTGAGATGAAAAAACAGTCAAGCAGATAGTAGCTGATAAGATATAGTGCACTCAATTTATTACTTCATCGACAAGCACCTCGATGCACCGAAAAAGGATTGAGAATGATTCAAAATTGGACAAGCTTCAAACGAAAATCAATGTTTTTCAGTGGCGGACTAACCAGGGCCGGATTTACCATCCAGACGCCTCTAGGCCCACATATGTGCCGTTCTTCTGTTCTCTTACCACCTGCGTGTGAAGAAGGCCTCTGTACTCAAAGCGATAATTATAGTACATCGTCTGAATTATTTTTTCCCTATGGAAATTCGTTATATTTTGTTTCTGTCAAAAAGTGACACGCAGAGTTCAGAGAGTCTACCCCAATTGATACCGAGTTGGCTCTATCAAAACTGATATGCTCTCTCTTATTTCAACTTAGTGGAAGCCACATATTTTTGGCATAACCTTGACAGTGCACATATTTACTTTTGACCGTTCAAAATCATGTGCAGACATAGTCTTTATACATTCCTCAAGTGGATCTGTTTTAATTCAATATCATTCAAATCAAATAAAATCAAACATTTTTCATTCCAGCATTTTTTACAAATTTCTGTGAAGAATGGATATATGCATTTTTTTGGTGCTGGGAGAAATGCAAACTGATGAATATAGATAAGTGTGAAGATTTAATGATCTGCATAGAGACTCAGATAGAAAATAAAAAATAAAAGAATAATATAGAAATGTTACTGTGAAGTGATTTAATTTTTCTTTATTTCATGTGTAGATTATATTTTCATAGATAATTTTTTTGATTTCATATTTATAAGTACTGATTTTATTTATTTGTTTCATTTTGAGTGGTAGTCTGTTATATACTGTGGGTCCCATTTAAAATAGGCTGCGCTGAGAAAGACTTTTTCTGAAAAAGGGTAGGAATATTCCTGTTGGGATTCATATTTGGTTTCGTTATTTTATGCATATATATCAAGCATACAGTTTGTTGATATTGAAGGTGTCTAGTTCTTCGTAAAGTCTATCTGTGGAGAAACGTTTGGATTGTTTTAGACTTATTACATGTTTAATTAATATTAATAATTAGCAGATATTCTTTGAGCAATTCGAAAAATGCAATTTCTCCAATAAATAAACCATTTTCATGTTTGTAGGGCATGTAAGCGCATTATTGTTTGCCTTGTCTAGTGGGTCTTAGGTCAGTCCGTATCTGCAATCAGCTTTCAAAATATCTGTTTCCAAAAGTGGGGAAACATCTATAGGGGTACTGCAAGTTATGTTAATGTCCAATGGAATTTTTAGGTAGTTGAGTCATAGTTTCACTGGCAATGACATATAAACAGGGCTACCTAGAAGTAACGTTCCCGATTCACATTGTTGAGAACAAATCTAAAGTCCATTATGATTGATATAATATAACTACATAGTAATAATGAGTCTATTATTAATTTGAATCAAGAATTAGCGGTAGACAGAACAATTATTCTCCGAAGAGTTTACCATCATTTCCAGGAATATTTTGTTGACACGAAATTAAGCCATTTGGTAATTGGATCTTCCATAAAGTGAAACATTCCAGAATCCCTATAGCCATTTCAAAATTATTTTCATTTCAGTGAATTGAATTCCCATCTACTGAAACTTATTTGTAAGGAAATAGGAACACTGATGATCTCTGGTTGGATAGAAGAAAGAAACAGCGAATATAAATTTGTTGAATAGTAGTTATGATTAGGGCGATTTCATAAAGGAATCAAAGGGCCTAGTGCTTGAATAAACCGAATAGTCGATTCACGAAATATCCTACCAAAATACTGGATTTTCTCAATCATGCGAATCTCATTTAGTGTAAATAAAATTATGATTCGTTATACCTATACTAACGTACAGCTACCTTTGTATCACAACAACTGATGGCAAATTATTATAAGAAAGCGGTCTTTCCGAAATTTATTCAAGAATCAAAATTATTCTCCTCGACCTACTGAGTGAGATCTTTATTTTTGTTAAGCTGTGATTTACTGTTATTCAACGCCACTTGATCTGAATGTATAATTGTGTTGATATTGAAAATAATTTCAATTGATGATGGTACAGAGATGAATAACTCCGAGAGAAACGTCTACGAGTATTATATAGAAAATATGATATTGGTTATATATCCTCCGATGAAACGAAGACGAAAATTAGTCTAAAGAGCTACACTGAAGAGTTATTAATTGAATTTCAGCTCAGGCATCAAGCAATTGATGCATCAAAGACTCGAATGTTCGTTGAATCTGAACTTGGCTAATTCATTTTTCCAATTTAACAAATTTTGATGCTGAAAATTTAGATCTTTACACAGGACTCCAAAGTGACGAATAACTCATTGATAACTCATTGACTATTATATTCTACAACTATTGATGATGAATAATTATAGTGATGATGACATTCAAACAATATAAGCCGAGTTATAAGCTCTTTAATTTGAAAAATACTACAATTTCACTCACGGTGGATATAATTTTCTTGGACCAATTATAAAATTATCAGGTCGTGTTGTTATGATTGGTTTTGTTCAATCAGATGAGCCTAAGGAAACTAAATTCGATTTCTACTTGAACGAAACTTGTTCACACGAAGAGCATTTTCCTGTGCAGTTTCTATATACAGTGTGTACCAGCCAAATGGAATAAATTCGTTAATAAATAAACGGTGGCGTTTTAGGAAAAACGCTCGGACACGTCGATTTGTATCTTTAGTTGCGCTTTTTTTTCAAAAAAACTTGTTATACAGGGTGTGTCATGCCACAGTGGCCAATATCAACTTTCTTATTTTAAATGCAACACCCTGTATTTTATTTCATTTTTAGATTCTTCCTGAAGAGCTGATTTCGTCGATCTATCATACTTGGGGTATAGCGCGTAAGATTACAGAGATATAGGGAGTGAAAAATCGAGATTTTTCAAATTTAGGAATTTTTTGTGCCGAAACTATCCATTCTTGCTCAAAACGGCTTACATGTCCCTATCTCAACTTTCCATTTACTATCGATTGATATTTAATTGAAACAAATACGGGTGGTTCAAAATTTTGAGATTTGCATCACCTTCTATTTGTTTCTATTAAATGTCAGTAGATAGTAAATGAAAAGTTAAGATAGGGACATTTAAGCCGTTTTGAGCAGAAATGATTAGTTTCGACACAAAAAATTCCTAAAGTTGAAAAATCTCGATTTTTCACACCCTATATCTCTGTAATATTTCGTGCTATACCCCAAGTATGATAGATCGACGAAATCAGCTCTTCATGAAGAATCTAAAAATGAAATAAAATACAGGGTGTTGCATTTAAAATAAGAAAGTTGATATTGGCCACTGTGGCATGGCACACCCTGTATAAAAAGTTTTTTTCGAAAAAAAAGCGCAACTAAAGATACAAATCGACGTGTCCGAGCGTTTTTCCTAAAACGCCACCGTTTATTTATTAACGAATTTATTCCATTTGGCTGGTACACACTGTAGAAATATCCATAGTACCTACCTTAACTTAACTATACGATATAATTCATTATCTACTTCAATTTCTGCTCGGATGGTCACTTAACAAGTGAATTAGCCTCTCAAGTACTTTTGTAGAAGAGTTGCAGACAATATGAAATGATACACAGAGGGCACAATAAGCACTTCAGAAGAAATTGTACTTTTTTCAACAATAGCATTATGTAACCTCTCTCAACATTGCTGATTGGTTTTTCATCAGATAGGTCTCTACTGCAAGAATTTTTTATTCCAGAACATATTCAAAGACATTTTGGACATGTTTTGCTGTTGATTCATAATATATCAATCAACGGTTCCATCTTCCATCAGCTGATTGTGGTCGTTGTGTCTCACTCTATGTTCCTTTCGCTAGGTGCGTTATCTAGTACTTGAATGAAAACATTCAATCCAATGCATGATGGTGGTAAATGGTGATAAGGTAATGTGGGTGTATGGTCGGAGCAAATAATAATAATAACGCCATCGTTATGTGAAAGTATAGGTAGGTTTGTAGGTATGTTTACAAGATTTGAGAGAAAATTCATCTAGTCAATTTACGCAGCATACCTACAGAACGAGTCATAAAGAATTTCGTAAATGCTCAAAGCCAAACGGTATAAATTTTCTGAGTAATATATCTTAGCAAGCATTTATGTGCAGACAGGATTAAATTCAATGTAATAATTGTATTATCTGATTTTATTCCATGTAAAAAAAGAATAGTCCACACCTGTATTAGCTGCGAAAGCGTATAAGGGCCACCGTTTTTTTTTCTTCATTTTTTCCGACTTTAAACTCGGAATTTCCGACTTTGAACCCGGAATTATTTTTTTCCGACTTCAAACTCGGAATTTCTGACTTCAAACTCGGAATTTCCGACTTTAAACTCGGAATTTCCGACTTCGAACATGGAATTATTTTTTTCTGACTTCAAACTCGAAATTTACGACTTTGAACTCGGAATTATTTTTTTCCGACTTCAAACTCGTCATTATTTTTTTCCGACTTTGAACTCGGAATTTTTTTTTTCGACTTCAAACTCGGAAATTACGACTTTAAACCCGGAATTTTTTATTCCGATTTCAAACTAGGAATTTTGGTTTACGATGGACGATCGAATAACTATCTCCGGTGTTCCACAAGGATCTGTTTTGGCACCAACTTTGTTAGAGGTGACCTCATGTCCTGTCCACAGCTTTGCTGTTGAAAGTACACTCCATGCTGCTTTCTGCTCTAGAGCCACTATATCATCCAAAGAAGCTAGAGTTGCATGGCGGAGACAGGTTGAAACTATACATGAAGGTTCAGTTACAGTTTTTCAAATGGGGATCAATCTGATAATCTAGATTTCGATGCAACCATACCCAAGTTGCATATTTTCTCCAAGAAGGCTGATCTCGTGTAATGCCTAGTTTGATGATACAATCGGGCATAATTGTTCACATTGGTATAAATGGAAATGAACTTGCAGATCGAGCTGCCAAAAATGCAGCCAGTATCAATAGGCCTGAAGATATCCCTATAAGGCACGACGATTCCAAGGCACATATTAAAAGCTTGATCATGAGACGATGGCAATTTGAATGGAATTCTAACGACACGAAACTGAAGGAAGTCAAACCTCTTGTTACAAAATGGAAATATCCTGAACACCTCTCCAGAAGGGAACAAGTTGTCATCTCTCGTTTGAGGATAGGTCACACAAATTTGACAGCGATGTTCATGATAAGAGGTGATCGTCAGCCCAGATGTGAATTTTGTGACAATGTCCGATTGACCGTGAGACACCTTTCAATTGAATGCCCCCAATATGTTGACGTTCGTCAGCAACTTATGATGCCTGCGAATATGAGAGACTGTCTCAGTAATACCCATGGAATTGATAAAACCATTGAATATCTCAGGAGAATAAACATCTTAAAGAAAATCTGAAACCTTCTCGAAAGTCTTATTCCCGCATATCGGTATATATTATACGTACACGCCTTTTCTCTTGAGGCGATAATGGCCAATGACCTCAGCAGTCGACGCCAAAAAAAAAAAAATTGTTTATTTTTCGAAAAATATCGATATCTCGAAAATTTGTTGGATATACTTATAGATATGTTTCCCAGAATACAATAGTATTATCGATACAAGTTTTGGGACGATTCGATCGTGGCATGGTTATATATACACTGTTGGAAATTAGTTGCTAAATCAGCAAAAAAATATAGTCCCAGTAGGTCTACACCATTTTATAGTTGAAATATCAAGAGTATTTGAAGTTAATTTTCACCATAATGGTTATTGCTCGTCTCAACAACCGCCTCTTTGTATGGCTACTACGTCTTATTGGTGAATTAACTACAGGTAGTTAATAATTCTACTTCACCTTATAGCTGTTCGCAGTATTCTCTGAAGTTAATTGAGCAATTACAAATTGTCATTTTCACTTTAATTTGTTGTTATGAGTCCTACGTCATAATGTAGTTCTAGCTACAAAAAGTTGTCGATTGTACTACAACTCAGTGTATTTTCAACAATATTCTACTGCTAGAATAAAAGTTCAAAATACTGAAATAACCATATATCATGAAAGACATTTTATTTTTTGCATAGCAACAATACGAAAAAAATCCACTATTGGCACAAAAACACATCAAAAGCTGTCAGTAAATCGAAAGAACATCGCGGCACGTGATTCACTACAATGCTGGTCAACCTCTGTCTGTGTTTGTCATCCGAGACAACTTATTCCTATCCTCCTGGAGTGTTGAGTATATCTCGTTCAGTTGCTGAAACAAAAATTATATTAATAATTCATTTTGGATTCATTTGGTCATGAATTTTTCAATCCAATCAACTCTTGAAATCACTTGGATTTATTAACTGGATAGTAGATTATCATTCAAAATATAATTCAGAACGAATCTTACCAGTACATTAATTTCTCTTCAACTTAACCCAGTTTTTGTTATCTTTTTTGTTACCCAGTAGTAGCTTGAAAAAATCCGAAGAAAGTGAAAATCGATCCATCGAACAAATACCTGAAATGAAGAGTTGTACAAATAATCACATCACAACTTCAACAGTTTTAACCTAGATGTTGCAGTTATCTTCATTAGTATAGTAAAAAATATATGAAATATGCATGAGAAGTAGTAAAACTTCCATAATAATAATTTCAAAATGTGAATATAAAACTGATATGATTATACTCACTTTTTTGCAGCGAAACTTTAATAATCACAGAGAGAATCCAAGAAAAATTCTCAACAAATCATGTGAAATTATTGAGCTTGCAGATTCCGACGAAACATTGTTATTTGTTGCTCTAGATCAGGAAAAATATTCTCAACTGAAACAAAACAAAAATAATATTAATATTGACATGAGTAAATAAAATTTATGTACGAGTACACATCAATCTACTCCATGTAGGTACTTACCTTTTTTATATCTTGACTACACGAGAGGAAAACCTAATGTATTCGTTCTAATGCTCTACAACGGCAACAGACAGCAGATAACTGAGTAAACTTGGGTTGGAACTTGTAAGGAATCGGTATTCGTGAGAAGACAAACGAAAAGTATCGAATATATCCGAAGAGATCGTAACTAAAAAATCTTTGTAACCTAGCACAAACTGTTGCAAATTATAAAACTAGGTGATGTTAATTTGTCAACAGAGTGCGACAAAACCGCTATTTAATATTAATGTATTAGCAACTAGATGATGTTCTACTGTCTATGTTTCAATAACCATTATTGAAGTTCTAGTTACAATTATTTGTTGTTGTGTTACAGATTATATCAAGTTGTTTGGACAGGAATTTCATCTGTTCATTTGATGCAAACTTGTTGCTGTTGTATTGACATTATCAGTAGTGAATTCGATAACTGACTGATTTAACAACTACATCGAAAATTAAGGAAGTGAAATTAAGACACAATTGTTGTTGAATTTGACTACAATTTTTTAACGATATGAGAAGTTGTTGAAAGTAACAACTAATTTCCAACAGTGTAGGCACCAGGAAAAACCACACTAGATGATGTCAAACAACTTCGCCGTTTGATGAAAAATAGAATCCTGATAGAGGGAAGTTCTGCGGGTCTCGAGCCTAGCAATAAAACAGTGACCAATCTGAGTCTGTCTGGTTTGCCTGCTCGGAATCGCTCATGTGGCATAATAATATGAATGATTTTGATGAGCATCTACCATAAGAATATCTACAAAAAAAAAGGGTCACCATCAACCAGACCTATATAGTTTTAATGGATAGAATCCTGGAGCTTAACTCTAAACATGTGAACTACACTCCATGACAGGTCTAATCTGTGAGTTGAAAATTATGAGAAGTTTTTGGGGTGTGAAGTAGGCCTTGACGCGAAACAAAGAATCGAATTCTTGTGAAGCAATTTTTGCAATAGATCTCACATAATCATTCCATGTTAAGGGTATTGTTGATGATGGTAATACCAAGCATGGATATCGAGGATTCAACAGGAACAAAAACGTGCCTGACATCATCATAAAAATAAGGCATTATGAGGTCCACCTTATTGAAAAAAAAATACAAGCTTGAGTTTGGTAGCAATTGTAGCATCGAACTCTACTAGATCTCCATTTCAAAAACGTTAAATAAACCTTCATAGATATGACCTATCTCCGCCTTGCACCTCTTGCTTCTTTGGATGATATATAGCGGCTCTAGAGCAGACGGCAGCATAGAGTGTACTTTCAACAGCAAAGCTGTGGACAGGACATGAGGTCACCTCTAACAAAGTTGGTGCCAAAACAGATCCTTGTGGAACACCGGCATTGATAGTTATTCCATCATCTATCGTAAAACAAAATTCCGAGTTTGAAGTCGGAACAAAAAAATTCCAATCGGAAAAAAATAATTCCGTGTTCAAATTTCTAAAATTCCCAGTTTAAAGTCAGAAAAATTAAAAAAAACTCGGTGGACCTTATACGCCTTTGTAATTAGCCATATTTTTCGGTTGTAGAGTTTTTATAGGCAGAAAACATGAATCAAAAATTTCTAGGAAATATAATGGTAATTGTGCATTTCACCTTTTTTTATACTGATCATAATTTCTCTATATCTCATTTAAATTTCTCTACACCTCTTTTATACATTATTTCATTCGTCATATCTCATAACATCCCCATTTTATGATATGGGGAGAAGTCAAATTATCTGCAAAACTATATTACTTCTTTTAGGTCCTCACAGCATCTCTGGAGAGCTAATCAATTTAATCAAAGTGATCTGTCGGAACCAAATACCGAATGAAAATAATGAACTCAGTGGATAAAATTCGACAAGAGTCGTCGAAATTAAGGGCTTTGATCATTCGACGTGAATGTTTACTTTTTTCTGGATAACCCTAAGTGGAAATGAAATCAACGAAATCCTTTTATCTCTAATTCTATCCCATCATGGGGTGAGTGGAGAGACTCCCTTCTCGAGATAATAAGGGTGCGGTATATTTTAGCCGATATATTACTCCGTGTTATAGGTTCAATACATCTAGTTAATTCGGAAGATGTCGTTATAGAAAAAGCTCTTCGCTGCCTTACCGCGGATGAGAGTATCATTTTATGCAGAGAAAATAAATTACTTAATATTTCGGGAGGAAAATGACATTGTTTTCGAAATATATCCTGATGTCTTCTGTTGGTTATCAATTGATCACATTAAAATTATTCATGAAGGTACATGAGTTATTTCCGAGGTTATTTCAGTTGCAATCATTCGATTCGTATAATAATTTCCGATTGATATCGCCAGAAATGTGACAATTAAATAATCATTGGTGAGTAAGCACTATCAATCAACAACAAAAGAAAACATCAATATACCAGTCACCTGCGCTATTCGTTTTATTGAACAATTCGTGATAAAACTAGCGCTCACAAAAAATATTGAATCTGAATTCCGAAATGTATAATACATCCTGATTTGAATCACGTGTTTCATTTAAACAATAATACAATTGATAATGGCTATCCTATTGAAATATTTCACAAGAGAAGTAGAAAGTCAATTGACAGGAAAGTTTGGATAATAAATTCAACATTTTGACAAATATTTCCATTGAATTTCGAGAACTAAATACTTAATTCATTTCAGCCATAATTCGTTCATTTTCAAGAATTGTTAATGATTTATACAGTAGTTTATCAGATACTAATATCTATATTTTTTCATATTTACAGGAAAGAGGACAGAAGAAGAAAGGAAATTCATTTTCAGCTCTAGCAGGGCCATTAACTTTTGATCCATTTCAAATATCGATATGAAATCTTGACGACTCAAAATCTGTTAACTGCACATTTGATTAGGTACTTTAGATTTCACCACTTTCATCTGAAATTATATATAACACCTAATTCAACTTTTATTGAATTGAAATGGCAGAAATTTCAGGCTATGCCGCTTTAATATTTTATTTCAGTTTTTTCTCGTGGCAAAACAACGAGTGTTGAGACTGCTAAGTACTTATTCAAATATACATTTTTTATGACACATTTTTTGTTGATCTTAACAAAAAACAAAAAAGGTATTTTATGGTGTTATTTGTTCTTGATAAATTCATTGAACAAAAAATAAAGAAACCATAAGAAATCTTCTTGCATGACTTATTGAGCAATAGATGCGGGAGATATTTCAATATCTCCTAATTGGCTAGAGAAATTTTCCCCAGTGTTTATCATAAACCCTTGATATCATCACAGTATAATGCCCAAATCCAATAGAGAAATTGGAATAGGTATACATACTTCTATCATTCAACAGACACATGGCAACACGGTTAGCCTACCACATGTGGTGCAAGAAGTCGTTCATCTGTTACCTATTAATTATAATTCAGTATAGTGCCATAGTTTGATACAGTATCGTATCCTCATCATCTGTTTATTCTTGCGAGAAGCAAACACTTAAATTTTGCGATTTTGCGACCAATATATTCCTGTCGGTTAGATTTTGAAAATGCCAAAAGGATGATTCCCATCCCAATATTGTCAACGCTTCTGTGGCTTCACTATAGATGCTGCCATATGCTGCTACACCGAACATTTTATATCGATTCAGAATCCCTGTCCCTCATACAAGAGTTTTGACTACCCTCCTATAGATGGCACTAAAACAACGATACGGAAACATCAGGACTTGCGAATGTCAAGAGATGGCACTAACTGTAGTAATTCACCATTTCCGAATGCAGTCGAAATTCTGTCAAATTCATTATTTTATTAATATTAATATATAAACATCATTCAATGTGGAGTATGCAAATATTGGATATACGACGTGTCTCACTTTACAAGGAAACACCGCCGTAACTTCCAACCTCCTACTTTTTTATTCAGTTATTTAATATTATTTAACAAAATACAGGGTGGTATCTGCATTCAATCAGCGTGATATGAGCTAGCAAATAGGTCATTAATTTCATCATGAATGATAAATGAATGTTTCATGCTCCAGAGTCTAACTAGACTAGAATTAAATTATTTTTCATTAGGTACGTTAGAATATATTTTCTATAGAACAAATGATTTGAAATATTTTCATTGATATTATTCTAAATGACATGCCTTTGTCCGATGAGCATTTTGAAAATTCTTCTTTTCTTCTCGGCATTTCATTATGCAATAATCAATTTATTCGACACATGAGGAATCAATATGATTTCATCGAAATGATATTATTTGTAGCTACAGTTTGGTAAACCTACAAAAAACATCCCAAAGAGAAACAACATGCATTGCTCATCAAAATCAATACTAATATCATATCTGGAGTATTTAATTTAATATCCTTTATGATATGCACTAAGGATAATATTCAAATTAAAATCGACTCGTTTATTATTCTTTGAGAAAAACTTACCAATTCTTCCCTGAAACGTAGAACAATTTCCATTTATTCCTCTTCCTATACCTGCTATACTGACAACTAATTACAAGCATTTATTATGCACCTAATGTTCTGTAACACATAGAGATAAAAAGAAAAGCTTATTATAAAAAAATTGATTCATCATAAGGGTACTATTGCAAACACCCGCATTTCACTGTATAAAAGGTTCTCCACAGCACTTTCTCATCACAGTGTCTTCTTCAGTGTTCAAGTGGAATGTGCAGTGTTGGATATTGAAAAATGCCATTCAACACGACGAGTAAGTTTCGATCGACCAATTTTACAAACATAAATGATTGTCAGTCTTTGGAAAACACGTGTTGAGACCGAAGATACCTCCATGACGTTTTTGAAAACTCATTTTTGCTCACCGAACATAATCATCTTCACCGAATTTTCGTCAGAACATGTTTTAACTTTCAGTGGCGGACGATGGTGTACATCGCCAACCAAGATTCGGCTACATTCCACTCCTGGGATTACTTCTCGCAAACCTTCTTTCCAACACTGCCGTGGCAAAATACGCTCCTCTAGGAACCCTTCGTGTGACATACGATCCTCTACCGTATTTGAAACCAACACACCACCCTCACAGCGGTATCGATTACTGGCATGCCGTGAACAATCCAAACGGTCCACCCAGTCCTGGTGTCGGCAGCCCAGAAACAACCGAACACCAAATCATCCACCACCATCACCATTTGCCAACTGGCACTCAACAGCAGATCGTCAACATCAACGAACGACCCACCGAGGTGCTCGTTGAAGAGACAGAGACCGAAGGCACCGAACAAGCTGAGACCACTCCAGTTATTTTCGAAGAACCAGCACCAGCGACTCTCGATAGCAACTTGGAAGCCCCAGAAGCGGTAGAACGGTTCGGTGGTGAGTCGAGAATGTTATCGGAAGGGCTCTTGGCGTTGGTTGCGAACAACTCTGCTCTCGCCACCAAAAACATAGTCAAACGAGGCACATCGAGCAGATACGTAAAAGCGAGGAGGAACAACAAGTACGCGTACCAGAAGCGTAGGAGAATCCCGACGACAACGCCTGAGGATTACTACGATAGCTACGAGGATGCCTCTGCCACCACCACAACCACCAGAAGATACAAGCCTAAGAGGAGGACTTCGAAACCGAAGAGGCCGATCTTCGATTCCTATGAAGACAGTGAGAGCAACAGTTACAGTGACTTGAGCAGTGATGAAGACTACGAGGAATCCTATGAACTGATCACCAGGCCTCAGAAAAAAAGGAGACGTACCACAACTACTACTACAACCGAAAGATACAACAGATATAAAAATAAAAACAAGAAGCATCAGAAGCGGCAGAAGGTGAGCAACCTCAATGAATACGATGACGTCGAATACGATACTGAAAGGTACGATCCAACTACCACTGAGGTCATAAGGGAGACAGAGAGGCCAATATTCAGACAAAGACCCCGTCCTACACCAGCTACAACTACAGAAACACCTGATTCGGAAACCACCGTCGCGACTATGCTGACTGCTGGTACCACTGAGCCTTCGAATATGACTTCTAACGCCACGAATACCACTGGATATGGTAAATATCAATTTCATCTGCGATAATTGAGTTTTGATTGCAAACACCTTCTTGTAGGTTATGGACCTTCTAACGGAAATGAGGGCATCAGCATCACCTACGGTCCTCCGAGTGCACATGGGGGATCTTCTGGTTCATATTACCCTCCATCCACTTCCTATGGGGTTCCATCGTACCAACCGCCAGGTTCAGGTTTCGTTCCAAGTCCATCTTTCAACCCTCCAAACAGCTCCTATGGCCCTCCAAACAGCTCCTATGGCCCTCCAAACAGCTCCTATGGCCCTCCAAGTAGCTCCTACGGTGCACCAAGTAGTTCCTATGGAACCCCAGGTACTTCGCATGGTCCTTCCAGCGGTGACTACGGAACGCCGAGTAGTTCTTATGGAGCACCGAGCCACAGTTCCTACTACCAGGTGCCGTTTTCTGATTGGTACAGCAACGAGGTTACCAAGAACAATATCGTACATAAAGTACACGATTTGATAGGTTTCGATAAGGTCTTCAATTGATGTGTTGAGCTCAGTTTAGATTTGGCATGTGGATGGAAAACATATGAAAGTTCGTACTCGTATAAATTTTATTAGTGGACAGGAAAACCATGATATTCAGATGATATAGAACTCATCTAACCATATTATACCTTCGAATGTTTTAATATTAGAGATTGACGAAATATAGGGATTTGACATATAAAAACCGCTGAATCAGTAATGTATAACAGTCATTATAAAGTAATCATAATTAGAGCAGGAAATGATTTTCTAGCCTGATTACCTAGTAGAATTTTTTGTAATGGTGTGCGGGTGGTTATATAATTTATTGCTTTCTACAGATAAACATACAAGAGTTTGTAAATAAACCCATAATATTCACCATACTTTTTCATTTCTATTTGGAGTGTGACATTTTCTATTATTACGAAAAGTAAAACAATTATTTCAAAATAAGAATACCTAAACTAAATAGTTTCTACATATTATCCATAATGATAATTCAAATAATGCTAAACAATGATGACATAGGATGTCGAATATGGAATTACAATAGTTTCAAATTTTCATCCATGACCATACCAAAAAGGCAGAGGCTGAGTTAAATACTACTTGTGAAAACATATCTAGAAGGAATTGACTTGCAGTAGTAGGTATTTGACACACTTTTTCAAATAAGTGCATCATTACTAGATTCGATATACTTAATGCTTCCACATATATACATATCAGCCCTGTTTATCGGATGGCGTTTTAAAGAATATATCACCCTTGCAAATGTACAGGAAATAAGAGAGCGTTAGATTATATACTGAATTTGCCTTCCATACACAAGGTTCATAATGTTACCTATCTATATTTTCCATCTAATATCCATGCACGAAATGATGTTAAATAAGGATGAATTTGACCCCTCAGTCAATGCTGTATTGAACTTTTACTGCCCATGTGCATGAGTATATAGTTACTGGAAACTCATTTATGCTCGCATTTATGGTAGATAGAGAATGAGAATACTGAAAATAATTTTGTTCTCGCGTTTTGTTCCACTCAGATTGTGTGGTTTGATTATATTTCCTTATGGTTCCTTCTGAATGTTAGGGTGTCACATAATGCTGAAAAATAATAACATGAGGTGTCACAAAGCATACCTCCCCTAGTCTATTGGTATAATAGACTATAGGGAATAAGAAATATCAATTTAAAACTACTGATATCTTTTCTTGAAATCAGTCGTTCTTCACACGAATATCAATTTGATTTCAGAGTAAAGTACTATTCAGGACTTGGATTCAACTATATGCATGTATCTCATGAAATCCTATTGAATATTGAAAATGCATCCTTGCCTCAATTATGAATTCCAGCAAGATTGAGTTATTTAATGATGATGAATCGAGTGATGAATCCATCGAATCACTGCATGCTTTTGTACTCAATTCCATAATGATTGATAGCAATAATAATAGTGAAATGAATAATTTGACAACAACTACAAGAGTTGTATCACAAGCAGAAAAATGATTTGTTAATAAATCCATCTGCCTTGTTGCAACTCCGAATTTTGTCAGGGGATGTTTAAAACATCATTGCATATAATAAGGGTTAGTGAGAAAACTCAATTCTCCCTAATTATTCATGTCATGCGTGTGAATGTCTATATGCTGAAGGGGGATCAAAAATGAATTGTTTCCTGAAGTTATAGAATATTTCCTGTCGGGCTGTTATCTCTGCATAATATAAGTAACTACCCACGCCTTCATTAGTCACGTATAAATTGATACATTAGCTGTGTATGTAACATGTTTTTCCGACGACCTACCTGAAATACGTCTCATTTCGCACTGTGAAGTGTGAACTAGTACACAAAATAAGATATTTTGCACCAGTGCGAAATGAAATATTCATCTACACGCTCTGCGATTGGTGCGATTACCTAATATAGTTAACTATACTCTGATTTTTACTCATAGCCTTATAATCAAGGCTCATAGGTGGCTGTGACAATGATATATACACAAACGAATTCATAACATTATAGTGTCAATGTGATTTACCATGTAGATAGGTACCGAATCGTATAATATGTTCAGTTTTCTTTGCTGTAATGTCATCTAACGATGAAATGGTAGATTCTACACCCCCAGAAGTATGCAATTTAGGTTTGATAGAAGAAAATAATAGTATTCCTTTATAGTACTGAATAATTGTTCAAAAACTATTTTTCCAATATTTCATAAATACAGACCAATATGTACCCAAATATTTTTGTCAAATGTTCAATAAAATTTGTTCTCTTTGTGTGATACATCTTTCTTATATGCTTCTTAAGGCAACTGAATTAGTTTCCTGTAAAAATGATTTGTAAGTAGGTAATACAGTCATGCGAAAATAAAATCCGACATACCTATGTTTTTCATGTATATAGGTCGTTGGAAAAATATAGTGTACAACTCGTGCGGGAATTGGATATTTCATACATAAATATTTTATTTTCTGCACTAGTTGCACAATATACTATTCTGTTCTAAACAATCACCGTTAACTATAGGTATAGCCTGACGAAATTAGAAATCTTCTTTCAGATGAATCATACTTATATAATCGAAAAAGTTCTCATCTATTCAGTTATTTTTTCTCCTAGAATAGCAATTGATATCTTTGAAATCCATTCAATTTTCCAAATATACCAGTGTGTATTGATAATGAACCAATAGACTACAGAGTGAGTTGTCAACGTGTTAATGGTGTGATCCTGGATCGCCAATAGTTGCACTTGTTTGTGTTGCTGTTCTTCTCGAAAATAAATTCAAAGCCCATGTAAGATCAATCAGGATGGTTTTTTCATTCCACTCTGAGAACAATTTACAAGTGTTACAATTATACTTTTTATAAAGCTATCATAGTCCTTCATTATATTATTGCAGGTATTTATTTTTTGAATATTATGTTACATGAAACATAATATATGATATCGTAGTTTCGCAGAATTTCTTTCATATAACATCAAGGTATTTGCGTCAGTATTTCCGTATATACAGGAAAAACTAGATGAATGGCAACATTGTCCGTATCAGAATGGTGGAGGAGCCACAACTGCTTCAAATTTGATCACACAAAAAAAATTAATAATATCTACGTATTTGATAATTTTGTATAAACTTCATGGAGATATTGGGAACTTCCTAATAAGTAAAAACAAGGAAGAGGAGAATAAACGTTCCCTCCATTTTCAACACGGACTTTTCCAAGTTTTCATCAATTCAGGGTACTTATGGTTCTCATATATGTTGAAGAAATTGAATCGATTATGACATAGGGGTGGCTTCAAATCGGTAAGAGTTACTAATGTTTAGCTTATATTTACTAGAAAAACTGGTCTATTTCCTAATGGCGTCTGATATCTGTCCCGTCGTCTAGGTTAATTACCGCTTGCAGAATGGTGTGAAGGCGATTTAGTTTGTTATTTTAGGCATAAGAAAGAGGAAGTCAAAATTGTTCTGTCGCTTGCAGCTACGGACTACGAGAGATTTGGAGTCTATTTTCGGTGCCCCTTGGTTATTAGATGTTATTAGGAGCATAAACATCTGTTGGTCGTTAATCAGTCCTGAACTGATTTTATTTTCATTACTTGTACATACAAAAAACACGTACCTACCTACTTATTTCATGAAGGATTTCCGAAAAATATTAAGGGAAAACATCAGCATAGAATGATGAAAGGGATGAAATAAGTCGTAGTCGCAAACATATCAACAAACTTACACGTCTTGAAATGATTAACATCATTAAGTTATTTGAGTTTCAATATTTTAATGAACGATTCAAATTATTTAATGTTGTGGTACTGCTAGTTAACTTTGAATAAATTAAAAAAACAATATGATTTAGATTTTCAAATACAAAGAAATATCACCAAATATTTGGGCATCATTACTGAGCAAAACTTGAAATAGGACTCTCATATCATTCAACTCATCATGTAACAGAAAACTATAAAGAATTTCATAACACTTTTCAATGCATTAGACCTGCGTTATGTTATAAAAGTGTTTGAAAAGTGTTTTTTACCGCCAACTTAGTTGCAAAGCAACCCTCGAAGTCTCATTGAAACTTATATGAGTAAGGAAGACAGGGACCTTGGCTTTTTAAGTGTCATACGAAGCACTACTCGGCTGGTTATCGTTGAGAGTCCGAAGGATTGAAATCTAGGTACCATCTTGGTTATATTATAGTTTAGTAACTTCACGAAAACCCATTCATACGATATGGAATTTCTGTATGGAAAGGCATGTATAATACCTATATATGCAATAAAAAATCAAAATTAGAATGCATTATTGAAAATAATTTTTAGTTCATCTTCACAATATGTAGAAGTAGAAGCATCAATGTCTATATAGAAATCATAGTTATTAAAATACACGAACGAAAATTGTGGTTCTGAAACCCACAAAAACTCAAATTCAACATGGCATAAATTTCAAAATAGTGCAAAATTCCATAAATTCCTTCTAATAGACACTATATTTTCAGTTAATTTACCATGTAATTGATGAAATTGTAGTATCATTTTGTGAATCCGCCTTCATATTCCTAAAAAAGTGTCGTAGTATACAAAAGGAATCAATGTACCATAAATATTCACTGCAAAAATCAAGTCTGTTTGACGAAATTCGTTGCAAGAAACGAAGAGTACCGTTTTGTTCCTACAGATCAACAAAAACAAAGGCAGTATTTTTTTCAACATTATATCAACTAAAAAGAAGAAATGAAAACATGAATGAACCATAGGTATAATTGCCAGATTTATTGAAAACGCCATAGACACTGACATCAGCAATAAATGGTTGTCATAGTTATTGATAAATAGTTGCCAGTTTTATTGAGTATTTGAGTAAATAAACGAAATGCATAAAATAACAGATAGTTATTACTGAAATTGAGGTAGCAAATTTATACCATTTGACTGATTCACATTGTATGTATAATCAATGTTATCAAACATTTTCTCAACAGTATATGTATATATACATATATTGTAAATAAATTTTTTTCACAACTCGTTTGATGTGTTATCTATTTCACTCACAATTCAAGTTCTTTCGATCAAAATTACTATCAGCCCCGGTGTTCCACAACGTTCAGTCTTGGCTCCGATTGTGTGTCGGCTGTGACCTCCTGTCCCGTCCACAGCTTCGCGGATGATAGTACACGTCATAACGCCTTCTTATCTGAAGCCTCTATATGATCCAATAATGCCCGAGATGCATGGCGGAGACAAGTCGACTGTAAGTGAAGATCTGGTAGGATTTTGAAATGGGTACATGATAATTTAGTAGAGTTTGATGCAACCAACACTCAAGCTTGTATTTTTTTCTAATGAAATCATATCAGGCACGATTGTTTCTGTGAAGTCCTCAATATCCATTATGCTCGGTATGATCATCAACAATATCTGCCCTATCACGGGAAGACCTTTTGGGTCAATTGCAAAGACTGCTTCACAGATATACTTATAGAGAAAGAAGTCAGATGATACTTCCGAATGATCAAACGGAGAATTAATACAAGACTTGTGAATTCTTTGTTCATCAGTAAAGATGAGTCGTTGGATTTTCCCAAGAGCGAGAAGGAATATACTACGCTATTTTGAGGGTTATTGCACCGTAGCGTAGTGTGAAATAAAACGATTTGAGTCGCTGAACATAAATTTATCGAAGTTATTTCTATGATTTAAGTTTGATTTGATATGAACCTCTTCGTTTATCATCCCGATCCCCTAATGAAAAATTAATCATTGTTTTTCTACAAAACAAACAAATGGTGGACCCCGCTTCTTGTTGTTTCGTCAAGTTTAGAACATACTAACCACATTGAAATGGTAGCGACCTTCTAGAAATAGCATTCGGGCTGTCGTGAATTTTCAACTGAAATCGCTGAGTGATTATGCTCATTCCTATCCGAGCATTAACGTATGCCGCCAACGACAAAATATCTGGCTGTCTTGAACTTCCGGTGTTTCATGTTACAATTTCGATACGAGAAGCCGCGGTATCGTGTGCTACTTCTACCTATGTTAACCAAGAGTTTTAACCATAGTGCCTACATTGCGATATGACCAGGGATACTTAATGTTCGACTTGAATAATTCGTAATTTTCGGATATCTTCTTTAAAAGCTTTCCATTTAATTTTGTATTTCTTCCTCATTTTATCTTTCACGGATATATCATCCAAGGATAAGTTTTTGATACAAGTAAATTGTATGTAATCTGAGATTTCATTTTTGATAAATACAGGAGATGATATCTTTATATCCGACAAACCAATATTGCTACGCGTTTCTACTCAAGGAATGTTTAGCCTTTTTTGTTTTGAGATGAGATATAACATTCCTCTCAATATGCTTATTGAAAATTATAGATTGATTGAATTCGTTATAATCGTAATTTTGTAACTCATGCGGTTTCTCCATACTGAATAGTAGCGGTGACTTTTTCAACCGTTTTTTTGTTCAACAAATGAGGAAATACGGATATTATACGCAGCAACATTTATATATTTTCTGCATCAGAAATATCCTATTTTTACTGCGTCGGTAGTAGTTGGTAATAGAATTCTGTAAACTTTGGTAATGGCCCAGAAGTATACTGACAATGATTGATGAGAACATTGTTTTCCTATACATTCCCCAAACTCTTGAGATTTGTGACTTTTTTATTTAGAATCACCACGGAATAAGTTTTACGACTGTAACAATAATAATAACTATCTTCATTTCTTTGCTATATTTAAGAATCGTGTATAATATGATAATTATCATTAGAAAATCAATTGGATGCATTTATTATGGTTGTCTTGTTTAATGATGTATTGAGTTTATTTTGAGAGCTCCTAAACATAGCTACTTCCTCAAATTAGAACATGTTTGATGATTGAAATTCACAGTCATTACAATATTTATATTGACTAGTGCAGAGTACCCAACTAATAAATTTTCTGGACTACTTGTTAGTTTTCAACTGAGCTTTGAATTTTCGCTCCACAATGATTTGCCCATTTCTGAAGGCTTTTATTTTTTTCGTGAATGAATTGATAGCCAAAAGGTGCCTCAAAATATATCTAATGTGTAAACCCTATGCGATTAGAGTTCTTTTTTATCATCAAGGATAGAAATAGCCGGACAATATCGTTGTTAGATAACCTAGCTTCTTTCTCGAGGGTTTTTCATAGTTGTTTAATTTATCAACGATTATTTAGTTACAACATATGCGAAAGTTTATCTAAAATTATACATTCTTATACTATTATACCTATGTGTTCAATAAGGTTCCGGTAATATACGTCCTTCTCAGCATTATGTTAATTAATATTGTCTTCGTGTTGATGTCTGAAAAAACAAAAAAAGTAAGGGGTAAATTCAATTTGAATGATCAACGAAACGAAGGAACCATCTTGAATATTCTACCAATTTTTTTTCGGAACAGCTGACTCCTTCTGTAGACCAATTACGTCTTTGTGTCTAGCAAGAAGCGTGTGGTAATCCTACCCATCTGGGTGAAGTTCCAATCGAATCAAAGAAAACACTAACCATTGGCACACATAAAAGAATTTTTTGGGACCAAAATTGTTCTATTCATTTGCGTCTTGTAAATCCTTTTTATACTATTCTACAATTGGTGCATACGATTTCAACTCTACAATTCTGATGTGTTTGTGAACTGACTTTGACTGTATTTGACTTCAGCTGGTTTGCCTAGATAAACTAAACCCGCCTCTTTTGAAGTATTTCATGTCATGTATTATGCAATTCAGAATTATTTCTCAATTAATCATTATTTTCGCCAAAATCAACAAATTGCACCATTCTTTTCCACTCTTGCATAAACTTGTGAAATTGTACCTGATGTAATGACATCTTTCCTGCTCCAGGAGACACTGGCTCAAAAATACACCCTTTTAATCTTGTATTGAATTTTGAAACACCTTGTGTGTGTTGAAACGAGCCTTATTTTCTTGTCTTATTTCATAAAAGTGCATATTTATGTACTAGGTATACCTACACACCGAAATTCGCTTGTTTATCATAAGAAACAAAAAAAAAACTATGGGTGTGAGCCACTTCTGAGAAACACCCGGTATACATTGACTGTTATCTTTTTTATAATTGCTACGGCACTGGCAGGCTCCCCATGATATATTGGAAAGTTCTACTTGGCGAGTGCCACAATAAAATAGGCAATACTCCGTACTGAACACCTGGACTAGCTTTAGCACCCTTCTCTACCGACTATATGCACCCCACCCCTATTATCATAGTTTGCGCTGTGCAGTGTGCTCTCTCATTTATCCCTTATAGTATGCGCTATGAAACGCATCAGAGTAGGGGATACTTTTTCCCTGATAATTCGTCATTTGATAAAGCCCTCCAGTTTCAAGACTAATTCATGGATACAAAGTTATTTTTCACTCATTTGGCAGTCAGTTCGAAAATACGATTTTACGATTTCGTTTCAATCATTCTTTTTTAGTTCATCTTGGCAAAATGTATACTACTTTTGATTGAAACCTATTGGAAATATGCTGGGAAAAATCAGTCAAAAATCGAGACGATATTATAACAAACCATCCTGAGTACGGTCCTATAGAACTAACTTACCCCCAGCGAGATTCTCAAACAGTCAGCTGTTGAATTGTTGTCAACTTCACAGAGACAATTATAACAAAAACAAGAAGATAAACATACATTGTGGACGTGGTCTGCATTGTAAATTCCTTGCAGGGAGTCTGAATTAAAATTTTTAAGAGTTTATAATTAAGAAGGTCAATGAAATCAGGTGTGAATTATTGCAAAAAAATAATTACACTCCCACTTCTATTCCTCTGATTAGAAAAAACATCTACTGGTGGAATGTCCCCTTTATTTCATCGAAAGACTCAATCATCGCCTTCCTAATGCACTAGCAGACATCTTAGGTGAAAAGTGCCAAACAAATCAACTAATATGGAATAACCCTATAGTGGTTTATGCGATCTTTGATTAATAAAAAATATAAATAAAAATCATTACATTATCTGACAAAGACATCCAAATCTGTATAGCTAATATTCATCTCGAGGACCCTGGATATCATGATATAGATATTTTTTATATCGTACCACTTGCCATTTCTGGCATCTCGAAAACGATAAATGATACGGGATTTGGATAAATCAGACAAAAGTTGTTTCTAAATCAAAAATATCACGGGCAGTTTATACAGGTAAAACCGAAAAAATAAACATTTCATATTGTTCTCGAAAGTCAAAACCATAGTCAGTATTGGGGCTAAGGTGGGCTAACCTCGCAAATTCAAATTTAGCCCTGTGAAGCAAAATTCTGATACTTTTTCTGAAGCTCAGGAAAATCCGAAAACGAGTTTCCAAGAAGAAACATTCAATTTTCTTGACAGTATAGTTGAATAAATCTTTGTTTTGCATTATTCTCATATCCCACCACTGGCACCACTCATTCTACTTATATGATCGGGTTATCTCATGATTGTGTCAATCGAATACTTCTGGGAGATGAAATCGTCACCCTGGAATATTCTAGCTGTACGGCTGTACACACTCATTCGACCATGTGGTACAACCCCATTTGCCGCTACGCTGAATATAATATGTAGTTTTCGTACAGTCGTTCACCATTATTTATCTTTCGAAAAAAAAGCTAGCAGCGGTTCGATCAGATCGCGCTTTTGTTACGCACAGATACTGGGGGAAGGCAGTGGCGTAGCCAGCAATCGCTCCTCGTCAATTTCGAATGGGGTTCAAAAACCAGACACAGCGCTTAGTTCCTCTTTGAACTTTCTCCGACCCCTCTTAATAATCTCCAATGATGGGCCACTTGTCAAACGAACTTATTTGATAGCAATTTGGTGACGTCACCAATAGTAGTCACGTTAGCTTTTAGGGCAACTAATAGGTCGTGAATCAAAATCGATTGACGTGTTTCGGCATATCAGTGACAAGTGTCGAAATATGGAGATATTCAATTCATCCAACTGGCAGATAACGCGTATTTTTTATGAAAAAATGGAAAAAGTCATGGATGTAAACTTTAAATGAGAAGATAATCTACCCAATTAAAAAATATCAAATATACTTTGAAATTGAATGTCTGGTAGACTACGAGCAGAAAACAACTACTTTCTTCGGAAATACCACGCAGAACATTGAATTATGCAGATCGCAAATGTTTCTTTCTTTTTGAGACGTGACAAATTCACATCGATTTTTATGGTTGCAATTTTAACCGAGTCAGGCAAATCAAATGAAACACTATGTAAATGTTTCTAGAATGGTCTCACGGGCTGTATATATTACGGAAATATTAGGTAAGTATTGCTCGAAGCAAAGGAATCAAATATATTGTAGATTGTATGGGGAGTCGTTAAGGCTTTGCAGCCTCCCAAGCACCCCGACCTATCAGATATTTTGTGCATAACCCTTAATCCAGGGATGCACAGACCTATTGGAACGTCAGGCCACGCTGGCAGATTTTGTGTCAAAAAATGTAAAACGTACATGATATCTTCACCAATCTCAAGCTTTTCTGCATTTAATTTTCAATCTGAAGTAAGACATACCTAGGCACAAAATACAAGGGATACTAACTCGTAATAAATTTGAAAAAGAAATTCCGAAACTTCGTGCAACGTTTATCAGTTTTCTGGGACATCGGATGGTTTTAAGAAGGCCCCTTCCAGTAACTTGAACCACTTGCATAAGAGCGCTGGGCATTCGTAAAGCAAATGTTCTGCAGTTTCAGCGAAGTTCTCGCAACTATCACTCTTTGTTTCGCTCATTTTTTTGAGGTGACACCTAAGAGACAGTGTCCAGTGAGGAGTCCCTTCACCAGTTTGAATTCTGTTCTGTCCAACTCGAGAAGCTGTTTAGTTTTCCTTGGCGGTAGACTCACTAGCCATTTCGCTTGTCTTTGTCCTGACACTTTATCCCAGGTTTCATTTCATCTGTTTCTCAGCGTAGAACCTATTTTTTCAAGTGGACTTTGGAGAACAACATAGAGCAACTGATAGGTAACAATGTATTCCTACAAAAAACTAATATTGAATCTCAAATGTGTTAAATGTTGACAAATTTCGCAATTCTTGAATCCAACGCTCCTGATACTCTCGGAACTCTAGAAACCATAGATTGTCCAAAGACGCTGACACCGAGAAGACTAGTGATGAGTGATAAAGAAAAATTCAAAACTTCAGTTGATACCTTCTAGCGATATTTCTGAATGAAAGGACGAATTAGCAATTTTCAAATCGGACGGTGCGGGGGATGACCGAACAGGGTAGTCCTAGCGACAGCGGAGGGACCGTCCGTCCCATATCTAAAATAACAAAGTAGGCGGCACTAGTGCTTTGTTATCAGAATTTGGAAATCATTTTATCAATAGGTATTATGTTCTCTAAAATTGTGTATTTTTATTTTTCGTTATCCTTTCCTAGGTTGTATTGTCACGTGCCTTCAGTGATAAAAAAACCTCTGAGAAATTCTACGAGCTGTAGTGCCGCCCAGTCAAACATCCTTAAAATATGCTCTGGTGCGTCCCCCGCCACTGAGGGTAGGCAAGGGTGGGCCCGACTGGCCGGCCAATCCGGGGGGCTCGGTGCACGCTGAGCCGAGACCAAGCCGAACTGGAAACGGCATACAATACGATACGACACCCCGGCATACGACACTGCGGCTCGTATTTTCGTCGGCACACCGTCAGCGTCACCGGTCATATGTCATATGTGAGGCATCGCGCGTGCATCATCCATCTCCTAACCCTTGGCGCTCGCTACGCTCGGTCCCTTGTGGTGCGTGCTCGGTCCTAGGCTCTAGCACTAGTCTCCACTCTCCAACCATCAGTCGAACGGCTGCAGCTCCAGAGCCTATCTAAATTTAGTCCGCCGCGCGGCCAGCCAGTCAGTCGAAGTTGAGTCTCTCCCGTGCACGTGCTCTGGACTCCGTGGTTCCTAGGCCGCCCTTGGCGCGACTTTATGTGCAAATCGGTCCCACCGGCGTACTTATGCGTGATCGCCGCAGCACCTTCACCAAGGAGTACATAAACAACATCTTCAACCCGCTGACGAGGCCCAGCCGACCCGCGTCCAGGCCCGCAGAAAGCCACCTCGCTCGCGTAGCTGTCATTTCCGAAGAGCAGCGATTGGCCAACCAGGAGGCGATTGAAGAACAGGCCAAGATCATGCTGATGCCGAGCGCCTCTGACGCTGACTCCTTGGGACTCAGCGGCCTGGGGGTGCTTAGTGCCTCTGGCACCCTCAACGGCTCGGGGGTCCAGAACAAGGACACCACGTGGACGAAGCTGTTCGTGGGGGGGTTGCCGTACCACACCAGCGACAAGTCGCTCAGGGACCACTTCGCGGTCTATGGGGACATCGAGGAGGCGGTGGTCATAACTGACAGGCAGACGGGGAAGAGTCGAGGATACGGATTTGTAAGTTGGCTGGCTGTAGTCGCGCGGAAAACTGTGCACATCTCAGGTTCTGTGGGAAACTGCGCGCGGGTCTTTCACGTCAGATGAATGGAGAGTGAGTTCGAAAAGGAAATACGTTTTCGAGGCCTGAGATGTCGACAGTTGATGTATTGGTATATGTTTTGGTACCTAAACAGAAGGAGGTTACAAAAATTTGAATTTCAACCACCGTTGTCTGGCTGGACCCATATTATTCATATTCTCAGTAAATAACTATCGCCCAATTTGGTATATTCGAGTCAGTTATTAACGCAATGATGAACTTATTTATTCAGGATGAAAAAACTGGAAAAAGAAAGGTGGTTCCATCCAAACTTTAAACTTTCCGGATCAAAACATCAACACAAGTAATTGTTTTGCTGCAAATAATAATAATAATAAATCGTCTTAATTGAGAGGTGTACAAGATAGGCGAAGTTTAGCTCTTACACTTAACCTAACAAGTACATATTTCATAAGATAAAGTTGTAATAAGTGGCAATTATCGAGGAAACAGAAAATAACTCTGATAATAATGAGTACCTTACGAAAATAAAACAGGTAATATGTGGAAAAATCAAAATATAACATAATATATTTATACCTAATAAATAACATTCTTATAAATTATTCGAAAAATTATTTTTGAGAATCTTTTTTACTTGGGTCTTGGAGAGGTGCATATAATTTATCAATAATGAATAGTAATATTTGATGGATTTACATGTGAATGATCTCTGGAACAGACTGGTGCGATGACGGGGCAGGTGGAGTTTGTGTTTTGATCTCACATCTAAAGAATGCATCATAGACCTTGGAGTCAGTTTTTCTTAGAGGGATCGTGGAATATTAGAATTCATGACTTTAAATACAAAATTGCAAAAATTATGGTCAGAACGATTATTCGTTGTCAGCCATTTAAAATCGGTGATTTTGACAAATGGCTGGCTAGATGACAAATTAAACTATAGCAAGTAGGCACGTTCGAAACAAAATAATATTCGACGGAAGATCAAAATATAGTGGCCTTATCCAGCGGGGTATCTGTACAGTAGCACGTTTTATTTATCGAGTGGTCCATCTTCTCAAAAGTTTAAGTAAATGACCTAATGGAATAAATTATGTCTCATTACGATGTACAGGAAACAGAATGTTTTATGCAACCAGATATGCAATCGTCTGAGGGTGTCTCCTCAAGGTTTTATGAGTCATGGCATGGATGGTTATTGTAACATTTTCTTATTGCGAAATGAAGTCAAAAACTTCATGAATGATAAGGGCATAACAGCAGGAAAATATATTCGTCAACGATATTTTCACGAAATTTCGAAACATATTCTAACATCCCCCGAGCCCCTAGATATTTAAAGTAGAGTTTAATTTCGTTCGAATGATAAATACAGATTTTCCAGTGCATCAGATATAAACTTGATCATTATGAACAATCTACCTGTGAGTAATCCAATATGGCAGTAACACAATGAAACGGAAGTTTTCTCTCATACAATAGGAATATTTTATTTTGATATATATATAAAGACAATTTTTAACTGGGTTTTTTACTACTTTTCCATTTAATGTTTTTTTCATGACATATTCATTCATTGAAAATATCGGAAGCACGTTACCTTTCTATAAGGATGTAAATGAAAAATTTGAGAACCAATTCGAACTATTTCTATGGTAATCTGATATTCTTAGTGTAATTACATAATCCAGATATCTAATAATATAGGTCGACAATGCTATACTGATGGGTACTTGGCTGAAATGTTCACTTGAAAGTCATCCAGAAAAAGAAAACCCAAGAAAAATAAACTGAATTTTTCACTCCACATAAGTGCTTTTCTCCGAATATGACTCAACTTGTTAACTGCTGTATTTATTACTCGATTCATTATGTACTCGTCTACGTTGTTTACAAATAATCAAATAATGCATTGATTCAATTTTTTGATAGTTCAATATTGAGATTTTATAAATGGCAAGGACAATCTAAGTATTACTAATATTACTATAATTATTTCTATGCTATCATCTTCAATATATTTGATCCATTTCAGTGGTTTTATGTGAATCAATGAGGATTCTTCAAACACGGAGCATAAAACAGCTCAAATTTATTTTAGGTATTCATTCATAGAGATGTCAAAATTATATTATGTTTGCTATCAATATCATTATCTCGATCATTATACAAAGTAGGTACTTCAAGACGACGAAATAATAATATTTCTAGATAATGCATTTTTGATAAAGTATATATATACGTTCATGGATGCTCAAATAGCCTCTCGTATATAGTTTTGATGATATTGATATTTTTTTGTGTCTTTTGCCTTATCGGATACTAAGAAGACTGCCGTGGGAATACTGGAGTTAATTTCATAAGGCCTGTTTGTTATGAACGTGTATTCCATATATTCCTGCTATAGAAAAAAAATTTCTTCGAGACAAATAATACAGAATGCTGTTGGGAATGCCACGAAATGATCGAAATCGACTCAACAATATGATCTTCTTGTTACGTCATCCACAGTTCCTACAGCATCTTTTGGTTTAATACGCGAACGTTCATTTTATGACCCTCGAAAGGTGGCACATATAATTAATTTGCGGAACCATCCGATGTCATAGAGTATAGACCATGTGCGATGTGAAACAGTCCCCATGTACCGTTGACTACAATGAACCAGGGACAGCTGTAGGTTCAAATAGCCACCCCTCATTATTCACAATAACAATGCAGACTGCTGCCAGCTTTAGATCGGGGCATATGTTTTAATTTGTAGGTCACTACCGGAGGTTAATTATCTCTGGTATATTAGCCCCTCGATTAGCCCAAACGTTGGGGGCTTGCATTATTCTTAATATGACTATGTACGTAGTGATGTGGATTTGAACAGTCATTCAATTCAGTTAGAGGTTCAAATATCCATCCTACCTGATGATAGGTTATCAAATTTTCACCATCGCAGATTCACTTAAAACTCTACGAAATTCACACACATCATCAACAATACAATACTCAATAATTAGTTCGATAGTGTTATTATGCTTTTATTTTCAGTTATTGCATTCTCTTATGCATTGGTTTTGGATTAGTCGTTGTATTGTAAATTGGTAAAAATCTCGGTAAAAATGGATACGCTTTGATTTTTTAATGGACTAATCATTACACCTTGCGCTGACAATAATTAAATACATGCGTTGAATATGTATTTATAATGAAATATTATTATACTAGTCTCTTTGACAAAAATATGATACCTATCTCGGAAGTCCAAAATATGTCTCAATCCTAACTACCAGGCGAATTTTTTTTCGTGGATTATCCTAAATATTGTTGAGGCATCTATACCCAATCCGAGGCCCAATCCAATTCATTTTCAAAACAAATATATGAAATCAAAGTGAAGTAGGAGAAGAATGATGAAGTCAAAAGTTGTGAATGGTGTAGGTACATTTATTGATGGGCATAATGCTTGAGTAATAATCGAGTAATAATACATGCATTTCACAGTACTACAATTCGGTTTTCAAACCTTGCTGCCATGATATTAAAATTGGAAGACATTTTCCATAATTTATAATCCATATCGGTCAGTATTTTTTAATGCTATTCTTGAAGCAGTTTTTATTTATATTACGTATGTACCTACTTAGTTATAAACGTATGCGTCAGGATTAAATTGTGAACGATATTCCTTATCGCGTTCCTAGTCAATTTCCTATTTATTTGCCTATCTTATCTGCTAGTAATGCTTTTTCACTTGTCTGCGACATAAAAATTTACTACTTGCCTACCATTATAATATGCCATTTCAATAACCGAGCGAAAAATAATTTCTCATACAGATGAACTATCATATATCATGATATAAATCGTATGAATTGAATACCTACAACAATGACTCGAACAGCTTATGGCCATAAAAGCGAGTTCAAAATTCCAAAAAATCATTCTTTGTAGCCTTCACTGAGTGCGTAACGGATTGAGAGATAAGCAGCGAAACAAACACCAAATAATAAAATTTGAGAAATCAAAGTTCTCCACTGAATAGGTATCATGGGGCCAATAACCACTGCAGTTGACGCAAAAAAAATTGTCAGTTAATTGATTTTGATTCTTGTTTCAGGTGATAATGGGTGACCGAACATCGGCAGAAAGGGCATGTAAAGACCCCAACCCTATCATAGATGGCCGAAAGGCGAATGTAAATTTAGCAATATTAGGAGCCAAGCCGAGAGGAAATGTCCCAACTGGTGAGTTCCATCCCAACCAAAGTTCCCCTTTCTTTTCAATACGATTAGTGAATAGGTGAGGTAATTCTTCAAGGTTCTTGAATGAAAAGATCGGAATGGTTGAAATAGGTAGAACTTTGAATTGATTGATACAGGGTGAGCTCAAAGAGACGAATATTTAGACGAGATCGGGCATGAAAAAAGTCTAATTTATTCGACCTCTGGAATTGTATGTCAACAAATGAAAAATTCTGCATGCATTTTTAATTTTTCGTTCTGATACTTTTTGAAAATAATATTAGGCGATAGGACCCAGCACCGGTCTTGTGGCATACCAGATTCCACTGGATATTTTTCTGGTAATGATGTCTTATGCTTCAATTGCAGCTCGAACAAATTGTTGTCTATGCTGCCATAATATAGAATGCAACTTGAAAGAGTTCTAATGTTGCGAATTATTCGTGCATTTGAATTCATGCGAAGCCGAAAAGGGTGACAACTACCCTCCAAAGGTATCCAGGTGTTCGAACTCGAGTATAGTTCAGCAGGCACGGGCCTAGCCACCCTTTTTCCGGCACCCGGACCATACCCGGAAATCCGCACATGCCTCGCAACCAGCGGACCGACAATCCGTTTAGTAATCGGAAACTGTTCACCACTCCACCAGGTGAAGAATGACTTGGCTCATGTTCGTGCATGCAGTGGCGGCACCGGTGGCTATCAGAAAAATTTTGGGTGACCCCTGAAAAGCACTGAAAAACTGCATTCAAAACTAATTCTGATAGAGAGATGTTCGGTAGGTCTCGAGCCTCACAATAATTATTGGCGGAAATAAAAATATTCACTGCTGATTTGATATCGGATTGATAGCCCTCCAAAACTGGGATCGGAGATTCAAAAAAAAAAAATGCCCCTCGGTACATTCTGTATGGTTTTTCTTAGATTTTCATCCCGGAACTGACTAATGAATGGACACTTTGGTGGTGTTGTTTATGTATTTCAGGAAGTGCGATTTCACAACGCAGTGGTGCTATGCACATTCTGTGATTTTCTTGATGCCTCAACGAAATTCTCTACGTTGCGTGTAAACACTGAGCAGGTACATTCGAATAGTTTTCTGGTGTGAAGGAACACCATATCATGAGTGTGTTTATGCGAATCAGTGCTTTTCTTCACTACCTCCGTTGATTTTTAGTATGTTGGATAACCTATCGAAATATAATTCATATGATGAACCTAGAAGAATCTAGGTACAATTCGGATAATGACGAACTGTTTCGGCTCATTTATCCTGATCAGTGGTACTAGAGACTAGACCAATTTATACAGATCTTTATCAAAATCATCTAATATATCTAGCCCAATATTGAAATCAGGTACGGTAGGAAGGACGGCAGTGCCACCTATTGGCAATAGTTCTAAGGTTCTTAGATCGAACAGATGAGCGCATGAAATTCACACCATTCAGATGCATACATACAATATTTTTATTAATTTATATCAAATCTGGTGTTTTCAGGATGCAATACTTAACGAATGATTATTGCCACCAAATTAGATGATTCATATACCGCCTCGATTCCATCATGATATGACACGGTGTAACTTGGGGTTAATTTCATTTTTTAAATACGTTAACGTCGTTACTACTAAGATCGGAATTTACACCACTATCACTCAATTGTGAAATTTATATAAAACACACAACTCTGATATTCAGGTGTTGTATTCGTCGGAGTTTGCTCTGCAGTTCATTTGATTGAAATTGCACCCAAATTTTTTTTACTGTGCACACATCGAAATTTGCCCTCCCTGTACACAATGATTTGAAATTTGTTTTAAACAGATGTTTCCACTTTCCAGTGACAAAAACTGATCAGACATGTACGAAAAGAAGGAAATATCAATATCACTTTTTAACGCCCTGTACCTATCTCAGGACCTCAAAAACTGAGGAGAAAAACATTTCTGTTGAATTTAGAATTTTTGAGGATCTTAAATTGGTAACGTCAATATATTTTGTAATATTTTATAATATTGTAAATATTTTATTTTCTATATCATATTATTCGTCGGAGCCCGACATGTACCTAAGTTTATGTGAGCTGTATGATGAACTCAATAAGTACTACTATTGTATATTTCATAACTGTAATAAATAAATGAATAAAAATAAAAAATAGATAAATATGAAAAGAAATATATCGGATTCATGAATTAAGGGAGAATTTTCAAAAACTGGGAGGCGAAAAAAATCGAAATTGTTCAAAAAGCGATTTTCGGTTCATTCTACAAAAATGGGTCCGCAATTGTTCTTATTGTTTTCATTCATAGACTACTTATTTAGATCAAGCTGAATCTCGTCACGCAATCGCGAGACTCGTTTTTCTTTCAGTTGAACTCAATTTTGATTTTTGAAATTTTTCAAGTACTAGATAATGAGACAGACTCGCCCTGCTTGATTTCAAGCGAATCACGAATGTTCTAATCAAGGGATACCATGATATTCTCATAATTATCTATTTATTAGATCAATTGCGGGAACTGTATTCGATATAGTGAATATAATTGTCACGACACACATTTTACTCTGCAGATAGCGTTAGAATCGCGCACGCAATGCTGACAATTTGAACAAAGATCTCTCGAATATTCCATTACTCATTTGCCTAGTTGAACGAACAGTGTTTTTCTCATAAAAAGTCATCCTATCATCCATATTATCATGATGGTGAAACAGCTTCCTATCAACAATAAGCACTAGAATAAAATGTAGACTATTGCTTACTTGACTTCATACCGTAGTAATATTTCCTGAAATTACTAGAGGTGGCGCCATACTTTGTGTCGGTAAAACAGAAACTGTGCTTTTGTCAGTGTCATCTGTTCTAGGAGAAAAAAGACCGATAAGAGTAAAAATATTGATAATTACTCCTGATTTACTGAAAATACAGTGTTTCGATGTTGTTTCAATTCACGCCTATCAGTTTGGAACCACATAAATACAAAAGCAACAGAAACCTTTCTTGAAAATCGATCTTACCGCCATCTTCATTCAAGTCGTGGAAATATTACTACCTTCTCCAACGGCCTACAAGTTTTTCACAGAAACAATTGAAGAGCTATTTCACCATCCTATATCTAGCAAAAATTGCTAATGTTTGTCATCTATTGTGTCTTTGGAAAAATCTACTTCAATCTCTACTTCAACTTAAAAAAATCAACCATGTGAATCAATGCTATTATTTCAGTTATATTCAGTGTTGTTCCAGGATCGTTTTTTTTTCGTGCGTAATTTGTCAGTTGAAAAGTGCACTTCAGATGCCAATAGTGCACATTTTTTGTAATAGATTTATAGTACTATTTCAGGAACTTTCCACGCATGCGCAGGGAAATTTACAGTGATGACAGTAATGACAAATGACAGATAGTTTATCATCCTTGATGACAGATGACAGACTGCTTGAGGAAGGATATTATTTTATTAATTTATTTTGTCAATCATAGAAATAGGTATGATTTATGATTTGCTAAAAATGTATACTGATTCACTGTACTTCAATAATCATGCAACATAAAGCAAATTCAAACAGAACTCAACAAGAAACTGGATTTACACAATCATATTCGAGAGCATATTGAAACAAATATCGATCTTTTTCAGAATTTATGGTTTGTAAGAAATTTCGGGTAAAATTTCACATTTTATTACGCCATTCTAGTGAGTCCTTATATAAACAAGATCAATGTAGAATTTGGTAGAATCCTTGGAGTCTTGAAGAATAGAGATAAAAAAATCTTATACGAGTTGAAATGGTCATCAAGCCACAGAACTAAAACCGTGTTTAAGTTCTGTTCAAGCTGACATCAGTGACATCCGACAATCGAATTTTTTTGAATTTCTTCCACTTCTCAGTTCTCATCAATGACATTCAACCAATATTATTAATAGATCATTGCATTCAACAGATTTTAAGCAATATTTGGAAACCATTGTAGCAAATTTCAATAAAAATGAAAAGGTGCACTTTTTGAAGGAAATAAGGAAAGTGGTGCCGCAGGGCGCACTTAGTTGAAAATAGGGGGGCCAAAGTGCACAATCGTGCAGCCAGGAACAACACTGGTTATATTCTCCATTTTAGACCCAGATGAGTGCAAAATTTGAGTTTTAAACTATCTATCTATGATTTTCAAACCTTATCAAGGTGTGACCGACCACTGTTTGTGTCTATAATATTTCTTTAGGTGTCATTTTATAATAAGATATAATAATATCAATGTATCCATTGATGCCACATATGTTGAAGAATCAAGTATAGTGACGTGAAGAAAATACGATACTTACCAAAAATCAGTGTTTTGTTCACGATTTCATTGTCAATGTCGTGTTTCTGAGATCAAAATACACACGTACAAACACAAATTTTGAAAATGTGAAAATCAAATGCACCTAAATCCATCGACTTGGGAAAATTTTCGTGCTATTTTTCTGTCAGAATGATCTCAGTTTTTTTGACAATATCTGCGATCCTTAATCGAACCTTTCGTTTCAGGTTTTCCATTTCAAAGTGTGAGGGCAGGCGCGTACCAAACCCTTCTCCCCAGCCAGTATGGGTAAGTACATTCTCGTTTATGAGTTTGTGAATGTCTCAACACAAATCTTCTACATCGCCAACTATAAAATCGTAATGAATTATTTCATATTTTCTAGCTACTTTAGTGTCTCATGATGCCAGAGTTGGTGATGAGTAAATCCATTGAATTGTATTCGCATTTGGATGAGAGACGACTCGAAGTTAAAAATGTAAACAGTTAGTCCATTCGATGAGTGTTTGTGAGTGTGCGTGTTATATTTTATTTTTGATTAGTTATTGAGTTACACTATTGCGTGCGGTTATTGGCTGTTGGCGAAAGCCCCAGGTCCATATCTAAGGATATTCAACGGTACCAACCTTCAGTTTCGAACAGGTTCGAAATGAATTGTCAACTACTCCAACCGAATTTCAGCCAACAAATCGAATTACATTCTGCTAAATCTCCGCACTTCTAAATACATTTCCATGAATCGATCAGCTGCTTCAAATGACAAGCTACAGGTCATAAATGAAAATCTAAGAGCTAATTTTTCAATCGTGAATGATTTTCAGCGAACTTTCTTGGATACTGAATGAAATTTGTTTTTCGAAACCCCCTAGTCATACAACCTCTTACATCTCAGGCTGACCTACCTATAGCTCGTTCAGTAACCTTTTTCGTTATGACCTTATTGATCTTGTAGCGTCATTTATACTGAGGCCACTCCAGCATTATTAGGAAATTAGTGCGTTGCTTCAGTGGGGATATATGCCGTTGAAATGTTCTGTTCAAAGCAATATCTGCTGATGAGTGTCTGTCTAAAGCGTCAAAATCGGCTCATTCAAGGTCCAACATGATTTCCCCATATCCACAATTCCTATCGCTACCCGTATTGTTGAATAACCTTAGATATCTTCTTCATTGTTACTGTTGGCCAAAATACCGCCATTATTTGCACTGAGTCCGCCACCCCGATATCTCATTTCAAATGTATCACACTTCACATAATTACGAGCGGAAACACAATGAGAAAGTCGTGTAGTAGACTGGCCCATCGTCAAAGACATTGCGGAAATTCATCAGGAACTGAGGTTTTTCAATCCAAATATTGGCTACGAAAGACAAACTTCTTTCCTCTTAATGAACAGGTGATATCGTATATTACCTACCTGGGTTCATAAAGATAGTAAATAATGTGTCACTCAGAATCCCCATTCATGTCCATAAATATACACATCTTTACTGTCCAACACCGGTCATGCTACTATCAACTCAAAATAACTATTATTACAGCTGATGGTGCTCAAAACGGTTTCCAGTCATCGTTGGCTGTGGAAGGTTTGAGGCATGTATTTGTTGTGAATGCAAGTTCACTCAAAAACAACCTTTGAGTTCACAACCATCCATGACCGAAACACTTTTTGAACACTCGATATATGTATTCCAAAGCATCTTATTCCGGATTATTTTCTACTCTCAAGGAAGATGTGCTTTTCTCAATGGGACTGATTCGGGTTGACAAAGTGGACGGATGGCGGACGACAAGTCATTGTTTGCTGTGAGGTTTATTTTTTTATTTTTGGGCTGACTATACTTTGATGTTCGTTCATTTTTTCCAGTAACTCACGACTGCAGTGTAACACTAATGCGACACTAACCGAAATGGATGTCGATGTGCTTGGTTTCATTAACCTGGGGTGTGTTACAGTGCAGCCGGTGGTGGAGGTGTAGATGGTGATGGTAACTGGGTCCACCCAAATATCAACCATTTGTACATACATTCATTGCATTATTATCTCCCAACTGATTCATTGTTAACCCCAGCGATCTTTGACCACTCGAATTTTCAAATTCGGTTCACCAATAATCATCCAATATAGTTCCTGGAAATATCTAGCAGAAGTATCAACCCAAGAAAAATTCCAAACGCGATTTCACCAAACAACTTCGATAGTTTCAAAAACGGTATAAATCAATCAGATGACATAGGACGATTCAGATTAGGGCTTTGCGAGACCAAGACTGAACCAGTCTTGGTCTTGGTCTCGAAAAATAAATGAGAGTCTTGGTCTTGATGTTTCAAGACCAAGACGAGACTGGCTCACTTGGCCTTGTAAGTCAAGGTCTTGGTCTTCATTGCCCAGAAGTTTATATGCATATAATAGGTATTCCGTTTTTCTCAGCCTACAACAATTGTCAATTTGTACGGTTGGAGTAAGCGAAATAAATTTCTCATTTCTCCACAAGAATATAACCTTTAAGAAATTTCTAGTAAAGATTCTTGGGGGAGAGTCTTGGTCTTGGTATCGGCAGTCAAGTCTTGGTCTTGAGAAGATTAATTGAGTCTTGTTCTTGGTCTTGATCTTGATGGTCTTGTAGCAAGACCAAAACAAGACCAAGACTAGTCTCTTGGTCTCGCAAAGCCCTAATACAGATCAATAATTCCCAATGCAGCTTATTTGGCAAAACAATGCCCCAGTCCTTTCCACAAATGTCAGCAAAGTATCTTCATTTTCAATGAGTGGGAGTAAAACAATGTCTAATGAACACTTTTGGAAGTTACCATCACTTTATAGTTGCGAGTGAGCTGTTTGTGTGCTTGATCGACGGCGTGTTTTTTAATACGTGGTTCGCGGTTTTTTAGGTAGCTGCGTAGATTTTTTATGACACACTAGTGATTCTTCTAATAGCACATTGTTACACTCTGAGATCTCCATTACTAACTTGGTGTCTGAAATACCTGCCAACTCGGGAGTTTGGGGTTTTTCTTACTCAGGGAATCCATAGGAGTGCATTGAAGTTCCAGACGTTGATAATTATGCATATCATATTGAATTTTGATATAGTCAGCATATTATGAAGGATTCAGCTTAACGGGGCCTTTTTGAGTAACGATGCAGTATATAATTTCCATTTTTTCATATCATAATGATGAATTTGACTCCCATTATTGTATTTGCATGTGAGGTAATTTAAATTACTAGTTTGAATAGATTTTTTTAATCGCGAATATGTATCGAATATATATGAATAGATTTGTGAGGTATGGTGAAGTGATGATTCCTATTCCTTGCCTTCTCCTTCAAACACTTATTTAGTCTGGAAAGTGAATGAAATTAACCTTCCTCACGAAACTTGCTTGTACATACATACTTTTTTAGCAATCGATTGTTAAACAAGTCTCGACCTACCTATTATAGAGATACCACTCACAATAAAGCTCAATTTATAAACTCCGCTGCCGTAGCTACAGTTGACGATGCCGTTCCAGAATGTATTGAGAAGATATCCGACGGCACCTGCGTTAGCTGCGGAGTTTATCAACAGATGTTTATTTTTAGCGTATTCCATCAACGAACAGTAACTGCAACGTCAACTGTAGCTACGGCAGCGGAGTTTATAAATTGAGCTTAAAGGCTCATTCAGACATGCCAGTGTGCTCGGCCGAGTGAAATGCGCGCGCATCACTAGCATTCACACATGCTAGTATACTGGCATGGTATACTCGCATGCGAATCCAGTTGTCCTAGATCGAAATAAAGGGTATTTAAAAATTAAATCGAAGACAAAATGAGTAATCGGGTTATAATAAAGTCATGTATAGACAATTTAGCGATGGTTTTAATTGATGAATTGAAAGATATATTGGAGGATATTATATTATGTGAACAGAAGAAGTCAAAAACGGTATGGAAGAGTGTAGGTCATAAATTGGATTGCACGGCGTTCACATTTCTGGGAGCCTCTAGCACCCTTCTGCAGGAACTTAGAACTGAAGATATTTTTGCCTACAAGAATCATCTTACATTAAATTTCACCACAATGAAAAACTCGCAATACACGCGAAACGTGAACAAGAGACGTGCTAGTAGTTTTTTACATTTGACATTTGACAGTACACTGGTGCTTTGGAACCCCCACTCTTTACTAGCACGAAAATGTTGAACTCTGTCCGAGTACACTCGCAAGCCAGTGCACTAGCCAACGAAAATGTTGAACTCTGTCCGAGTACACTCGCAAGCCAGTGCACTAGCCATGCACTAGCACCAGTGACTGTTCAAGTGTTCACATTTTATTATGTTCATGCTAGTGTCTCGCGCGCATTTCACTCGGCCGAGCACACTGTCATGTCTGAATGAGCCTAAGCGAAACAATTGAGTTGTCCCTATTCTACCCACTATTGTTTTTTATTGATTATACCAACTCGACTGAATTTCTCTGACAAATTGAAAAAACTCCAACAATCATATTTTTATCATTCCATCTTTATGATGAGTCATTCAGGTGAATTGGTAAGAATCGAATCGAGTACGAATTCACTTAAATTTGAGATGAGTCACGATGGAATCAGATAATTATGTATTTATCGAGTTTATGTTGATGATATTGTCGATCTATATACAGAATATATAGGAATGCATAACAGCAGGTATATCATAAACAAGTATAGTGGGTTTACTTTCTTCTATTATATGTCAAGAGATATTCTGAAATTAGCGCTATTTCTTGCCACTCTTAGTAACCTCTATAGATTCAAAAGGTTTTTGCACTGATGTTTTTTTTCCAGTGACCATTATAAATATTTTTCAAATAATCGGAATAGTAAGATTGGAATCCTTTTTTCACTTGAAATTCATACCATTATCATAATCGATTGATTAGATCAAACAAGTATAAATCTTCATCGTATCTATTAAAGTTTATGAGATCCTTAAAGTATATTTTTATAAATATTATATTTTAGCGAAATTGAGAAATAAATCTTATTAAGTATATAAGTACGAATATATTTTATATCTGTTTCTTTCAATTGCCATGTGTGAACATAAGAGGACCTCATATCTGGGCCTTAACGACGTCAATATTAGCCAAATGTCGTACGTTGTGAAATATTTTTCGTTCGAAAATAACTCGAAAATTAATTACTCGAGTGTTTGCTCTTCCACGCGTGGTCTCTGCTCTCTTTGACACTCAATTTTAAATATAGATGCATTTTATCCCCCCTCTTGGGAGTCCGCTAAGGATACGTGACCATATCGAAAATAGATTGTCACCGAAAATAAAAGTGTACCTACTGGCTCATCCTGAATGTTCAATACTTTGTCGGTGAAAAATTTTGAGAGACCGAAATTTTCCCTATCGTATGACGTAAATGATGTTCCAACAAAAACAGATCTGAGCTACAAAAAGCTAACGCTATGAAAGTTTTTGACAAAAATCGACTCAACTGAAAATTCATTTCTTGTTTATGAATATGATTCTTATTGTCAAATCATGAATAGCTACCCATATGTACAGGGTGAGCAACGGTACTTCAAATTATTATTATCCTCTCATATATGATACTTACCTATACTTTGAATTTTTTTTCGTGATTAGCAAAGTTTTAAGAAAAAACAATCCATTGATATCTTGAATCCTTCCCACCATAATTTACGCGGTCTATTGGCATATTTATTGTATATTGTACTGCGAGTGAGAATAATCTATAAAAACAGTTGAAACTTTCAATTCGATAACAATAATAATAAACGTGAATAATTTTGTTTTTTCGTTATGGGGGGGTTTCTTAATAAATACAATGAATAGCTTATGCATAGATATTGCTTTTCATTATAATAAAAAGTAACATATCATGCCCTTTCTGGAAGGCATCATAGGTGATACTTTGGGTCTGTACAACAATCATATATCCCATTCAGTTGATGAGTTATTCCACATTACCAGGTTTTTATCACTCCATAGATTTTGAGCGTTCCTGTAAGTTGACTTCAGTACACATCAGCTAACGCAAAATGTCAAAGTTTGACAAAAAAAGACTATAGATTTCAAATTTGCAGTAGCCGAAAAACTCATGAATCAGTTTTCAGTCCAAGATGCTGATGATGGTTGTAATGATGAGCACGAAATTCCATGCAGAAAACCCCTATAGCTATTTTTAACAAATGCTTCTTAAAATTAAATGCAAATCACCTCCTGGTTTTTTGTAATGAGTGTCTATCCAAATGTAGGAACACTAGATGCAAAAAATTAAATTTTTTTCCATCTTCTGCTTGCAAAACATCATTTTTGTGTGGTATGGAAGGGAACTAACTCTATTATTTTCATAAGAAATGAATAAATATTACGACTTCCTCATTTTGTCAAAAAATAAAATTAATTATGATTTGAAAATATGAAAGAAATGGTGTATATACTTATATTTTCATAGGGTAAAAAAAGTTTAAGTCTCTCAATATCCTAAATAATGTACTTTCTCCAGGAAAATCATATATGAATTCCTTGGAAATCAACTGCTTGGGTCCAAAGAGGTTATATATTCTACTATATCAGCCCAAGATGAGTTTCTTTAAATGGGACATCCTGTATATAATTGCATTTGTGATCCACCATCTAAATTGCTACATAGTTTTTTCGATTTTGCAGTCCTATAATATCCCAATAATTCCTATAAAATCAGCTCTTAATATTGAACAAAGAATTGACTATATTTTTCAACAATTGCATTCTCGAGTGCACCATCTGAATTAGAATTGCTTCTAAAATTCGGTTTCAGATTGAAATCACCTTGATTTTTGTCAAGATTGTCGTCCTATACTCAGATGTTCTTTTCGATATATCTGATGGACCGTTTTCATCAAATACTCATGAATTCAATTAACCGAAATTACCATTTCTTTCCTCGAATAAATCTTATATTGCGAATCGTCATGAAATCATCACTTGTGAAATGAAAAAGCAAAAATAAATCTTGCTGTGAGAAATACAGGAATGTCGTAGTCTGAATTTGTTTTGAATTGGGTACAGTGCGGTACTCCGGTAAATAAATCAGTTGGCCTCATCGCATTATGAATCTGTGTGTTTATTTTCGACGTCTAAAAGTATCCCGATGTCCTGTTGTCCCTGGCGTCTTTCTATTTATCTCTTTCTATGCGGTGCCAAGCAGCTGTTAAGCATTCTTTAGCTTGTCGTCACTGACATTTAGATGGCTTTTGGAACGCCTACGCGTTTCAATCCTGTGCCAAGATTTTCGACTATGCTGTTCGAGATGATTGTTAGGTTAAAATCTGACAATAACTCGGGAATAAATCAAGTTGATTTATTTTGACCATCAGAGACAGATTCACATCTCTTCCTGTAGGTGACATTTTCATTTGTTAGAATACTTCTGACAACTCTTTGGCCGATGAGACCAGACACAGGCTCGTTGATATTTAAAAATGGAAAACGATTTTTCGAGAATGTCATAAACGTCTACAAGTTTTCACAATCTTAGTCTTTTGAGATTGAATTCCGAAAAACTGTCGAAGCTTTAAATAGAACGACACCTTGTATTTTTCCGAAATTCTGTAGACATGGACTCAATATTCACTTAATTTTTTTCCACAATTGTATACCTAGTCCATCTTTTTTACAGATTGATTTAAACCAGTTTGGTATATTTTGTATGTCATAAAATGATAATATGGAAATCTCAAATAAACATTCGGAGGACGGAGAGTTAATGGAAAATTGCAAAAAAAACATAGTCTAGTAGTCAACGTAAAAAAAGTATGAGTATCAAACAGACAGTTACAAAATTCATATCAAAATGAAAGGTCATGAATTGAAGAGTATATCAATAAATGAATATAAAGAGACACGTCTCAACCAATTCAATATTAGAAAGAAAGAAACATGTGCATTCTGCATTCACTGTGTGAATGCCAGGAAAGCCAGGGAAGTAGTTGTTTTCTACTCGTTTTCTACCAGTCATCACAACTGTGTTTTTGTCGAGGTTTTTGTGTTATGAATTGGTTATGACTACATACGTCAAAAATTCGTATTTCAACAAGTAGCTATTATTAAGTTCTAGAGTAGGTACTGTTTGACATATCATTTACTGGCTTGACTAGAACAACAGTATGTGAACATGAATAATTATGAAAAAGAAAATAACAAAAGATGTATATTGAAAAGGTTTCTGCATTGAAGCATATGCTCAATATGAGCACCAAACGAAAGATTTTTTTGAACTATATCACCTCTTGAAGTGCGTCTAATCTGATGTATTATCGAACACTCTCAATATGATGGGAGAGATAATCTGACCCGACTGTGATATACATGGTTAGAAAGGGAAAAAAATCTGTTCCAACCAAACCATAGCCAACTATGATTCCTATTTGAAAAACTACTACTTAGGCATTACTTAATTTGTACTTTCTTTTTCAAATTTTCTCGACGTCACTGGATTATACAGGAAAAAAATCCTTGAGACATGTGTCTGAAAGTCGAAAAATCGAGTTTTTTTTCATATCTCGAAAACAAAAGACGATAGCAAATTTACTAGTGTTACCGAGTTACAAACAAACATTGCACCGTTTTAGATATGAAAACAATCTGATCCCTACGAGATTGTTTATCCAGACTGAATTTCCTTCCCGGCAAAGCTTCATTATTGGGCCAGACTGTTCGCATTCGCCAATAAGAAGGCGGGATCTGTGCGGATAACACATTTCTATTGGATAATCTTCGCGCAAATCCGGGCTAAGTTGTCGGCTAATGACGTTTGCGCGCCTGTTAGCTACCCCGGATTTCAGGACTCCGGGACTCTATTGACCCGTGGGCGCAGCATGGGCGAAATCTTTTCTTCCAATCTGGCTTTGCACGCTGATAAGGAAGGATTAGCGTTCACACCTTCCAATGATCTGATCACTTCCCAATTTCAATGGTATAACAACTTCACAAAGTCGCTGATAAAGCAAAAATACAAGTTACACAAAAAATGGAAGAAATATCATACTCAAGGAAGACTATGTGGAGTTTTGCACTATTAGGAGGGAGATAAAACGGTCAATAAAACTAAACTTTGAGGATTATTCTCGCATAAATCTAAAACAGTTCCAAGATTTGTTGAATATCAAAGTAGCACTTTTTCCACTGACAGTGAGGTGAAATATTGTGAAGCTTTCTCACAATAATATTTCTCATCTGTTTTCGAACCAGCAGACATCCCTCCTTCTGTTACTAGATCGGACCCACCCATTTCCATTACTATGAATAATATAACACTAGATCAGATCACTGAACAAATCAAGAAACTTGATATACACAAGGGTGCTGGACCTGATGGAATACTACCAGTCTTTCTAAAAGATACTTGTAATTTACTAGCGATTCCACTACTCATAATTTTCAACAAATCTCTTTCTGAAGGAGTTTATCCGGATAAGTGGAAACATGCCAATGTTATTCCCATCTTCAAAAGTGGAAACCGAAATGATGTTATGAATTATCGGCCAATATCGTAACTTTCAACTCCGAGAAAGATATTTGAGGCCATTATAACCTTCGAATTGTTTTATGCAACCAAGCATCTCATTTATGATAATCAGCATGGTTTTTTCCAAGGCCGTTCGGTTAACACAAATCTAGCATATTTGCTCAGAAATTTTTTGATCACATGAGTTCGAGGGTACAAGTTGATGCTGTGTATACTGATTTTTCCGAAGCTTGACAAAGTTCATCATAAGTCACTTATTATTAAACTGGGAAATATTGGTATACATGGCAACTTACTCAGATTGATAGAAAGTTATAGAAGGGATAGAACGCAAACTGTAACCTTGAATAGTTGGTTTTCGGAGTACACCACTCACACCTTGGACCCATGTTGTTTTCTCTTTTCATAAATTACATTAGTTAATGTTTTTTATATTCTGAGTTTTGCTTGTACGCAGATGACCTAAAAGTTTTCAAAACAATCGAAAAATATACAGACTGCTTAAATTTGCAGACAGACCTTATTTGATTGCAAAGTTACTGTAAAACTAATAAACTCTTACTGAATGCTCAAAAATATAACCAGATAACGTTTTTCGGAATACATAAAGCCATAGACTTTCCATATGCTATTAACAATAACAACTTGACAAAAGTTGACTTGATAAAAGATTTAGGTGTTTTGTTGGATTCTAACCTGACATTTGAAAATCACATTGAATCCATTGTAACACAATCCTTGCGCAATTTGGGATTCATTATGCGAATCACTAAATCTTTCACTAATCATAAGTCTCTAATCATTTTATACAACTCACTAAATCGCAGCCATCTAGAATTCGTCAGTATTATCTGGAACCCACATTATTATAAATATATCGATCGAATTGAGAGGGTACAAAAGAAATTTGTAAACTTTCTGAACTTTGAATTCAATAGACAACTGCACTATCAAAACTATGAAACGAGTCTCAAGTATTTTAAAATACCTAAATTGTCCGCCCGGGGAAAGGTCTCGTTCGTACGATTCCTCTTTAAAATCGTCAATAATCAAGTAGACAGTGCATACTTAGTATAAGCAGTCTCAACTTCAGTTCACCTCAGTTATTTTATACAAGCTTCCGAAATACCAACTATTCAAGAAATCCACCTGTGATGTCAATTCAAGAACTGTATAATACTTATTTCCCACATATAGATTTATTTTGTAACTCAGCCACTCGGTTAAAAAAAATGGCTCTTGATGTTTTCATATTATAGATCAATTTCTGTTAATTTTATATTATAAATTTTATATTATTGTAATTTTCACACTAGTTATTAATCAGAAACAAAACGTGATTATTAGTTATTATTAATTATTTTTAAGTATTAATTATGCCACAGGCATTAATTTGTCACAATGCGTAATTCTGTAATTGGGACTTATGTTCAGTTGATTTACATATAATAAAATAAATAAATAAATAAATGAATTCTCTTTTCGAGGTTGATTACACGATTGTTATTGTTACTGTATCCGGGACTCTGTGGAGAGTGAACGGGATAGGTAGTTATCTATTTATATTTATTATGTATACATATTTCCAACTTGTTGGCTCCTATTATTTTCTGGAATTCGAATTAGATCACCTGGTCAGTACGCATTCCCAGTAATACTTTTTATGAACTAGATGCTATGATTTTTTAAGAGTGTATATTTCAAAACAAGCTCTGTTTGCTTTTTAACATTTTGTAAAAAATAAACGAAAAAAAAAATACATTTGAATACCCTACATCTCAAATTCTCAACCATCCTTTATTATTTTTTTCATTATATCTCATTTCACAATAAGTCCCTAATGTTGAAAAAAGACATACTACTGTAACTACGCCACTGGTTAACGAAATTCGAAAAAGGGAAACTCCAATTAATTACCTTGACTAATGTGAAATTGTATGCCAAGTAAGACTTTTTTCCGAGCTTTTCTCCCACTATACAGGGCTTCTGAAGAAATTAATATACCTAACCTAAATTTTTTTCGTGATTTCGACACCCTGTATCTCAGAGATGAGGTAAGGAATCATTATACGGAGTTTGTCGGTCTTATTCTGACCCTGTCTATCTCTGTAATCATTTCGGCTAGACCCCAAATTTGATAGATCGACGATAGAGTATACATACTTCATACCTTCATGCTTATTTCTTTTTATTTCGCTGTTAAATGTATCGTTATTATTGGTGCTAAAGTACGTTTATGTTTTAATCACGGTTTGATTCATTTATATTTGAATTACATAAGTACAACAATGAAAATGTCCATTAATGACGATAAATGACAAAATTTCACAAACCACATTGTTACATTGCACAAAAAACACATAACTGCAATTTCACTTTCCTAGTTGAGACTGTATTTTTTCTGAACTATCCTGAAATCCCTGGACCTAGATATTTTTGTGAAAACTTCTCGAATGCTGGGAAACCCGGAAGACAAATCTGACTTGATGAATTATAACCGTGGGGTCTAACAAGAAACCGGAAAGAAATCCAACTGTTAAATTCAACACACAAACCTACCCTCTTCACTAATTATTTCCATTTTGTACACCCCCTTTATAGTACATACGTACCAAATAACAGTTATTTCGAAATCATTCCTCATTATATTGTATCTACAGCGACAGCTTGAGTATAATCTTTCCATAATTGATATTCCAGTGTTTTTTTATGGTCGAAAACCCCGTTTCCAGCAGACGCCTACGCGATGGTATTGGTCAATGCAGCAAGGGTAGTTTGCTACTCGAGTAATCTATAAATTATTGATGACTTGTTTCCACGTGTACTGAGTGACCGCCGTCTTTTGACATCGTATTGTCAAATTCAAATAGGAGTTCTACCTACTATGCACAATACAACCATGAAATACACGCAAATTCAACAGAGACTTACCCGACTTATGTTTTCATGGTTTCAATCGCTCTTGCACAAATAAGAAAAACGAGAATTCATTGTTTTTTATTCTCAACCGTATAAAATGAGTTGTTTCTTTCATGAAACGCTGAAACTGAGGTTAGGGGTGCAAAAACGGAGATGAATGACATAACGCTCAGACCAATCTTAATAGCATTGTTGAAGACTTAATTTTCTGAGAATCTACAATACCAGGACATATCGCATATATACTACTTTTCTAAAATTGATATTCTGCAATAATATGCATACCCACTATTTTTATAAAACACTGGTTGATTGATAATGCGTGTGCACGAAAAATTGTCGGAGATACATGTTGGAGAATGCAACTCCAGGAATCAATTTCAACAGTAGTGTCAATAATGTTACTATCAATTATTATGTAAATAAAAGTTAGGCCTGGCATTTCTTGTTAAGTTGTTTTGTTTTGCATTGATTCCATTTTAGCAATGTTCAATTTCGCTATAAAACTATTAAACATTTTTTTGAAATTTCAAAGTTGTGGATATTAAGATATTTGTAGATAAAGCATAGTAGTCTACTCGCGCATAATGGCCATCACCCACTCAGATGATTACAGCACTCGCCTTCGGCTCGTACTGCAATTTTCATATTCGTGGGCAATAGCCATCATTAGGCGCTCGTTGAATAATATTGTGTCATGCCATTTTCTACATAAATAGCAAACTTATTACAAGAATTCGGTGAAACTGAATTGATAGAGCTGTTCAGTTTTAATTGCATTTCACAGCAGACGTGATAATAAATGAAAATAACAGACTAACAGAACAGTTTCTTCGAGACATATTTCTTTCTTGCTATTATCATTAAAAACTTCGCTTTTGCGTCATTTGCGCACTCATTTAGGTGACACTGCCTCCCTAAAATAATTTATATTCTATTTTCAATTGACTGTGTTTCACTCTGTAACGACAAAGCAATTTACGAAATGAACATTAGATATGTCCAACCAATATAAATGGACTTGGGCTGGAAAATGTTGGGGTTACACTCTAAATCCTTTTATTTCATTTGCATGCCACGTGAAATTGATTTTTTCCGGTGAAAAATTGTGATAACATGAAGGTTCTGTGGAAAAATAAATGGTGAAGTTGTCTGATATATCAGTACAATGAAGGCTTATATTTTTCCCTCGATTTTTCCCAAAGGCATGACAAGAAAATCACAATGATTTGAAGCAAGTGCCAGCAAGAAAAATATATCAAACGTAAAACTTTATATCCTTTTTATATCTTATTTACGAAAGAAATAATGGAAAAATGTATTTTTTATGATAGTTTAGTTAATACATTACAGCTGGAGTCCCAAAACATTGGTATAATTTGATGAAAGCTGATGATAGTGGTTCGGATTCCACTTGTATAAACTTGAAATCCTTTGAGGGTTGTTTTGGCAACTGGAGTGATGATTCACGACTTCTTTTTTAATGTCGATATTTGATTTCATCAAATCGGTTGAGGCACAAAGGCCGAAAAGGTTACAAATAAAAACATATTTAATGTTTTCTAATTCGCGGGACAAAACATTTTATACATCAAATAAAGAACACTGAACGCTCCTGCACGCTGCACGTTTGAGTTTTGGTCTACATTGTACTTTTATCAGAAGTTTCGAAAATTCGGAAATTACCTGTTCACCTGTTTTTCATAATCCAGCTCAGTTTATTTTGAAACATTCGGATTAACTTCAACATTGAATCACCAAAATAAACCGAAACGTTTCATTTGTGGATACACCGCTGTGGAGACTAATAATAGAATTACATTTGTATGTCATTTTCGACTATATGCTTCGTCTTTTCTCATTCTCGCAATGCAATCCAAACAGGAAGAGTTCTGAAAATAGTTAAATAAAAAAATTCAGTCATGTAGTGAATACTCACATCAGTAAAACAGAAAGACAAACCCTATATTCAAATCAGTTTTTACATGTTCTCCATTTAAATACTACCTACCTATATCGACTTGTGTAGGGAAGTATTTTATCACTCCAACTTACAATAAATTAGATAACTATATATGTGTTTATAAGAAGGTAGTGTACGTTTCATTTACTCGAGATAAAGTTTCCAGACAACGACGTTTCCAGACAACGAATCTAAATAAATCGTAGTTATTCTACGGTTAAAAATACAACATTATTCAAAATGCGCAAACAATGTTAAATAGGGCGACGAAAATAGACTTGGCAATATCTGGATACGAACGAAGACGACTCTTCACTTGCATAAACTGGTCCGCACTCTTACTATAATTCTATACCTGGTTTTCCAGATAACTCTGAATTCTTGCTTGGATTGATGTTATATGGCATATAATAAATCTAGTCCTCATAATGCGTTAAAATTTCGATAGACACTCCCCTGACTTAACTCCGATCGATTTTTGGTTACTTGAAATATGGAGTATATTTAACCCATTCGGATAATGTGTAAATTTTGAGGAATCATACATATTATGCTCTTCTGAAATATCAACAATCGTCCCTCCATTAGCAGTCACTTCGAGATTAACCCGTCAAGTTCAGTCTTCACACCCCTTCGTGGTCACTTTAGAGACCTGCAGACCAAAGACTCGTTCATCCAACGAACATCGATACTTTGGAACACATTGCCTAGGGAGGTGTTCCCCGAGGCATACCATACCCAGAAATTTAAGAAGAACACCAACTCCTACCGTCTTTCCCTTGGTTCTCACGATGTTCTCTGAACATTAGGTATACAGGATATCCCTTTTCGTGAGAACCAGAACATAAAAAAAAATCAACGAATGTCGCGAACACGCAAAATACCTCCAAAGTTAATTGCAAAATATGTCGCTGGTGTTTCTAGAAATTGCAATTCATATCTTCAACTAGGATTCTTCGAATTTTCCTAATTTAATTTTAAGTTGACACAATTATCGAATTTTGAAATTTTAGTAATGTTGTCTGTTTCTTTTGTTTTTCATGGATAACTCGACAATATTGTCCCAAATTGTTTATATAATTATATGAGTATTTACCCGAGACATTTTATGAACAAACTTGTGGTATATATAATATCATTTTGGAAAAGGTGATTTATTCTTTGTGTTGTCAAAAACCTGTACTTACATTGATACCAGTCACATAACTAAACAGGGTAGAACTTCTCGTTGGATAACCCTGTAATACATTTTGTTTACTGAATCGAAAAGGTGAATATTCGATGTATGTGCTTGGCAATGAGAAAATAATAAAAATGTTCTCTATTCATAGCACTTTTATTGTGATTCTCGACAATGAAACAACAGATACATTTTCGTTATTTTCGGAACTATATTATACGTCTACTACGCGTATGTAAAATAACAAGTTTACAAAAGAAAAATACCGAATATAATAATTGAAATGAACATAAAAATTATTAGGTAGGTACCATTCTAAATTAAGTTTCTTCATGACGGTGGTAAAGAAAACTTTCGTCTTCACTTCGCAGTGAATCTATCCATTATCATCATGATAATATATTGACCTACTTTAGAATCATTGTCGCTGATAAGGAAATAATAAAAAAAATACAGACATAAGTGAAAACACACAACTTTGGAGTAAAGTATCATTTCATAATTTATAAATTGAAAATATCAGACTCGCTGATATTTGAAATGTTTGGCGAACAGCAGTTTCAAAATGTACCTATATGCTTTGGTGATTCACTCTATATCCCCTTGGAACCCACCCCATTAGGTGGAATCTCTTTCAGAAAGGGGTTAGGGCTTAATAGGCTTCGGTCTTGAACTTGAACTGATGACGAGACGAGAGGGGGATTTGGCACCCTAATATTCGGTACATCGACCCAGTTTCGTGAGGGTTGTTTGAATGTATCAACTTCCAGGCTTATATATGGCTAGAGCACTGCTGTTCACTGAAAATATCACTTATAATACCACTAAAGCTTCAATTATTCGTCGTCGACTCGGAGGGTTTTCAAAATATTCGTGTTGTCGAAAAAATGTACTGTTTTTAATTGAAGCTAGAGTGGTATTCGGTAAGAAAATTCACACCGAAATAGTATTGAAATCACAGCGTTGAAGAGTGATCAGTTAACCGGACGGATATGTGTATAAACAGTAAAACAAAATACAAAGTTGTCGAAATTGACTGTTTGTCTTATTTCTATTATATTTATCGTGAGTTCCGTTAATCAAGATGTTCAATTTCAATAATCGCAGGATACGAATTCGATTCTCATTAACACCTGGCAGTTTTTATAGTCAGGCAGTACCGGTCCACTAGACACCAAATCGGTCTCTTGACTATTTTGAGCAATATAAGTCAAAAATTCAGTTCATCATTATTTATCGTCTGATGGATACTTTGAATAATCATGTCAGAAAACTCTGACATGATCCCTGCAATCTGCACATACAGAACAGGATTAACACTCAATTAGCAAGATAACCCAAATTTCATTGTAAGTTAGCAGCATCAGCTGGGGTGAAGTTGGTAGAAACATAATTTACACTCGAACCAGTTTCACCAATGGAAATCGCTATTAGTATTTGAAGTAAATGTGAATGTCATTCAACTATAAACGTCAAAGAATTTCCAGTGTTAATACCACGCTCCTTTCCCTAAGGAAGAGAGAAAAAATTCCGGCAATCGTTCTAGTTGCTTTGGTAACGACACGAAATAGACTTGCGATTGGTCGAAAATGTTATGTGTCAAATTTTCAATGAAATATGTGAGGATTTATGGAATTTTTGAATATTCCTTGAATTAGCCATTAGAACCTTTATAAGTTTGGGAAAAAACTTATATTGATAAATTACATACTTATATCGTATCTCAAATCAATAATAAATGAAAACATTGAAACCTTATTTCTTGAGAATTTTTATATTGCATCGTCTCCCAAATTGGTCCATTCGAACCCCCCGCTGTTCCTGTGAATCATATCGACTTTATGTTTACAGGGCGAATTGATCATGCAAGTGTTGGATCTTTGATTTGGTCATTTTTAGTGCATCAAAGGTGTTTTTGGTATGTCTCCTGGTGTTGCTTGCTGTGTTCCGAACCTCCGCTTCCACCCAATTCATGAGAAGGTCCGACATTTTTCAGGGTACCGCCCGGGTACGTCTACCAGTCGCCGTATTTGACGGCAACAACGCCTGGCAGCTTGGTACCTTTGCAGGCGACGCAACTGACGCACGCTGCCGCTGTGGCTGCAGCTACATCGCAATTCTACGAGTACCAGAACGCAGCTGCGGTAGCTGCCGCAGCCGCTGCACCTTACACAGGGCAGTACGCCAATGGATTCGATGCCTACACTCCCTATACAGGAGCAGCAGGTGAATATAGAATACATATACAACAATTTATTTATGATCATACGAAAATAAAAAGTTGCAAAAATTAATTTATGAATTTATGAGGGTGAGTTCGACACTGTATTCTTTCACAAAAGTACCCTGCATGGTTCTTATAAAAATTTTTTACATTGGCTAGTGGAAAGTAAAGTCTTAGAACTTTTCATTACCAGTCGTGTTGATAATATCAAGATTGTTTTTGTCATCCTTAACTCTATGCAACAAAATCCCCACATTATTGATTTTCTAAAGGTATAAGTAACAACCCTGTTGCCGTATGCTCAACACACTGTATCTCGAAAACTGCCCATTGGAATTCGTTTTGCCCATGGAGAAATTTGATCAGGACATCATAAATTACATTATACCAAATTTCCAGCCAATTCGACTGGGACTCTTTTTCCTTAAGAACCATGGGAGTACTTTCATTTGTCAACAAAATTACTCAGTGTGAACGGTATTATCAATCGATGTTTCAGGAACTCCCATATTTTACTAGTCAAAATAGCAATTATGAGAGAAGTAGTTCACGATAGTTAGCGAGTCCGGAATATAAAAACATTGATTAATTGCCATTATTAACTGGTTTTCTGACGCTCATTATTTTTACACAAAAATATTTTTCCACAAATTGATATTTCTACAAAACATGTAGGTTACCTATAGTTGCGTGATAATTGACATTATCAAAAGATCGTTATGACACTTTTTCTGCTATATTTGTATGCACTGCACACATATTAAGCCTATATATATATATGAAACTACTAGGTAGTGGGGAATAGCAGCAATGGTAAGTGAAATACTCTTTCAAGATTGCTCCGAGCTTTCGAAAATCTTTATTTTCATCATCAGGGAAAACTACATGTGCAATGAAAAAGAAAAGAAAAAACCCGACATGAGTATGATATGAAAATTTGTGAAAAACATTTAGTTATTGATCTAAGACTTACTTCTTGTGTGAGGATGTATACCTTGATGTTCCACATATTAGTACAATTGTTGTAAATAAGAATAACATGACATATTATCTAAAATTGAATTGAACATTGACAAATTAAAATTTCAATTTGATGTGCAAAAGCACTTGTTATGGCTTCTACATTCCGCCTTTACTGATAAACTGAACTATATAAAAAACAAGCTTTTTTATCAATAAAGAAATAATTCCCACATTGTATTCGAACATTCTTCTTCTTCTTCTTTTCAATTTGAATGGCCTAAGTGACCAGGACTATCCAGCCAAGTACACGCAATATTTGATTATATAACCTCAATGGGGCCCACCTCAAAGTGGATCTGAGACTATCTCATACCCCATGAGGATCCTATTCATGATCACAAAATCCAAAATGTTGTATTTCACAAATAAGTTTTATAAACTTCGATACAGGTATGGCCCCCTTATCCGACAAATCCGTTGTCATCTGGCCTGGGTACCAGCGTAGAGACAAAAGGACCAATTGTTTTCCACTAGTATTCACTAAACTTCACTTTTATAAATATATTTCCAATAAATTTTCTTATATTTCTGTATCGACATGCACAAACATTAACTTGACTTCAAAAACTCGAGGACGCCGCCTGTCCTCTACCATGGTCAGAAGGCGAATCCGTATTCGAACATTGAACATTATCGGTTCTTCTTCTCACTTCTATCCAGTGTACGTTAATGGATATGGTACCATATCGTTATTGTCTAAATAATTTATGTTTGTCCACACTCCTCTCAATTCTTATTTTCATTCTTATTTTTCTCTCAATGTTTTGTTGGTATATATTAACATCAGTGATTTCATCTAATAATTTGAGCAAACATTTTTCATATATATTGTTCATTGCTATTGTAGACTTCCCTGATGATGATAATAAAACTTATCGAAAGCTCGGAGCAAACTTGAAAGAGTGTACTTTACCTGTGCTGCAATCCCCACTAAGTGATAGTTTTATATATATATATATAAATATATTTATATATTGGATAGGAACCTAGCAATGACCTAATATAATATTAGTTTTATAGGTATATGGAGGTAACCATCTAGATTTATGTAATATTCACCAAAAATGATTTGCATTGCACGTATTTTCGTTTGTCATCCATGATGGGTCAATTCACATGAGATTCCAAAAAAAATTACATCATATTTCTATTTCATTGATAATGATTGAGCCCTTTTTGTAGGTGCTGCAAGTTACATGCCGTATACTTATGCAACTCTTCCCCAAACCCCTGGTTTGCCCGCAGGAACTGCAGGAGCTTTTCCTGGCATTCCTTATCAAACAGCCGCTCAAGCTCAAACATTGCAGGAAGCAAGATTGCAGTAACTGTGACGTATGTTTGTAAACATGATCTACTTTGACACACGTGATCATTTTCAGAAACTGAAATTTCGAGAAAAATTTTGAAACTGATGTTTAAAAATGTTTTATTATTTCAGCTGATTGCTTCATGAGTTGAACTGAGAAATGCAGTATCCGATAATGTTAAAAAATATATATATGTATAGCATTCAATATGTACATACATATAATGACAACTTTCAGAAACCCATCTCTGTTATTAGGTACTGGAATTGAGATATTCAATACAGAGGACAATTTGCATTTGTTCCCAAAAAATATTTTTCAGTAGATTTCGAAATTCATTCTCACCATCTATCTAGGTTCAAAAATGATATTGTAATGTACAATTGTCCTTTCAGAAATAATTTTTTGTTTCAGTCAATTAATTCCAGTTAGTTACCACTAGTAAGGAAATTATTAATGCTCAATATAATAACAGACTTCAAAATTGCTCCTACTTTTGCAGGAAGTTTTTGTTGAAAACTGCAAAAGAAAGTGCAATAATGGAAATAAATCGAGTAGACTATTAATTTGTTTAAAACTACATATGTAGTTCTAGTCTTAGAATTATAATAATTAAATGATATATTTATATTAGTTTGTAAATTGAACCAAAATGAATATATTAGAACATTAGATGATATACTGCTACATGCAGACATCCTATATCATAGTCAAATCAATTCGATATATTGACGTGCATATACGACATTCTAGGAAACTTATCATAAAAGACGAAAACTTCTTATCTATAACCGATATAAGTACATTTGTTATAACAAAACTCTTGACAAGTTAACTGAATGAGAACAACGTGAAGTCTTGTGTGATTTTTCGTAAAGTTGGTTGTGATGTATCAATGCACGTTAAGATATTTTGGTTATAATATATTTTGAAAATATGTTGAATAAGCCACATGGTAGTTACCTACGAAAACCACAACTCATAACGGTATCAAAATTCTTTGGATTATGCAAGGTTGCTTTACTGGAAAACAGAAACAAAAAAAACCCAATGTGGAATTGTAATTCATAAAATACGAAATTGTAGATTTTATGTGGTTTAATGAGCCTTGAATAGAGAAGGAATAATTTTCATTGAAGGATACTCTGCATCAACCATCAACGTGCCTCGAATAATAACTATATTTTGTAATACAAAAATATATTTGCACGAAAGAATAGGTTTCAATCAATAATATAGAATCCGTAAAAAATAGGACTAGGTAGTTGTAGTTAAATTATTGTTTATATAAGTCTAAGTCATACACTCAATGATCATATACTCTGCAGCACAAGAGCATAATGATGTATGTAGGTAAAATCCCTAAAACTACTAGATATGAAATAGGTTATGGCGTTATGTTTCGCTAATCGAATGAATTTTCTATTAATGATTGAATCATGGGCATAATACAGCTAAAACCTATACCATATAAGTATAAAAAGATTCAGTGCACTTTATAAGACCATCAGCACCAATGTATAATACTATATATTATGTGAATGTATCTGATATAATGTATTTTCACAGATTGATAATCTTGAGGAGGTGATGGCTTACAAACTGTACATGAATTTTCCTGAAATGTACTTAATGAAATACATAGTTGACTATAATATCACACTATTTCAAAACGTTGAGTGTATCTTCGCATATCGAAAAAGTTTTTCATCTTATATAATGTTAACACCTAGACCAGGTGACATTGAAGACGTTGCTCTTATGTTATTCCTCCCGAGAAGAGAATGAGGAAATCCACTATCATTTTTTGAATATAGCTGGGAACTGTTAGCTTAGAGCTCTTTCACACGAGGATTCTGAATGCAAGATACGAGTATCCGAGATACAGGTCGAACATACATCCAAATGGACCTATTCACACGGTGCAGTCGACGCATACAGTATCGGGATACTGAATTTCTGTATCCCGGCACCTTCAGCCACCAGACTCTGAATGCGTATGCTAGATACAGAATTACCATGATGATATATGGACGTGGCATCAAAATTGTGGACACAGGAATTGTGATTATTTCAAAGGGATGACGGTAGTACATGAAATAATTGAAATAATTCATGGTTCTAGATATAGTCATGATTCATTATACCCAAGCAGCAATTTGACGTAGCGGCGACGTGTTCGAAAGAGTTGCGCAACCAAACATGAGTTGCGTAGTCGACCTTAATACTACGTCGTCACGACCCTGTTTTGCACCAATTTGGTCAATCATTTTTGGGTTTTTAAAACGTTTCACTTTCAACTGTAGGTAGCAGTTGGTCGTTTCCTAAACGTTGCTGAATTTACCAAAAAACAACTACACACTTGCGCCCTCTTGCGCAGCAATGACAGTTTTCTTCCCACGGTGTTCAGAAATTAGTAAATATTCCAACCAAATCATTACTGATCACCAAAATGGACACTTGGTAAAAACTTTCTGACGACTACTAATGTTTTACTCGTGTGCTCATGATAGGTAGGTACCTACTGCTCTATTTATATTGCCTGAAAATAAATATTTCCAAACAGAAATTATCAACGCATTTCAGTTTATTGTCAAATATACTATTGTTTTGCGTCAAAAAACACGCGCTCCTTCAATCCGTGGCGAATTTCTCAAGACTCGAAGAAAAAAAAACAAAAAAAATAATTTGGATATATAATATTCACGGGCTTTTCTGTGGCATACAATTGTCAGTAGTGTTCTTCGAAAAATTAGTTGCTTTCCTCAATCTCTGCATCCAGGTTAGCATTTGTTCCAAAAGAACTGAAATTTTCCAAACTGCCTGTCTTCAGGCATAATTTTATTTTTTTAATAAATTTTTTGAGGTTAGGTTGGATCAAGTTTCTCTTATCTTACTAGATATTTATTCTTTCTTCGAAGCATTTCAGCCAACAGTATGTCCTTGTTGTCATGGGGCATGTCCTCTATAGTGAGTATTTGGAAAATTTAACTGCAAAGATATGACTCCACGAAAACGTATACAATTTTTATATAAAATTGCCCACTGCCAAGTTAAATCTCACAAGGTCGGCTCAACGTCGGTAAAACGTTGAACATAACTAGAGTAATCACTCAAACGTTTTTAGAACGTCACTCCCATTCCCAAAATTTTTACTACATGAAGTTGGTTGGGTTCAACCTTGTAACGACGTCGTCGGTTAACTAAAGTCATGCTCAACACTGATACAACGTTGTCCGGTGGTTTAGAGAGCGTCGTTTCATAAATGACTGATTTCTACACCAAGTATAACGTTAATTTTGGTGTATTATGTGGTTATCGTCGCCAGTTATCTTACTTGGGTAGTTACCGATATCATCGTCCATAGATGTACACTATATGAGTTCCTTTGTTTATATTAATTGTACTATCGGATGGATGAAACCACAAAGTACGTCTTCTTCTTTTTTCTTGATAAATATACCTCAGTATGATGGTTATGAAACACGACTGATTGAAGAAATTTATGAATCCGATACAGCAGCCCAAGTTTTAGACTGCGATTTTGCATCTTGGATACGCGTATCTCGCATACAGTATCTTCGTGTCAAAGATCTTATTTATCTCAGTATAGTTCCAGTCTGAATAATATTTGGATACCTACCTATATTAACGAATTAAATCTAAAAATGAGAATAATCTCTGAAATAATGTACCCACTCTGAAGTTATAGTAATAATTGGCAGAATGAAAATCTGTTGTCGTAGGTATTTGTATGTTCTATTTATTTAGAGACTATCTTCCTGCCAAAACAAACTTCAGATCCATCGCCAACTTTTTGACGTAGGTACTGCCTTGGAATGATTGCACCTAAAAATGATTTTTTTTCGTTATTCGAAACTGTTTTCCCTCATCAGTGACCCACAGTTTATCCAATCAAAAAATGGTTAACGTTATTTAGACTATGCTGTTGGTTATACATACTTTCAAAAAAAGAGTGTGCTGTTCAATTCATATGTGTCACCTGGCGAATTTTCTATATGTATCATTTTCCTGTCAGACAGGAGACGATAGATCAGAAAGATTTAGGCTTCGAGATTGAATTGTGATAGATTAAGAGATGAGGAGGTACATACAACAAAACATCTAGTCAGTTAAATTTTTAGTGTTGTACGTTCCGTCCATATCGTCCAGTGCCTCGAGTTTCAATGAAAAAAATGCTAGCGCAAAATTTATAATAAACTGCACAGTAGGTATATGCAGCAATTATTTTGTAAAGTAGAATAAAATTATGTATCTCATTAGGAAATAAGCAATTGAAATCATAAAATAGGTAGGTAGGTAGTTACTTTTTATTGTCATCTATGAAACAACTATTGATAATAAATTTCCAAAACCTGCTATATAAAGGTCAAATCTAGGTATTGAAATAAAGTACTTACCGATAATAAACAGACAATTCTGATCCCAGTATAACTGGAAATTTATCTATTTAATGTAATATCCATAATTGTTATAATGTTGTCCCTTGAAAAATTGTTCCAGAAACCCCCTTTAATTGTAGAAAATAATTGTTATATTGAATTTGAAATTATTTTCTACAAAAATAAGATATACTTTAACCAGTTGAATAAATATTTCTAAAATAAACGTTTTCGCCTTATTTTTTCCTGGTAGAGAACTACATTTTTCAGATATACATATCATAAATTGCAATACACAAAACATTTATAAAGTTTGTGAAAAGTTTTTTTAACCGCCAACTTAGTTGCAAAGCAAGAAAGCAACCCTCGTAAGTCTAGGACTTGTATGAGTGAGAAAGACGGAGACCTTAGCTTTTTAAGTGTCATCCGAAGCACTACTCGGTTGGTTACCGTAACGTTCTTCAGATATTCGAGTTATTTTGTTTCCGTTTCCGTATATATTTTTTAAATTCGAAAAATCATATAGCTGAAGATATTTTTGCTGGAATAACCACAATTTCAGAAAATATTGGTTATTACCTATAAGGTATTTATAATGGTAGTTATGTCAATTTCAGTTTGAACTATATTAAAAGAAGATATCCAAATAATTATTCAATTAGATGGATGAGATTAAGTTTATATTGATTTTTCTATAATGTAATGTGTCAAGTGGCGCCACCTCTCCTCTCACGTGGCCACTATTTTCTGCCATGACTGATAGAAACATACCGAAACGATACCGATTAAATTTAATTTTCATTAGTTGATGAAGCCCTATTTATTTTAGGTCGATACTATCTTGAAAGTCTGAAGTTATGAACCAGGTATCGCGCGGGCCTCTAGCTCTATTTGAAATATGCCCTGTTGACATTCAACCGTTGTAATGGAATTTAGAGAACATGCTATACAATAACGACAATAATATTATATTTCGTGTATAAACATTACTTATCCTCTGATTATGGAACCAAAAAAGATTTCTACACAAGAGTTTATTGTGATGATCTTATTGCCACCTCTTGGGTATCATTGGAACTGTAAACAGTGTAAACATAACATGTAACTTTCAAAACTCTAAAACTACTCATTATAATGTTAATATTAAGATGGCAACACTAAATTCACTGTAGCAGAACTGCAGAAACCTATCGTGAGGTTCTCTAATCTGTGGTACGTGGTAATAGTAAAACTCATCTCTGGTAATGTCAGGTAATGTTTTCTCAATCTAATGTCATAATAAAATCAAAAATCAAAATTGTCAACATGGATTTATGGAAACATTGGAATCTGTGTAGTATCCATATCGACTTTGGAGTGTTTTCCTGTTTTCTGTGGAAAACGGAAACTTCAGGAACACACTGAATCGAAAACAATGACGGACCTAAACAAAACCAAAACATTTGGAAATGGCCTTGGAAAACACATTCAAAACAACTGATAAAAATGATTATTCCTACTAAATTAATATGGCGCTGAAACCAAGCAGATACTTTCTCAAAAAAATTTGTTTTCCTGATTTTAAACAGACTTTGAAGGTGATATTTCCCTATATATATATATATATCTCAACTCATCACTTGAAATTTATAATGATCATTATTGCATTTCAGCTATTGTCTAATGTTCGAATTGTAGAAGTGGGACCTAGGGATGGATTACAAAATGAGCCTGTTAATGTCCCTAGTGACATTAAAATACAATTTATCAATAAGCTATCTGAAACTGGTCTGAAAACAATTGAAGTCACTAGGTAGGTAGGGAGTAACCAAGCAGGAACCAATTTTGATAACGATGTTATGAATTTTATTGGAATTTCACTTTTTCAGTTTTGTAAGTGCAAAATGGGTACCACAAATGGGAGATAATTCAGAAGTATATTCTGGAATTGAAAAGAAAGGTTATATATCATACCCAGTCTTAGTACCAAATTTGAAAGGAATGGAATCAGCTGTATGTTTCATCAATGATAAATAACTAGTTATTTCAGATAACCATTGACCATTATTTTCAGCTCAATGCTGGAGTAAAAGAAATTGCAGTGTTCACATCAGCTTCTGAAGGTTTCTCTAGAAAAAATACCAACTGTTCTACTGAAGAAGGAATGAATAGAATCTCAGAAGTAATGAAAATGGCTAAAGAACATGATATTAAAATAAGAGGCTATGTATCTTGTGTAGTAGGCTGTCCTTATGATGGAGAAGTCCATTCGGCATCTGTAGTTCAAGTCACTGAAGCTCTGCTATCTCATGGTTGCTATGAAGTGTCTCTTGGAGACACCATAGGAGTAGGAACAAAAAGAACTGTAAAAAATTTGTTAAAAGACATTTTGCATATTACAACAGCTGACAAGTTGGCTATACATTGTCATGATACATATGGACAGGCCTTGGTCAATATTTGCACTGCCCTAGAATATGGAATCACTGTAGTTGACTCTTCAGTGTCAGGTCTTGGAGGGTGTCCTTATGCTAAAGGAGCTACAGGCAATGTAGCCACTGAAGATCTTGTATATATGTTACATGGTATGGGGGTGAAAACTGAGGTGGATTTGAAGAAACTTATTGAAGCTGGAAGGTTCATAAGTGACTTCATTAAGAAAGATTCTTCCTCAAAAGTCAACAAAGCATTGTATTCTAAATATTTCCATTGCTGATATGATCCAAGAATGTATATGTAACTATATCTCAACATTAAACTTATTTACTTACCAGACAAGATAGACAGGTCTTGTTTGAAAACAAGTCACCTGTTCCAAAACCCCAGTGCCACTGTTATTTGAGAAAACTTTAACATAATCTGTATGAATTCTGCTTTTGTGAATAAATGGATTAAACAGGTCCTGCAAATTTCATTCGATTATCTCCGAAAACAAAAAAGATATGGGCGAGCCACCTTAAAATTTTCAAATTATTGAAATGTCATTCAAGTTTTATTAGCGCCATATTATCAACTTCCGGTGCATTTGCTTGACCAAGGAACACTGAACTCAAAAGGAACAACAGAAGGAGCAGGTGACGTCATTCGACTAGATTACATTGCCAGCATAGTGATTGAGCTTATTGCGACTTGCGAGGTTATACTGATATACAGGGTGTTACAAAAATTAGCAAGACAAAACTTTCAGTGGGTGTTTATATTGTTTATATACTTTCTTGATACATCCATCAATGTTGCATTGTATTTCAAGATCAAAGAATATTATTTTGTTGTACTGATATTGGGAGCGCAAAGTAGATATAATAGGTGAATAGGTATAATTGTAAATAAAATGGACTCATCTCATGTGAATATGCTTTGACGCGTTGAAGGTTAAACAAAAAAAATCGTGTTTTGATGAAAATAATATGGGGTGAATGGTCCCGGGATATATGCAGAGGGGATAAAATCTGCGCATTCGCACTATGATATGCCGTAGGGGTTGTCCTAGAAATAGGTAGGAGAAATTAGAGCAAACTGAGGTTGTTTTCTTTTCCAAAAAATCCTACGAAAATGAAGTATAGTGTGGAACTGATGATAGTTTATAGGTGGTGTAGGTGATATGCTGGCTGATTGAGCTACCCTCGTCTGAGGAGCTAGTAAACCAGGGTTTGTTTTGGGCCTTCAAAAATGGCAGCTATTGGAAAAACATTCCTTCTGGAATGCAATGAAATATTTGTGATCAGATATGCCGCATCTTTTTGAAACCTTCACCGATATTTATGCCTTGAATGGATGGGTGTTACTGCTATATGTAATATTAAGGTAAAAATCTTAGATCTATTAGAAACAACATTTAAAAGTATTGAGTATTGAGAAGTATTGTGAAATTTAGGAAGTTAACCATGGACTGGTTCCAGTTTCAAATATGAGGATTAATACTACAAGAATGACAACGCCGATTGTAGAAAAGGTAGACCAGAAACTGAAAGTGAGGACTGGAATGGTCACAGTGAGTGATGGAAAAACTAGGCCTATTCCTGTGCAAATACATTTGTCTATGGAACTGTTGAGGTTGCAGAAAGAAGAGATTTTACCTCCTGAAACTAAACCACAAAATTCAAAGGTGGGTATATGCCTGGTTTCCTTTTCATCTCCATTCCTGTGGACATTTTTATCCCCTGTCTTGACTAGTACCTTTGAGTATTATAATCAAGACTAGGCTAGTTCTAGTTTGTGTTCTTTGTTCTTCTTCTTTGATTTAAGAAATTAATACAACCAAAAGGCAGGAACTATTTTTATTGAACCTAGTTGTTATATGTGAACTGAAACTATAAGGTAATTGATGATAAAAAAAGTATACTCATAAGATGATTCTTTGATAACAGGAAAGAATGGTTCAGGTAAGAAGACAAAAAGTTGGAGGATTAGGACTGAGCATTAAAGGAGGAGCTGAGCACAAATTACCAATTTTGATCTCCAGAATATACAAGAATCAAGCAGCAGACCAGACAGGTGAACTTTTTGTGGGAGATGCTGTAATAAAAGGTAGGTATATCTTATTTCACAACTCATTTTATTTTATGCAGGATCTTTGATGTCAGATGAGAACATTTACTAACATGTTCTTGATTATTGTAAACAAACGAAAAACGATAAGATTTTCACGATAAATATATTTATATATATTTTTCACAACATGTTTCGCTAACACTGTAGCTTCATCAGGTATAAGTACACTAAACTAACTACTACGATAACAACCATATTTATACCTAATTACACAGTTATAACAATATTTGTACCTGTAGGGATTAAAGAATGTTTATCATCCTTATTGTGGTAAATAACAAAAATAAAATGAATATCTAATTAAGCTATTTTTAGGAAAACAAATTCAACAAAGGAGAATTATTCAAATCTAATTGGTCATTAACCAGAAGATTTGAATTCTTGAGTCTATTAATTTCGAGTGTTTCTAAATAGTTAAGTTTCACTCCTTTGTTTTCAACATGTAATAAGTTGAATTCTTCATCAAAATCGTGATTTTCTTCTAAAAGGTGGTTGGAATATGTTGAATTTGTTTTCCTATTTACATAACTCATGTGGTGCTCATGGATGCGATTTCTGAAAGTTCTCCGAGTCTGACCAATGTATACCTTCTGGCAAGTTCCACAATTAAGTCTATATACTCCTGATTTTTCATATTTAGGAACTATGTCTTTATTATTTTTGATAAACTTTCCCAAAGTATTATTTGTTAGACACAACATTGCTTATAGAACAAATAATACTTTGGGAAAGTTTATCAAAAATAATAAAGACATAGTTCCTGAATATGAAAAATCAGGAGTATATAGACTTAATTGTGGAACTTGCCCGAAGGTATACATTGGTCAGACTGGGAGAACTTTCAGAAATCTCATGAGCACCACATGCGTTATGTAAATAGGAAAACAAATTCAACATATTCCAACCACCTTTTAGAAGAAAATCACGATTTTGATGAAGAATTCAAAATATTAGGAGTGAAACTTAACTATTTAGAAACACTCGAAATTAATAGACTCAAGAATTCAAATCTTCTGCTTAATGACCAATTAGATTTGAATAATTCTCCTTTGTTGAATTTGTTTTCCTAAAAATAGCTTAATTAGATATTCATTTTATGTTTGTTATTTACCGCTATAAAGAGGATAAACATTCTGTAATCCCTACAGGTACAAATATTGTTATAACTGTGTAATTAGGTATAAATATGGTTGTTATCGTAGTAGTTAGTTTAATGTACAGTGTTAGCGAAACATGTTAAAAATATATATAAATATATTTATCGTGAAAATCTTATCGTTTTTCGTTTGTTTACAATAACTATGGATTTTCATCAAGTAACGGCCAAGTCAATTGAAAAAATGTTCTTGATTCCTTGGCCCAAATTGATTTTCCATACCGCAATGAGAGTTATAGTACCTATCATAAATTTGACCAAAGACAGGGTTCAACCAAATTAATGAATTAATTGTAGAAAATGTACATACCATACTACTCATGTGATATATACTTTTTCGTATTATTGAAGATCAAGACTTTTTATGTGAAATCTTTATTAATAATTATTACCATCCCATCATAAACGTACCAAAACCTTTATTAAACCATATAATACATTAGTTACCATAAGGATGAAGTTAATTGATGACTTTTAGAATAGAAAAACCTTGTTGATTTTACTTTTACATCGCCGTTGTCTATGATATGATAAAGCTTTGAATATATATAACTCGATTATTATCTATTTAACACCGTCTTGGATATTGCGAGCGACTCGGCTGTCGCGTCGTCACCTAGCAATGTCCTCGACTATTATAAATCGCATAATTGTTATATTAATAGCTATTTCTATACATGCGCTATGTTTCTCAGTAAACGGGGAGTATATAACTGCTTGTCCACATGATGATGCTGTTAATATATTACGTAATGCTGGCGACTTAGTAGTCCTGACTGTTAAACATTATAAGGCTGCCACTCCATTTTTACAAAAAGGTTAGTGTTTCTTTCATATCTTGGTTGTTCTATAACATTGTTTCCTACAGATGACAAGGACTCTCAACAAACTGACAGCAACAATAAAGAGAAGGGTGCTTCAGATGAAAGCTTGCTTTTGACAACAAATAGTACTAGTAGTAGACCAAGCTCTATTTGCTCAGAATTGGAACCTGAGATTCTCCGAACTCGTTGGGTTGATATCATAACAGTACCTTTGATGATGGCTTATGTTACCAGGTATATATTTGGTACTGATAAGTTGAGACCTAATGCTTTTGAAGTAAGGGGTCTGAATGGAATTAGTACTGGTATCATTCATTGTGATGACTCTGCTATCCTATCGCAATGGCTGAAATACATAACCGACAATATAATTGGATTAACAAATCTACAAGTGAGTTTTTTCGAAGTTGCTGTCTGCAAATCATTGTTTTTTTAATTTTCAGATGAAATTATACAACAGGAATTTCAGTGTATCTGATAGAATAGAGTACATGGGTTGGGTGAATGAAGGGGTATTGAACAATAATCATCCTTGGCAAAACTACAAACCCAGGTTTTTTGCTCTTAAGGGTACTGATTTAATGTTATTTGATTCACCGCCTGTAAGTTATTATTGAATTGATTGAAAATGAGACTGACCATTAGAAGTAGAATATTATTGATCTGGCAAAATGCTCCAATCTGATGACATTTTTCCAATAATTTCGGAATGTTCAGATGATCCATATAATGATAAATCTCAACTGTCATACATGATTACAAGGTTCAGCTTAGAGAGAGAGGTGTACTTCATTGTTTCGTGAAGAAATCATGATCAAAAAGCATTAGGGTACATTTAAATGGTAAACCAAACAATTAGAAAATCACATTAACAAGTAACAAATAATATCAGTGAATCGATAAAAAACTGATTCAAACTATATATAATAACTGATTATCTGACCATTCAAGGATGAGTTATGGAAAGATTTATAGATCGAGCTATATCATAATTTAACGTGCATAATTTTCATCCATGTGTGAATGCAATATTTCTTTTTCTTGATCAGACATTTTTAGCTGAGTTGATGTGGTGAAGAAATTCACTTGATAATGAATTTAACATAATATATTGCTAAATCAAAGTGCCAGGATTCCATCGTTCATTTTTTATTATCAATCAATGGATCCATGGTATAAAAAATCGTAATATTCATATGAAACCCATGACGATTGTATTTGAATTGGATTAGCAAAGAATTTTGGATATTTATTTTCAGTTGAACATTTCGGACTGGAGCAAATGTGCTCTCATGTTCAAAGTGTATCAAACCATGTTTCGGGTGGTAAAGGATTCAGAAAATGTTGATGAACGGCAGCACTGTTTTCTGGTACAAACTTCCGGTCAAGATTCCAGATATTTTTCAGTCGAAACAAGACAGGAACTGTTGAGAATTGAAAATGCTTGGCACTGTTCTGTTTGTACAGCAGTCATGAAATTAGGGGTAAATATATCTACAGGATTGGTTGAGCAACTGTGAAAACAGTTTTGTGCTTTTTTAAGAATAAAACTTTCACTGTCAGTAGCAATGGAAAGACTGCTGGACTGACTTTGGATTGGAACTTGGGATTTTCTTTACATGAAGGTGATTCTAAAACACCCGTTTGGCAGTACAAATTTTCACAGCTCAGAGGATCATCTGATGATGGAAAGTCAAAGTTGAAATTGCATTTTCAAGATATCGAATCAAAAGCAATCGAAACAAAGGTGAGTTATCAAGCCAAATAAAACAATAATATTATCTTTTTTTTTTTCAGGAATTAGAATGTTCGATCTTACAAAGTCTTTTATTTTGCATGCATGCATTTTTGACAGCCAAGGTAGCATCTGTAGATCCGGGATTTTTGTGTTCTATGATACCATAATTTCAGTAGATAATTCCAGCTATAAATATAGTTCCATCGATTCAAAGGATGCGTCATTTTTCATTGTATGTAAAAACATAGTGAATCATGGAAAGATGTTCAGAATGAAGTAGTGAATAAGACTTGAAACTTTTATTGCCTACATTTCCATTCTAATTTATATTCTTCGACTTGGACGTGTCTGTTTGTCTGCAACACAGTAGATGACACAAAAGGTGTAATGATGCAAAAAATATGTAATAGCTACTTGGATCTGCCATAGTTGACTGTTTTCAAAGTTCAGTTGTAGAAAATATTCAATACAATCACCAACAGTTCCAGTTGTGCTCATGAATACTCATTACCTACTGTGGTTTATGATCAAGTGATTGATTATTGATGTTTTAAAAGAAATTAACTGTGCCCTTATACATTTGTCATAACTTAGATATTAGAACGGAATCACTAAATTCAACCTAAACAGAAAACGATAATTTCGTTTATTAATTCTGTATTTCTAGAAAATACATTATCCAACATGAAAAACGACATTGACATAACGAAATAATACATTATTTCAATAATTTCACGATACTATACTATGACATGAGTTTATACTGTTATCCGTTTGATCATTTCATCCGAGAGTCAATAATGTTTATCACATTTCAGTTTATCATGTTATTTCTAGGTTAACGAAAACGAAAAAAACATATATCAAACTTGTAAGATCATACCCAATATGTAGAATTTGTTTTTCCCTTAAGAAGAACAAAATCAGACAACTTCCACTAATGTTAAAATGTGTTTCCAAGTGTTTTGTATGAGATACAAAATTAGTTACTTTAGCTTTAAACTTTGAAGCACGAAGAAGTAGTGTGAATGTAGATATTTAGCTTTATGAAAAATGCGGCTTTCTTATGAAAACTTGTAATCTTCTAACGATTCATATTTGATTGAGAAAACAACAGTTTTCATCGAATGCACCTTATTAGTTACTTTCATCTTATAAAAGGACTGTGAATATGTTACATGTTTCAAAAAAAATTTATTGATTGTTTATGCATAATAGGATGAAATGTCATCGTATTACAGTTCTTTTTCTGTATATCTCTCCTTATTCCTTCGATCAGCCTTTCGCTGTTGAAGTTATTCATATTCGCTATGTAATGTAGAACTCGTATTATCAGCAGATAACTTCAATTGCAAAGTGATTGAGTCCCACGTCTCACAGCTAAGACCATATGAGAAGAGACATATTATGTATAAGTATTAATCAGACATTTCTATCTGTATAGCTGATTATTATTTTTTTCTCCTGTAGTTTTTTATTATGATAACCTTCGTAACATTATCTTAGCTGTGAGCTACAATCGGTATTTGGTAGCCCATTGTGAACTAAACATCCCCAATAACTGCTAAACACATTTAGTCACACAGAACGGCATCTGTATTGTCTCCGGCTAAAAAATGAGGGTGTTTCGTATTGAATGGGGTACACCAAACATGCATTCGTATTCGTGCATATTATTTCATCAATCATATTATCATATCATTAGTCAATAAATAAAAACATTGTCAATCGTGAATATATATACTGTTATGGAAAAAATAACAGTGTACTGAAAGCAAGGATGTTATAGAATTATATAATATAGGATAGCCCAATCCGCTGAATTTATCACGCACTTCAGCGCGAGGAAAAATATTACAGAATTTGTGGACGACTGGAATGTGATCTCGAGCAAGAAGAACGTCAATGTGTTATGCTATCTGTCCTACTCTTCCTAACCCCTAGCCAATTTCAAATTTATAGTTACAAATGTTCCACTCACTTGGACCTTGGAAAAATCAATAGCCAATCAATGAGCTGGCTGATTTCCTCATGGAGGCCAAATGGTCTAAGAAGAAGGATAACGCGATAATAAGAAACATTGCAGTGTAGGGATTGAGCTATCTTTACATACAGATGAACATTTTGAAACTGTAAGTATACTTATTGCATCAATTTGACAATGTCAACTAATTTTCGAACCAAAGTTCAATAAGTGATCTCAAAATATTTTTTGTTTAGAGGGGGATACAATGATGGATGTGGTCATTTCCAGTTCAAATTGGTTTTCTCATAAACAGTATTCAATTTCAAATATATTTTCAGTATTAGTTCGTCTGAACTGACTTCGAATGTTCTTGTCAGATTACTTTCACATTTATCCTTGCATTGTATATGTAGACTTCCCATCCAATTACATCTCTTCATTCATTTCGATTGGGAGAAAACGTGTGTTCAAAAATATTCTGGTCCTGACTAAAAGTAAGTTGGTAGCTCTCTTTCTACATGAAAAATATTTGTGTTAATTACTTCTTACCTGAAGAAATATTGTTAATTTTCAAATGAAACTTCAAGATATCATTGTTATTGATCAAATTTCCCCCAATACATATTTGTTATAGGGTTCACTGATCCTTAGTTTATAGATATATCTTTCGATAAGTATTAAACTTCGTTGATTTGATGAAAAAGTAATTAATGCAACCAATTATAATCATGTGATTTTTGAGATATTTAATGTTGATTAGTTGTAATAGAGGTCAGATAATTCTTACTAATACGTAATGTAACTAGCTTTCGCTTGAATGAAAGAAAGGTTAGTGCAGTTTCAAATGGTTGTGATTTGAATTCCACGATTCTGCATTTCAATCATGGGCTGGTATTTAACGTGATACACCCCAACATTGTGGATTCCGGGGACGAAGCAGTTTAGAATATTACGTCATACCTGTTTCATCCCTATCTTCCAGCCTATGCAAATACTTGAACTGATTATTCTAGTTTATCTAATATTATTAATCAATGTACTTCTCACGTTTATTTGATGTAACTGAGATTTAAGACCAAATGTTCAACTATAAAAATTAATTATTACTTGTTGACAATATGAATAAATTTATTTAGTAACTTGAAATATGTAGTTTTTCCTATCCCGGACATTTTTCATGATTATGAGTTTCTTCTTCGCCAATCTATTGTGTACTTTTGTCAGATTTTATTATTTCGGGTTTCGAGTAGATAATAAAGACACCATGTGAATTGAGTTTCTTTATAATTAGAGATTAGGAAATAAATGATACATTACAAATGAACTAAGTTGGAATAAATCTTGATATAGGAGAGTAAGATCGAAAATAAAGAAAAACAAAATCCTTGTTTCATGCGTTGAAATTGAAAGTATAATGAAAAAGTTCCTAAGCATAACAACACAGACAAAGAGTACTATTTAAAAGAGTAAAGCATAGGTATAAGTATGAATAATAAATGAAGCCAATATTTTAAGTACCAAGCTCTCTTTTTACCGATTTGCAAACATTTTCAGTTCTTGTATGAAAGATTTTTAATCCAAGGAGACAAAACCTGAAATCAATGACCTTACTATGAATAGCTCAACTTATGGAAATATTTACAGCTTACCTAGTCTTTAAAAATCGATGTAACATTTAATACATTTTCTTTTATATTGAATTACCCTTTTCATAATGTAAATTAAAAAATCACAATATCGTGCAAATTCACATGTCACATAAAACATCTTCCATTTTCAATAGTGAAAGTTGCACAACAAAATCCTCCAAACGTGAAACTATTTTATTAAAATCATGTTAAATAAATAATGCATATAGTATTATATGGATAAATGACTAATATCTTGGTGCATTCTGGTTCTGACTCATCTGAGACTGAACAGCAGAAGCAGCTATGTTACTTGCTGCACTCCTGACATGCTGATTACGGAAGAACTCTGTAGTAAATTCTTGTTGAGCCTTGGCCATACTCGCGCCTGTACTTCTATACATTCGATGGATCTTGAAAACAAAATATTGATCATTCAACTGAACAAAATCTCATCTCGCACAATCGACTAACAAAGTCAAGATGAACATTTTTCAAGAGTTTGAAATCAGTAGATTATCCTAATTGAAAAAATTTCGATTAATTGTAGTTTTGCACAGTCCAGTTCCTAATTTCAGGAGAACTGCTCACATAATAGTGATTATAATATTAGTGGAGGCATTGTTCAAACTCTAACCCTTGACTTTCTGATCTGATCTGATTTGTGTGATCAGAAAACTACATCGTGCAATCAGAATCTGAAGTGACTTTGTTTAACAATAATTGTGTTAGTCAAACAAAGTCATTTCCATTTCGGATGAAATTGCAATTTTCTTCTAATCGAAATAATTGGTTGATTAAGATTAAAGTATGTGGCTTTATTATGCCCTCTTTATTTTTCCTGAAGTTTCTGTGCTCATGTATCCAGACTCCACGAAAAAGATTTTGATAACAAAATTTGAAGAAATCACTATTCATCGGGATATTCCTTAAACAAATTCGAGTGTTTCTTATACGAAAGCGCGTTACAAAAAACCTTCCCATTCCATCTCTGATTAAAAATTACAAGCCTTTTTTTGAAATTCCCTATCTGAAATAAGTTTCATGAATAAGGCTACAACTTTCCATCTTCCTTCATTATTTCTTCTTGCACAGATGTGGTAGGAGGATCAACCCTGTTTGTATCCCACCTAATATTTTTTCGAATTGTTTTTTTTTTCAGAAGTTTCGTTTGGAATACTAGACGTTGAATTGGATGAAAAAGTGCTTTCAGTTTCGATGTATCTTCAATAATAAATAGTAAAAAACAAATTTCATAACAATTTTCTTTTCAACACTGAAAGAGCTGTCGTGGACTCTTTTTCATTATAATGAGCATAGAGTTCCACAACTTTGCCCCAATTTCAACTTTTTCGTAACTCTTAGAGATCCCAATGACGAGCGTCGAACTCGAATTACCTTGTGTACTGAATGGGATCAAAATTAGAGTAAAATAACGATTCCAATAAAATTTAAATACATACGCATAGATATTAAAATGCTAATTTATTGGGCTCAAGTTAAGAAACGAATTGTCAATGTTGTCCAATAAATATCAAAGTTTTCATTGCCAAACTGATGATCAATGTTGGTCTATGGGCTGTTTGAAAAAATATTATGATATTTGATCCTGCTTTTATTGCAATCAATACATATCTATTGAAAAACAAGTATTCAGCGAAATCAATAAATATTCTATTTTCTTAACAAAACATTCACTACTGAAAGAGCCTAAATTTTGATAAGAAAAGTGCAGATCGGGCAAAACGAAATTAAGTCTTTCAAAATATTCAGACGAAAAATATCTACCCAGTGCCTCGAGCATGCATGAAACTTGAAACGTCGACAATATATCTATAGTGGTTTTCGAAGCAGTTATTTGTTGTATTATGTAAGAAAATAATATTCCCAATTGTAGAAAACACGGTAGAATCTACAATAAACGAAATAACAATAAATTATTGGAATATTTCTGGAAAATTCACATTATTCGCAGGTGACACAACCATTCTCTGGCACAATGATAATTATATATTGATATTATCAAAAATTGTGTTATTTATTTAATGTTATTTAATATTTCAAAAATGAACCTGATCACTTTCAAATCTGTATTACAGGAAGTGACATTAGGTGATGAATGGATCATTAAAAATCTGGAAACCACAAAATTTCTGGGATTGCACATCGATGGCAATTTAAAATTCGACGTCCACGTAAATACTCTCATCATGAAATGTCTTCTGGGTGTTACGCAATCAATGTTATCTCTAGAGAATTGGGAATACACGCGGTGAAAACTGCGTATTTTGCATTATTTGAATCCCATCTAAGATACGGTATTGTTGTAATAATTTACTGAATACGGTGTTAATTATCCAGAAAAGAGCTCTCAGATTCATCTTCAAAGCCAATAGACGAGATTCGTGCAAATCCAGTTTTAGAAATCATAATACATTGACAGCTATTGACCTCTTCATTTTCACTCAGTACTTAGTAATAAAAGGTAGGAAAATTTATAATGACTTGCCAGATAGTATAAAAGGTTAAAGAAATTTTAGAATTTTTTGAAAATTGACAATCGAACTACTCGTTGGCAAATCATTTTATAATACTAATATAAATTATATGTTATCGTTTTATGATTAACACTATTTGTTATTTCATTTATACTTCTACACTTTTTTGTTCACTGTATCTGACTAATAATTTGTTACTAAAAACTTTGTGTTACTTATAGGTCTGTTCGCTGTTATTGCATGAAATTTATATTGTACACTACATTTTCTTACACCCACTGGTCGTTGTAGATGAGTGTAGTGAAGTGGAGTGTAATTAGTTCAACATCTGTTCGGTGCTTTTATTCTGCTTTCTGCTAATTCTACTATTTTGATTAGGAAGTTATGCTTATAATTATTTTGTATTTATTTATGGCTTGTGAATCTCTTTTGAACGTATCAAAAATGCACAGTGATGATGAAATCATCATTGCGAATTAGGACGATGAATTGTTGACAAGTTCATCTGACGGGGATCGATCAATGGCATTGATGTCAATTCTTTTGATGCTGTAAATGGGGACAAAAGATTCCCGGGTAACAAATATAACCATTACGTACTTTGTCGAAGAAGTTTTTTTTTTCAAAATATATCATTATATACATCTAACACCAGATTTTCCAATATCCATTTGCACTACACTTATCACACCTCCGCTAAATCGATTGAACAACTGGTTTTTTCATGCTACAACATTTTAACAACGAACATAGCGTAACTGTACACGAGAAATCACCGAACGGTATCAGTGTTACCCAATCTACTATTCTGTACAATAGTGTAGTTAATGGAGACACAGCGAACAGACCTTATATGTTATCGTTCTGTAATTTATTAAACTAATTATTATTTTTTCTATTCCTATTAACTTTCTGTTCACTGTATCAGATTATTGTTATAAATAAGAACTTTATATTCTTGGAAAAATAAATTGATTGATTAATACTCATTAGCCATAGGAAATAAAAAATATTGACGTTGTGCGATTTATGCTCCTCATTAAATTTATAAAGTAACGGATATGAGTATCACCAATGATAAATTGTAGGTATACAGTACTTACCTTTGAAATCAAGAAGAGATCCGCAGCAGCGGCAAACCCAAACCCAATGGCAATAAACAAGGCAATGACTCCTCTCACAATACTCCACGCGGTATTTTTGAAGGAGTACAGTGCCGTTATAACACCACTAAAAAATACTTATCAGATATATATAATCATTGATTACAAGGAAACACTTACACAGTACCAGAACCAGGAATCCCAATGGTTTGAATTGTAGTGATAATGAATTGAAAGAAAAATATGAAGAAGAACACCATGAAGTTGAATGATGAATCAGAACGGAATGCTTTGTAAGCAGGCCTAAACCAGCATAGGTATCCAAACGGAGTAAATAGTAAGGCATAGAGAATTCCAAGTCCAAGAATTTCAAAATCCTGTAGCACTATTCCCCCTATTATATTGGCTATCATAATCAAACCATGATCTGGAAATGTTCAAATGCTATTATTATCAGTATTAGATATTTTGCTTTCAAATTAAGTCTTGACATATTTAATCTTAGATCATATATTGCTTAGATACGGTATCTAGGTTATTTGTTTGGTAGGTCCGGGCAAGGATGGTAAACTAGAGAAGGATGGTTCATTCAAGCGTTTTTTTCGGCCAAAAGGCGTTGCTTCCGAAGGCGCGCGATGACGTAGTCAACGGCCCTGAATTCAAAATTATTAATGCTGAATATCACTAAATGGGCATTAAGTGATTTTACCATGATGTACCTTTTTATAATCGATACATATTGATTATTGATGGTTATTGGTATCATATGGCTTCAAATATTAGTAATTTTTGTGAACAACAACTCCTGAAATATTCCTGAATGTCCACTCAGAAAATAATACATGAGATGATTTAACATTTACAAAATAGGAAATATACCTATTCCATAAATAGGAAAGTACTAATACCTACCTTGAAAACAATTCCATATCAAAAGTAAGGAAATTTCAATGAAGAATTCATAGGTATAGTGATGAATGATGCATGTAATGTATGTGCATATATATTATTCAATGCAAAGGTTATTGAAAGTTCATATTTTGAATTGAAATTGATATACCTACCTATTTTATCAAGTTTAACAATTATCATTGAAAGGTGAAAATAAAATACATTCTTTAATTTATAGGTACCTACATTGTACATAATAGGTATATATATAAATATATTAATTGACATCAATTTCGATTTTCTCATTAGCTGACTATTTTCTTCATTTATACATGACTCTATACTATAGATGCAATCCAGGTTGCTTCTTTTATTTGCAGGTTTTTATATCCTCATTATAGCTCGAAGTATACAATAAAATTCCTGAATCTGATTACATGGAACATCATAAAATAATGAGAATATAGGTACTTCTTTTTTGTAATACATTTTCATCTACCCATTTTGTAGATCTCTTTCTTAAATTTGGTTGGACAAATCATAGCTCTGATGTTTGACTTCTATCAGGATTCACAACATCTGCATGTTCACAACTTATCCACCTTTTCCAAAAAGTATCCCAAACAAAATCAGTGCCTTTTGGTAATGTGTGGTAAATAATACTGGAATCCTCTTGGTTTTTGTCCAAAAATAGCAAATTTGCTACCTGGCATACTGGTTATTAGATGTTAATGATTTCATAAACACTACACACTTTTCAATGGAGGTGATGTAATAATTTATTAATATTTATCGACACTACTAAATCTTCTTACTGAGTAATTTGTCTATACCTACAATTATTGAAGAACTCTATTTGAAATAAAAAACAATTCGTACAGTCACAATCCACAATTGTGCCACAATATGAATATCGAAACATAATTACATAAACGTAAACAAAGATTGAGGGCCGTCAGTGACGTCACGAACGCTGTTCGATGTGCCAACATTGCATCTTATGGCAATGAACCATCCTTCTCTAGTTTACCATCCTTGGGTCCGGGTACAGTGGCTTAATAGGTTACAGTGACGACAACGGAATGTCATCTTTTCTATTGGTTGTTTCAAGGTCGACGTAAATCCGCCATGTTTAGGCTAAATTTGTGATAGAAGCATTGGAAATATCGTATTTTTTATTAAATTCTTGTATATTCGTGGCTCATGAATAAAGAATCGCTTGGAATTCGACATGACCAGGTAAGTCCCTCAATCCTATTTAATATCGAGGATTTCTGTTGGGTATAAAGTGAAACTGGAGACAAGTTTATAATATGAAAATAAACAACAAACAATTCTGAGAATATCTCCATTTAAGATAGTTGTATAGTTCCTATATCTGTATTAATATATATTATAATCATCAATATTATGAATATTATGAAAGTTGTGAATTATTTCACAAAAAAATTATCTAGCTTACAATATAGTGTTTAATATGCATATTTTCAAGTGGTATTATTTTTAGGTAGTAAAACTCATAGTAGAATGCCTGGATGTCCAGCTTTCAACTGTACAAACTCTGCAGCTAATGGGTTTTTGATGGAAACTTTTCCCAGAGACCCAGCTAGAAGAAAACTTTGGACAGCCAAAGTTATGTGAAATAACTGGCAACCAACAAACTATTCAGTTCTTTGTGGTTTTGTGTGTTATACAATATTGTTCCATATTCTATATGTTCACTTCGAGGGGGATATGTGGGAACAAACTCTTCTTGCCACAATTTGGAAAATAAAATAAAAACTCGTTTTTTGAACTTCAGGTTGAAGATAGCAAGTAAAAAAAGATTGTCAATAAAGTCAACAATTATGGCAGTAAATCTATGAGAAAATGAAATAAATGTATGTGTCCAACTTATATTATTGTGTTTTAAAAATAAATGAAGTGTCGATTATTTTATATATGTATTTATCATTTCAAAATAAAATGAATGTATTGTTAAGTGGTCTGTTATTTATTTCTTTTACATGTCCTTAAAATGAGGTAAGTAGAATGAAGAAGAATATTTCAAGACATACATATAATCAATTCATCATTCTCATATTATATAATTCTTTGTTCAACTCGAATACCAGTCAACTCTGATCGTCTGATCAATTAAGTTTATTTAGGAATGTAGTAACGTTGTGTGGAAGCATCGTTTGAAATTCGTATTTACCGCGAATAATTCAAAATTTTGAATTACCCGCGATATATTCGCATTCTCGAAATTGAATATTACTTCATTTATAAGGTATAAGTCATTGAAAAATTAATCACAATAAAAATAGTATAATAGTACATCATGATCAGAATGTTATCACGATAAATTATAGTCCAATTCCACAAAAATCGTGAATTTTGTGTTTTCCTCCTATAATACCCATAGAAAATTTGCCTAAACATTGCGGCCGCTAGCCCATTGGCGTCACTGTAACCTATTAAGCCACTGTAGGTCCGGGGTACTAACCCATTGATTGGTCGTTTTAAAATTTTGACCATGCATATGTGTTGTACCATGTGATATTTTAGTACTTTTTTTGCAGACCCCTCTAATACCAAACAATTACTACATGATGCCGAATCTAGCGTAAGCATAATGATCTAAGTATTTATTAGTCTTATTATATGAGATTGTGCATTTTGGTGAAAATGTAATTAAATTAGTATCCAACTTATATTTGGCACAGAGTATTGTCTGAGATTTTTGTCGATTTTTGTCGCAATACTCCATATTGGATTATAAACTGATAATTCATGAAAATTAATAAAGGGAGAATAAAATTTTTCGAATATTCTACATGTCGGATTGTCAACAGAATGTCATACAGGTAGGTACAAAGCTGTGACACTTCAAGGATGTTTTACTGTAGAGGATGACTAAATCCCTATGCTGCAATGTGAGACCGCTACCTCTTTGCCTTCAATGTTTAATGCATACAATAAAATCAGATCACTCTCGGCCGTATACTTTTAAGCTGAGCTTAGGAAGTTCGCTTAACAATAAGAAATTGTATGCTTTTGAAACAAAATTTAATCAAGCTTCGCTTAAAAGTATACTGCGAATACGGCCGTCTGTGTCACAGCCCAGCATGGGGCTGAAGTACCACGCTGACGTCATTTCCGGGATCACAGATTCAGCAGATTGAGCCATCCTCAACAGTTGATCATCCTTGGTGAAACTTTAGACAAGAATGTTCTATCGTTTCGGAAATCATCAAATCGAAATGTATGGATTAACCTGATTAGTTTATATTATCAAGAGGAAGGTTGTAGGTTAATCTTGTTTTGTGTGTGGAATGTCAACTGGTGCAAGATAGTCTGTTTCCGCTCGCCAAGCCTCATCAGTTGCGCTAGGCCAGTCGACAATACACACATAACGGCTATATACTTATTATATGGATTGAAAAATTCCAGATGAGACAGGTCGCTTTTCATATTTTGACATCTCCTACGCAGTTATGTATCTGCATTGGTGGTTTTTTCAAATATTAACATACCGTTTATATTTTCCAATTAGAAAAAAATAATACGAGGTGGAAAAAATGATTTTAAATTTATAACGGATACTGTAGATAGATGAACTGAATAAATGAAAAAGACACCCCATGTCAATGCGGATAACGTAACAAAGTATGTATATATAGAAGAATCGACCTGCATATGCATATGAAATAGTAAATGTATTCCATACATTTTCACATGTTTAAAAGTTTAAATATTCGCGATTGGCAGCGATTATTCGATTTTTCCAGGCAATCCATGAATCGATCCTATGTATATAATTTAGAAGTACAATCACTTGATATCATGAATGGAATTCGAAATATTTATCAAGCCATAGGTGGGTTCAAGAAAATAATTCTGTAGCTCAGTGCCTTCGTTGCACTAGACCACTTTCCTCCTAATCTCTTGACACAAAGAAGATAGTTAAACTATTTCTTATTAGTCTGAGAAGGTTTTCTCGACTATTGCGAAAAATCTGACAAATTGAATCTGAGTGATTCGCGATAGGTGCTAAGCGATACACTACCTAGCGGTGACTTGTGAACTACTCGTAGTGGGATAACCACCGAACTCTCTGAAGGATAACCCACAGACAAACTTAAAACCTCTGTTCTGTTTATGTTTGCTTCTGATGTGAAAGGTGTACTTCCAGCAGTTTTTCGAGAGATGTTCTCGTATCGTTTTTCTCGTTTGAGTTATTGTTTTGTGGCAACGACACCCATGTCACAATGACACAAATAGCAAAAATATGAAAAAAAAAACAAAAACGATACCACTTCGAGAAGTTCGAGTTGTTACCATCAGATAGTGCTACGTGTTATTTTCTATCGCGAATTGTAACTGCTTACAAATCCACAGGTAGTATAGATGCCGAACTATCTTTTGGAATTCTAGAGGAATGTCCACTTGGATGTCTTGATAGAAACAGGGCTGAAAACAGCACTGTTCTGGCAAAGGGGGCCAATTATTGCGCCTCACATTGTATGTTGAATTCCTCATCTCTTCTTCTCTACGTGCTAATTCTTGCTCTTTTCTTTCCAACTCTTCCTGCCTTCTCTATGAAAATAATCAATATGGTCTTCTACTTCAATTTTCAAGTAGATATCAACTCACCTGTAATTCTGCAGTATCTAAAGTTGGTTTAGGAATATTTTGGGTTTGTTGGCCACTTCTGGTATATGCTGGAGGTTCCTCAGTTGGTTGCATTATGGCAGGACCAGAACTTGGTTGATTATATGTCTTAGGAAAAGTTAGGTACATTAATTCATAGAACCATATTATTAACTTATTTCAATAATTTGAATATATGAATGAACATCATGGTCACACCACCAAACTATAGACTCCATTAAAAATATAAAAAAATACTGCAAACTTTCCAGGAGATTGATCCAAAACTGTTGAAATTATGAAAAATGATATGAAATATAGATGATTCAACATATTGTCACGGTGGATTTATGCAGAGGTTTTAAGTCTCAAGTTTTAAGTCATAAGAAGTTCATCCATTGGTTTTAAATGTAATCATTTAGATACAGCTGTCATAAGTTTTAAGTCATAAGAAAAGTTGGCAAACATTTATCCCTTACGACAAACGACTTAAAACTCGATCGATTTGCGCATGCGTCTGATTTTGCAAAAGGGAATCGTAACAAACAGCAGGAGTTGAATGCATGTACAGCAAATAGACATAAATAAAAATAGCATTAAGGCTGGAAATTTGGATTGAATTGAAGGAAATGAGAAAAATAAGCACACAAAATAACAGGATTGACACTATTGACAGTCCTTAAAACTTCTTGCATAAATGGTCCATTTTTCCTTACGACTTCAAACTTAAGACTTAAAACTGACGACTTAAAACCTCTGCATAAATCCACCGTAAGTCAAGGTTTATATGACTGTAAAGAGAGTATTCCACTGGGATGTTGTCAAAGGACCTTATCTGGACACAAGGAGAATAAACCTTGATCTGGACAGTGTTAATGACAGCCTTCATTTTTCATAACAATATACAGGGCCGTACTGGGCCGGAAAGGCCAGGATGGCTCGTAACAAGCCTGGCATAATAATGAAATTTAAATGGGGCCTGGGGTCCCGCGCATGCCCGCCTATGATGGGATAACAGGAGGGCCCCCGGTTGTCAAACTCCACCCAGACTATATTATGGCCAGCCCGACCCTGACTATGACAAAGATCATTTGTAATCTAGAAGAAATATCCATGTGACCCATGTCAAGAAATACAGAAATTAACCATTTTTTTTCTGGAACTGTCCATAATCTATTTTGATCATCCCAAGCAATGTTTTATGATCAAATGCATTTCAAGTAATTAAGATGGTGAGGAACTAGTTTCAGAAAGTGAATTAAGCACACAAACAATGGGTGAGATGACTGATAAGTTCATCAAACTTCTGAAAAGTTGAAAATAGTACAATTTTTACAGAAAACCTGCTGTACATTGATCATGATGTAAAAATTGATTAAATTTACTTTTTTGCAATACTTGATAACATCCTGCTGCGGATGTGTTATAGAAATTATGTTTATTACTGACTCATAATTTATGAACCCTTCATTCTAATGCTGGATTTATGCAGCAATTTTAAGTCGTAAGTTTTCAGTAATAAGATTTAAGACATAAAGGAAAAAAGACCATTTATGCAGGAATTATTAAGGACTGTCATGTCTTAAGGGTAACTTCTCCCATTGGTCAATTTCTGTGGTTGTGTCAGTGGTCACTTTACAATTTCAGTCATCAATATCCATTTTTTCTTTTTATAATCTGATGATTCTGATATGAAGTTTGAATAAACAACACAATCACATACAATAACCTATAAAAAACTGTCACAGAATTGAAAACTTCGAACGCATACGCAAATATGATCAGTTTTAAGTTTTAAGCCATAAGAGATAAAAGTTGGCCAACATTCTTATGACTTAAAACTTATGACTTGCAACTTAAAACTTATGTCAAGTGTATGAATGGTAACATTGAAAACCAATGATTGAACTTCTTACGACTTATGACTAAAAACATAAATCTTATGACTTAAAATCGCTGCATAAATCCACCATAAGTCATAATATCATAATTATTAGCATTATGGAATGAGTTTGTGCTATGTCTAGGTTATGTTGATGTTAATATTATAAGGATAGTATATAAGTACATTCCTGGTGATGTAAGGTGATATTTTCATTGTTCCATCTCAATCCATCATTTTATAATTCTAATGTCTACCTACCGGTTTCTGAATAGGTGCCTGATTATCAAATGGATTATAATCATCCACTCTAAGTTGGGCATTGCTATTTCTAGCTACTTGTTGAACTGAGGGATCCTGAAAAATAAAAATATTAATTTAGAAGCTGATACTCAATTTTTGAAAGCAATATTGTTTTATCACAACAGTTAGAAGTGCACGTATAACAATAATGTAGATCAAGTACTCACAGCAAAAGGGTTGTCGATAGTGGGCTCCCCAAAGGGATTTTCGTCGAAACCTGACATTTTTTATTTGTTATTACTTTATTCCTCGCAAGCAAAATTAACTTTTATCTTATCTACTTAATTCATTATCTGTCCAAAACCCAAAACTCTTGATGACAGGACACTCTACAGTCTACACTGCACCATTATTATACCACCATATTTGGCATTGGCATATTTCGTTTCGTGTTCATTAGTTCAGCATGAGTTCAGCTCATAGAGAAACGTTTGTCGTTTCTCTATGGTTCAGCTGATTTTGGCATTGGAATGTCATGTCACAGTGTCATGTCATTCTGTGGCCACACGTCGTCAGTCAATCAGTTCAGCAACCTATAGCAATTTCCATTGTAAAAACATGCGCACTCAGTGTATACCTTCTTCTTTTTATAACATTTCTGAAAAAGAGACAGACATATATTGAATGCATATAAACTCGGCTAGTGCTAGTTCATCATGACCAATGCAAATTGCTATTAAGAAAAATAAAATGTCATAGAGTATAGGAGTATCACGACACGACTACTATTACGAGGAATGAGGATCCGGAAGCAACCGGAAGAATCGGAACTCGGAAGATCGCGACCAAATCGGCTTTTTATCATCAATATGTATAGATCAAATGAATTTCAGAGTGAGGTTTTTAACTTTAGACATTGATGGTTTCTACATGATTCCTTCCACAGAACTTGTTCCTTCACAGTAAGATGTGTAGTGTAGCTGTAGACCATAGAAAATGCTGTAGACCACTGAACTCAAACAAGAAATGAACTGTAGACCGGATAGCTGTGCTGTAGACCACCTCAGAAACTCAAAATTCTTTCACGCCAGCGAGGCGTAGCCATGTTTTCCTGCAGATGGGGGCAAAGGATTAACTTCAACATATAGGTTCTAAAATCTAAAAAAGTACATAACATTAATGAGTGAAAAGTCATCGAAAGCTTTGGCCAAGTCAAAACTTCGTTTTCATATTCATTTGCTTGATGTGATTGATTGCATTCATTTTCTGATACTCTTCGTGAACACAACACAATCTAACGAGACGATTTTCATCACTCAATCGCAGCCAAGATTTCACATTCACCCTATAATAGTGTGGATAAAAGTATTAAAAGTAGCTAATAGTAATGGTCCTTAATTTTCATTAGCGTTACCTTTGCCTATTTATAATCACATCCAGGGTAGAGATAGAGATGCAAATGAAGCGAAAGAGTAGACAAGTTCTCAAAAAATCGTTGGTCCAAAAAGCCTGTATGAAATAAATGAAGATATTTTCCGGACTTTCTCCAATCCGCTATGACACCAAAGATGATATACACCTACACCAGAGGGGCAACTGGGCAAGTGACCCATCTGCTACGCCCTTGTTTCAGAGAATTTCTGATTTTTGTATTTCGAGAAATTATGCCTTTGATTATATACACTCAATGATTCTGTATAAAAAAAACACTAGAATCTGATGTTTATATGCGCATTGGGCAGACTTGAAAAAAAAGATTAAAGATTGGTATTTCGACTTGTACCTTCGTCTACAAGATGGAGGCACGTATCGATTAGATGTTTTGTTATTGCATCAATCGGCAACCGACTAGTCGAGGCAGAGGTGGGGAAGTTAGAATTGTATAATGTAGAGGGAAGCATTTGAACTCGTAGGTCCTTGGGAGTAACACCTGATAACCGTGTCGTGTGAAAGGTAGATGTCGCTTGGACGTAAACAAAACTGTTCTGGGAAATTTCGTGACAGATGTCAGACCAACTGTGCGCGCCATGTGAAAACGTTTTAGAGCATATTTATCTTTATTGAATTTATTGAGCAAGGAATTGCATTTGTATCACGAATTGATCAACCAGTATACGGACTATTTTTACACGTAGTAATGACTCGGTTCAATTAACTCACGGTATATATAGTTTCAAATAATTTTTATTCAGTTTTATAAAATGTCTGAGCGCAGATTCAAAATATCAAAACCGGAGGATAATAATCATTACAAATACAGTGCTTGTTTGAATGATGAGAATGCTACAGAAAAATTACTCTCCTCCAAAAATAATGGGCGAGATCACACTCCAGGTTCAGGTGAGCATTTTATTTTGTACATCTACTTATATTTCTTTTCAGTTCATAACCTTATTTTGGCGTACATGTATAGCTGTCTGAATCAATTTGCATTTTTCCTCTATTCAGTTTCTGTTGAATGAACTTACCTGAAAAGCACTCAGAACTTTTCAATATTTGTTGCATCCACATCATTTTTGTGTCACGTTGAAATTTATAACAATAATTGAGAGAGCTGCAAAAAAATATCAAAATAACCCTCCTCATATATGTATCATGAAACATATATGTACTTTAATCAATTCCAACCATCCCACGTTTTGTATAATAGAAAATTTAATAAAATAACTACCTATCTAGGTATAATATTGAAGTCGATCGACGACCTTTTCCTGTTTATATTTCATATGATATTTACATGCGCAGTTAGATTAAAGTAGTTGCGAAGGTGAGTTTATTTCCTGTAGAACCCGACTAGCACACAATAACCTTCATGGGATAAATCGGAAATAGTTATTTGTTGTATTAGGACAAAAAATCACTGTTCTTGAGACGAAAAAGAAGGTTGTCGGACGTCGCGTAGTGGGAATGAAAAATGTTTCGAACAACACAAGTAAAAAAAAAATCATTATTCAAATTGATTTCAAGTTTTTACAATAATTACTAGACGCCTTTCAATAATAAAAATAATCGTTTTTTATTAATGAGACAGAGTCGGTACAGAGTGGATTTAAATTACAAAATACCTTTAACCTATACTTCTAGACCGAGTATCACCTATACCTATACTTATGAGCAGAATTTGAATTTAGATTATGCCTAGGATTATGCACTTGGAGGTGAAACTATTGCTATTCCATTCAACCCAAGGACAGGATTATTATTTATAAAATCGTTACCCACCTGTTATCATCGATCATTATTATTGCCGATAGAAAAAAAAATCAAACACAAAGTCGTTTGGTTTCGATGAAATGTGACTTATCTAGCAAAATAGTTGGTATTTTCATAGTTCACTTAAATAATGTCAGCTTTCCATATTCACCGTATCTATGGGTAACATATAGTATATTTCAAGTATATATCAGGAACAAATAAAAATGCATATTATATACAGGGTATCTCATTGAAAAAATTATATCATTTTTTGTATACTCTGAAATCTGTGCGCCACTGTACTTTTTATAGTTAACGATATTCAGTCATAACCACACATCTTTTATTTGAAACATTTTTTATCGGCAATGATAACGATGATATAAAGGGGGTGTGTAATTCAAAATGAACCCTGTACATGCAATACATGGGCACAATTTCTGCACGATGGCCATGAAAACTGTCACTTCATTGAAATAGACTTTTGCAAAACCTTGTTATATTCGAGATATCCAATCAATAATGGAATAAAGCATTCTCTATCAGATAAGCAGGTGCACAATAAACTTTAACGAAGATTGTTTTTAAACCATAGATACGATATTATCTCCGACGTTTGTATTTTCCCAACTACCTCGTGTGAATTCTTCTTGGTGGTGATGATAATAATTGTTGCAGACACAGTGTTTGTATATTTTTTCGGACACGCGCAATCACTATCTGTTCCAGGCGCCCATGTATGAGTCATAAAAATCATCCATTGTCACACAGGCTATTATGGTTGCTAAATATGACACGCTTTATCGACCCAATCCTAATCATAGTATAAAACATTTAGGATATTCAGGTTAATATGATATGTTTCGCACCTTCTTGTTGATTATTCAAGGTTATTATAATCGACTCACTCAGAACAGACAAATCTTAGGTATATATTATATTCATGCATTTGATTTATCGTGTTTTATAAATTCATAATTACCTATTATTTTTAGGCACATATATATGCATATATTCAAGTCAAGTGACCTACTACTAAATATCGTTATGATTACTGCCTCCTTTATTTTTTATCAATGAAATCACTATGTAGAGAACATTCCTCAATAAAATTATACATTCCCAATAATATATTTCGAGATTAAAATTGAAATATGACAATATATGAGTTGTGTGAGCATGATTCTGTATTCAACTCTGCATTGAAATATGTCAAATACAAATAACTGATTTTCAATTCGTTCATACTTGGTCGTTTACGGCCGTATTCGCCTCGGTATTCGCTGTAAACTTTTAAGCTAAGCTTAACTTAAGCTCGATTTGAAAGCATACAATATTCGTATTGTTAAGCGATCTTAAATCCTAAGCTAAGCTTAAAAGTATACGGCGAATACGGCCGTTAAAAGTTCAGAATTAATATTCAGATTTCTTTGAGTTTATTTTTGTTGACATCGGTCATTAAGTACCAACAACGTTGCACACACTTTAAAATATCAGAGCAACCCTTAATATTCAGAGCTTTTGTGAATGAAGAAACTTGGTACTGCCACAGATGAGAGAATGATTTGTCTACTCTGTGGTACTGCCTTTTGGGTAAACACTAGCTCAATAGGTATATGCGAGGGTATATGTGAAGAAAATGAAATGCTCCAGAACAAATTATTCGCATGGAATATTTCATTTTCAAAGTGGGTTGTTTTTAGCCTTCTATCAGTCAATAAAACATATCTTATTGATCGTTCAGATTATTCTGAACTAATGCGAAACCTCATAAAATACAACAATTAATCCCTCTTATCTCTGTTGGGAGTCATAAAAATGAATTTCATAACTGTGGTAGATTTAGTAAGATGGATTAGCAAAATCCATTTGGCATTTAGAAGAGATATTACCAATAAATCATTATCAATTAAAGTTTTCGAAAGATAATTATGAAGAAACTTCTTCAAAACTTGTTCTTCAATGTTCTGTTGTTATCCTTATTGTCTTATCCAATATTCGGAATATGATACTGGAAATTCGTACCTATAGATTATTCAAATCATATCGTAATCCTGAGAAATAAAAACTGTTTTCTATCATGTGATTTGAATAATTTGGTAGGCAGTAAAGAAAGTACAGCTTCAGTCTCTCTTTCTTCAAAGGCATTTGAAAAAACGTAGACTGACTGTGGTAACTTCATTTGTATAGCAAATATTTTTACATTCTCCCTAGTCGTAAGAAGCCATATTTGTTGTCGAATGCAATGCAATTAGATTTCGATCGAGCTATTTACGGAATTGAGGTCATGGACATAGGAAGGTGCGGAAGTGATATACTATAAAGGGAAAAAAGTACAGTATTAATATATTCATGATTCTGAATTCCGAGGGGTAGATTGTAGATTGTAGGGGGGTCGTTAAGGCTGTGCAGCCTCTCAAGCACCTCGACCTATTAGATCTTTTGTGCATAACCCTTAATCTGTTCGAGTCCCGGGATTCCAAGGCTTCTTGCGAAGTCTATCAGTTTCCTGGGAGCTAGGTTCCTGACATCAGAGGGCCAGGAACTTGAGCCTCTTGCAAAAGAGTGCTGGGCATTCGCAAAGCAAATGTTCTGCAGTTTCAGCGAAGTTCTCGCAGTAGCGGCAGCTATCACTCTCTGTTTTACCCATCTTTTTGAGGTGATACCTCAGAGGGCAGTGTCCAGTGAGGAGTTTCGCTACCAGTTTCAAGTCTTTCTTGTCCAACTCGAGGAGCTGCTTAGCTTTCCTTGGCGATATGCTCACTATAGCCTTTTGGCTTGTCTTTGTCCTGGCACTTTATTCCAGTGAGATTTCATTTCATCTGCTTCCGAGCGTCGGAACTCTTCTCTCAAGTAGGCCTCGGCGAGTCCACAGAAGGGTTATGGGCCGAGAAATTGTGTATTTGCCTCTTCATTGGTAAGGCAGTCTGCTTCCTCATTGCCTTCAACTCCCTTATGACCTGGCACCCACATCAAAGTGACCTGGTTTTTTGCTGCCAGTTGTCTCAGGGATTGTTTACAGTCCCAAGTCAGCTTAGACTCACAAGTTTATGACTTCAGAGCTTTTAGTAAGCAGATTCTTGCCCTTCGAGTGTCCCTTTCGAGGCACTCCTGGGCCCATATCTCTATAGCATGTACTTCTGCTTGAAAGATGGTTGGGGTGTTACCAATGGGTTTTGAGAGCCTGAAATTTGGCCCTGTATTTCCCACTCTAGCCCTTCCATCCATCTTGGATCCATAAGTATACCACACTAATGCATCCCTTTCCAGTTGAGGTCCGTTCTCTGTGCAAATTTGGTGGTTGTTTATGACCACTTCAAACTGCATTTCGAAGTCGTACCTAACTGGCATATCTGTCGGTTTAGACATGGATTTGAGATTTATTGTCTGATTCAGCCTGAAGGCACTGATTGCTGCTTCTTTCATTGCACACAGGTGCAATGGTGGAAGGTTCAGCCACGGCCCTCTCTAAACAGGCCTGGAACAAGAAAAGGCAACACCGCAAAGTGCTGTAGCGGTAGTCCGGTCCTACCGTGGCACACGTTCGCCCGTGCACACAGCGACGACCGTCATTGGAATCATATAATATTGATTTATTTATTACAAAAAAATAAATTGAATAGGTAAATGAAGGGTATATATCACCGTTTATATCGATGGTAACTCTGGGAAACTACGAGGGATAATCTGCTTAGCCATTCAAATAACCAAAAAAGATTTACGATCAAACAAAACATAATCGTATTATGGCTTGTTTATTCGCTACACATCAAAATCGGATATTTGAAAGTTCAGCAAAACCAACGAGAAGGTGCAGAGTTTACGCCACCCTAATTCGATAATATGAAAGTCAATAGTATTGACTTACAGAAAATCGAATCAGTATACGTATTTTTGCCAGGATGGGAGAGGTTAACAGATAAGGAAGTTTTGATAGGGGAAAGATTCTATGAAACTGAGTTCATTGCCCTCTACAAAAATCTTGATATTGAGGTCATTATCTATGATGAGTTGATTTTCAATTTTCAAATGAGCATTTTCAGAATTCAATGTGAAGAATACGATCTTTGTACCGATTATTTTAATGTTCCAGGAATCAGATATTGTCAACTTTACGGAATAACTGTTCAATAAATCATCAATACCATCGATCATGTCAGATGTTTCAAAATTTCGCACTAATAATTCATTCTCATGGATTTGATTTTGTCGTCTGCATTCCGGATTTTTACGATGAACGGATTTTGTTGTTGATAAATAATGTGGCAAATTTGGAAAAATTGAAGGGACAGCATTTTCTTTCAAGGTCGGTACACAAGGAGTGTCATTCAAGGTACCTTCTGGAGAAACAGTTTTTACAAATTTTATAATATCACCCTGTTCGAAATGTACGCTACATACTACAGAATATTTGGTCGGTTGCCAATCTTTTCTAGGAATGGCTTTCAACCATTTTTTCCTTAAATATTCATTTTTAGGAAAGGAGAAAGTACTCTTCGCTTTCTCCCTTTTCAGAGTAGAATCGTAATTTGTCTTACATTCAGGAACGCAACATTTCCTAGGCATTTTATTTCACTACTTAACCTCACTATGAACAAACACTCATCAACCTCGCTCACAATTGAAACAAAACACTAGTTTTACGGTAATTTCCGCACGGATTATTATATCAACACTTCCTTCTATACAATACCATTAATATCCATCAATATTGAACCGAATTTCAGACGATTATATCAATTATTCGACCGATAAACACGAGGTAAACAAACATCCCTACGCGAATATGCATATACTGAATGATACATCTGCTTGCATCTGCGTTCGCGGCCAGCCTGCTGCTACGTTGCCAGGTCAATCACTTCCAGGCCTGTTTAGAGAGGGTCGTGGTTCAGCATTACCTCTAAGGCTGCAGTGGGGCACGTGAATATCGCCCCTGTAATTCTCAGACAAGCTAGCCGCTGCACTTTCTGCAGCTTGACTTGTGCCGAGAATTGTTGCATTTTTGGCCACCATATCAATGAAGCGTAGGTGACCATGGGTTTGATGTGACCAATGGATCAATTTTGGTTTCTGACCCCATGTCTTGCCAAAGACTCTGCGGCATGTCATGAGTACACCGGCATTCCGAGGGGTGCTTCACAATTCAAAATTTGGTACCCTACGCCAGAAAATCTTTGTAGAAAAATTTTCCGGATGTACTCAAGGAATCCCTAGGAATTCTGGAAAGCGACCTGAATTTCTCATAAGACTATCTGTATTTTCCAGGGAATTCTCAGACATACCAAAGGATAATCAGACGGAATTCTTGGTAACCTGGTAATTTATATATATTTTACACCGATAGGAAAAACTTGAATATTTCGAAAGAGGAACATACATTTCTGAGCAACGATTGCCGATTGTCAATTTGTCCCTGTTCTATAATTGCGCTATATATTCAATGAGAACAAGACCACAAACATATAGCTCTCATCAGATTTATGCACCGATTGTTTTGAAATTTGAAACAAGAGGCCAAGGCAGTAGGCACCACTTTCAATTTACTGAAGTATAATATATACACGAATTTCAATTTTCTAATTGATATTTTTAGTCATGATGTAAAATAAAATCCGGATCATTGATGTATATGTAGATATTGTTCTCGTATAAATGTATGGATGTACTTGCTGGTAGTGTTCTCATTGTTCTTTATTGATTTGTTTATTCATTTTTCATAACTCAGTTGACACGCTAATAAAGGATTACAGCGAGTAACTGAAAATTGTCGCTGTCTCTAAAACGGTAAATGATACGATTGATACGAAGTTGGTTCAATTAGGCTGTGACTTGTCTGACATTGTGTGTTCAGATTGTATGGCATACTTGTATATGTTACCTAAGATGAAATGAACAGGTAAATATTAATGGCATCCTGGATCATACTAAACAGATATTTACGAGGTATATAAGAGGATCGAATTCGAGGCAATTCAGTTGAAATTACAATGAATAATCTCAGTAGGTACTCCTTAATGTGTGTTTCTGCCACATGTATATGTCTGACGTTCTCTTGATTTCGAAGTTGTTATATCTTTAATCTACCTACTTATTGCACCTTATAGCGTGTATATATGAAAAATTGTATTTTTTCTTCAACCACGTATGAAAACGTCGATAAGCACACTGTTTTGTTACTTGGAAAGTAACTCCTATCACCATTGCATTGTTATTTGGAAGAAAAAAGCACACGTGTTGAAATGAAGAAAAAAATCGAACGCTCGCATGTATGTATGTGTTACTCACTGTCAAAATAAGCGCTTTTGTACACCACATTCATATTCATTGGATTATGTGCCTCTTTTCGGATTGTAAGGAGAATTCGTAACTATAATTTCAATGTGTCTCCTAGAGTAACACTGGTGTTTGAGGATATTACAATATTCTGGGTTTTCTCATCGTTCAGTTTCAGTTTATTTGCTGTGAACCAAGTGTTTGCTAATTTTTTATTTATCTCAATCATATGAGGTGAAGTAGTATATGATTTGTCTGAGCACATGGTTGTGTCGTCGGCAAATTAAACACATTTGATTGGTGAAATAAATGACGAATAATAACGGGCCGAGGACAGAACCCTGTGGAACGCCATGACAAATTGGCTTTAAATCTGACTTGAATTATTGATTTCGACGCACTGACACCTATTTTCAAGATAAGACTCTACCAGACCAAGAGCAGTGCCTCTTACGCCATGATAACTCAATTTTTGAATGAGGATAGAGTGAAAAACACAGTCGAAAGACTTGGTCAAGTCACATAAGGTTAAGGAAGTATGTTTACCCTGATCAAGACCCTCGACTATGTTCATCACGACTTGGTAAGCAGCTTGAGTATAATGGATTTATTTTTACGAAAACCGTATTGGGATTCACTAAAATAGAAATGACTTTCAAAATAAGAATACAACCGATTCTTTAGGATAATCTCTATAATCTTTCCAATAATTGGAATAACATCATAACCTCGGAAAAACCCTTACTACACTTTGATATAAGTTAGTCTGGAACTATTTCTACTATAATTCTGATGATGTTGATTGCAGTGAGTTACATCATCCACTACTTATTGCTATGGAAGAGTACGGCTTGCATCACAGTTTCCACTTTTTACATTTGAGATATATTTCTCGACTGATGTCAATATGTATTTCTAGTTGCGTGACATTCGTGTAGGCATTGGTTTAAAGATGATGATGATGATGATGATGATGATGAAAGTGCTTTATTGAACATAAATATACAATATAAAAAATGCTCAAAAGGCTATTGACCGAGGTGGTTTTGGTTCCTTTTGAGTACCATTGGTTCTGTCAGCTCCATGTTACATTGTTTGTGTGCGAACATTGGTTTTAAATATCAATGAAACTATTGTGCAAACGATGGAAATTCAGTTATTCACAAATGGAATTGTCGAAAAAGTTATCAATAATTACCTGAAATATGGAAATACTTTGGAAACACATAGTGAGTAATATCGAATCGACACCACCTGAAATTATAGAGAATGCTCAAGTTATATCTTTGATATGACTTCTCGCGAAATGAAAGTATTTATGGTCGTAGGAAAAATAGTGTACAAAATTCGTTGGAAAGTGCATATATAACTTTCCGAACTTGTAACGTGATATACTATTTCCACACTCCTCGATTAAAAAGTGAATTTGTCATTGAAAATCTTATCTTATATATAATTCGATGGATTCGAGTGTTTTTCCCATCAGAAACTAGTCTATGAATATCCAACAAACTTATCCAACAATGTGCTATTATTTGTTTCTTCAAAATAAAGCTCATTATTTTTAATCTTAAACCTATAATTGGAATAGAATACGATAGAATTCATAGGAGCTACTACATTGTTTACATAATTAGGTATAACTTAAATATTGACAAATAGTAGGTATATGTATGTAAAATATCTATTTATATATCTATATAAGACGCACACAATACATACGCATATTGCTATGTGGTTCGTTGTTGAAACTATAATCTGGAAATTATTAGTGGAGAAAAATATAAGTTATTTCATACATTTTTCAGGTCAGATCATATTATGAATTGTTCGAAAATCTATTTCATATATTCATCGATGGTGTATAGAAGAATGCCTCTTTCAACAGCTGCTTTTAATTTTTGCTCTCTGGGTAGGTATTTTATTTTATATTTGAAACAACATCGGTGAGCATTTTGTATCACAATCATATACCTATATAAATTGAATAAACCTATACGTCACAAATCACAACATGGTAGGCATCAGCTGATGGGGATTGGAGAGGACTAACAAAACTCACATTGGTGCGTGTTTAGGTAATTAATATATATTTTTGTGATTTCAATAGTATTTGTCATTATTGTATTCCAAACCATCAAGTAGTTATTCTAAATAATTATAGGAAGGTACAAAATCAAATCACCATGGATATTTGATATTATGAAGATGAAGTATCCTTCTATTTGTGATGAAAGATGTAGAGCCGAGTGTAGTGCATACCAAAAAATCCTGATCCCAAAATAAAATTTCTAGGAACTTCTGCTTATTTCGAGTTTTGGATTGAGTTCCGATTGATAATTACTCTAGGTATATTATAAAGAACTCACAACATGTCTGTATCATGTCTGTATCAATACATAATAATGAAATTTGAAATCAATGTTTCATTCCAGTAAAACTCTATCCCTATATAAACATCGCTTTTCAAACTAACCAAATATAACTTGTTGATATATTCTTCCACAATTTACAATATATCACAAACAATATGTCGTCTCTAACAATCGCAGGTGTATAAGTGGTCTGTATTGTTTGCATAAAAAAAGTTAATTTTGATCACTTTATATCCCAACATACTCAATCGCGATATTATATGGAAGTGGAAGAGTTCACCAAAACATGCAGATATATAAAATTTCTTGAAAACATCAAATTTTTCCACCCTACTGGCGTAAACGAAAATTATCGAATTCTCGATATTTATTATCACCTGAGGCTATACGTAAGCAGGGTAGCGAGTCACGAAGAAATAGAGCAAGGGCGAACGCCATTTAGGGGATTTTTGGGTGATAGCCCTATTGATTAGCATCAGGGTGTGGAAGTAAAACTGCATGATTTGAGTTATAGGCATCAATAACAACCCCGTTTTGGGATATAAATAGCCTGACACTTGACGACATTGTTTTGCTGTTCGGGCGAAGGCCTCACTGAGAAAAATCGTCCAAGTAAAATGTTCTCTAAACAAATGATTCAGGTACAAATCATCAAGAACTTTGAAAATAATCAGTCATTCAGCAAAAAAAATAACATTCCATGTTCGAACAAAAAAAATATTTAAAAAAACTAATCCAATAGCCTTTGTTTTTGACAAACAAATGTTAATTTATCAACTATTTGTACTCCAGGTTTGAGTCTTGATCTCCTGTCACTGATTATTTGTCCAGTTTTTGAGACTATCAACATTCAACATTTTAAAGAAATGGCTTCCTCACTGTTGTTTTTCGGTGACTGACGATCTCTTGGAGTGAAAATGATGAGTTTATGGACCGATAGTTTATCGATACTATTAAAAAACTATCGATTGTTTCGGTAGTGCAAATCTATCTAATTTTCCACCTCTAAGGGCCGGTTTATCAATGCAGGGTTAGGTTAATATAACCCAAGGTTAACAGCTAACTCTGGGATAAAATGTTTATTCACTTCGAGGTGGGGTTAAACGCTATCAAAATCAAACGGGAAATTAGCTCTAGGATAAAGTTAACCCCGAGTCAGCTTACCCCTCGGGATAACCCTGCATTGATAAACCGGCCCTAAATGCAACATCATTCAGGCATAGACAGTTCTAGGGGTAGGAACGCTATGGTTTGCAAGGTGTATTACTGGGATTTTTATAGTGCACATTCATTTTATTATAATCAGTTTGTATACATGTGCACTCGTCAGGCTCAAATAATTACAAAGTAACAGATTTTGAAGGTGTTCATTTTCATTTCATTATAATCAGTTGTATTTTTTGCACTTGTTGTCGGACGTCAGCTAGTGACTAGTGGAATAAAGTCTATGTTTTGAAAAGTGAAATTAGTGACGGTCTATCCGACGATTAATATAGGACCAATACAGCTGTAGCTCGTAACCTATTGGGAGCTCAGTGATCGCTTACTAGAATTTTGTTTTCCTCTCGTCCCAAGCTATTTGGTGTACTCATGATAATTTTCTCATTACTATAACTTATCAGTTAACTCATAGGAAAAAGTAACTAACTCACCATAAGCTAACTATTAATTCGAGGTGAGCTATAGTCAATAGCTTAGGCAAATTAAACAACTCACTTATGGGTGGTTCACCAGTCGACTTCTGGCTAGTTATCGAATGAAAATTAATGGCAAGTGATTTATTCAAGCAACCTCATTTTGCTTTTAGTTTTGCTAGTTAGTTGAAGAGATGTCCCATATAGTATATAAGTTTTTATTTATCATTATTAAATATTCGCTTGAGACTAATGAGTTTTTCTCTCCGTGCTAACTAAACAGAAAAATTATAGGTTTCGAAAGTGACATTTGTATATCGGACACTACGGTTGAAAAAGAAGAATATAATAACTCACTTTCCAATCCAATTCGTAGCAACTGGAAATCAATTCATTTTGGCAAACTTTCCATCAGTTGAGCTGGGGAGTTAAGGAAGTAAGGGTCTTCCCGATTTAGTTACCATGTAGCGACTTATTCATTCCTCTTCTCGTTGTTAACAAAACTTCACCTGATGTCGTTGATACTCTGGAGAATTGCAGAACCTTTTGATCGATTCAGTCGCTCGTCTGTATAACAGAAGTACAGTAACTACAGTTACCTGGTGATATGGATCTACGCTGGTTAACGGAGGAATATATCTCTGAGTGAATATAATATGGTTTCCGAAACATATTTGTGATAACTGATGGTTCCATGGAAAATAAAAAAGGGTTCCAACTTTGGACATAATGACATGACTGTTGAAGGATCGAATTCTACCCGTGTATGATATCGAATTAATAATTAGAACGTTATTATGCACGAGTTGCTTCGATATTATACTGCAATTGGTTTTGCGTCAGGAAAAATTTTCAATATCACAACCCAATTATTTTTGATGAAGCAATTGAAAAATGTATACAATTGATATTCCAATTAGGTACTTACAGTTTCAGAATTATTGATAGATTATATCCTCACTTTATAAATGGTATTGAAAAACTAGCGTTGAATTATTTCCTCTTTGAACATTGATCTTTTTCCGAAAATAAAATAAATTGTATCCTTGTAATAATTCACAGATATATAAATTTCAAACAGCACATGAGTTACTGTTTTGAACATTAATAATTTCATCTTTTCGAAAAGAAAATGAATCTTGTCATTGTAATAATTACAGATATATAAATTCCAAACAGCACATGAGTTCAATTTAGATGCAGTTCAATATGTTCTTACACAAATCTAGTCTCTTTCATGTAGAGGAAACCTATCGAAATAATCGTCATAATAAGGTTCAATGAATTGTCTTATTCATTTCATAAACACGAACTCGACTTTGTATAACGGGTGATAGATAGTCATTTTTCATTCGTGAACTTGTGCGAATTTTCATTTCTGTATTGAAATGTTGTATCTATGAAATGTCCATTTGTTTCAGACCTATTCCTATTTGCTGACGTTTTTCTTGCATATTCAAGGGAGACTTGCATTAGTTTAGTTGAACATCGATGCGAGTCTACTTAGGGTATTTCTCTCGAAAACATTGCCCTTGTTAACATAATCACCCATATCGTCGTTGAATTATCTAAGGGGCGTATATGGATTTGAACAATTTCTTAAGGTCTTTCATGTTGTCACTATCGGAAGAATAATAGAACCATTTCCTGAAAGATCAGGAATTGATGTACTTATTCCACTTTGAGAGCAAATGAATCAGCTTCTGCTCAAGTTGTTACCCGAGAAAAAAACTACGCCATTTTTTGATATACGCCCCTTTGTAAATTCAACGACGATATGATCACGGCAATCGCGCTTGACATTGTTATATTTGAGGACAATTTTCATCAGATACTGACATTCAATCAAAATAAACCGCCAAAAGTAAATGAAAAGTTATCCACAGATCACAGAATCTGAGATCCATTGAACTTATTGACATGGAACACGAACATTTTACGTGTCCCAAATTATCCACACTCCACATGCAATCCTTTCAATGAGCACGATGAAAAGTTTGAGCTGACTGGTAAACACCCATGAAAACGTAACTGTGGCATTCTCTATTCGAATTATCAGCAATTCGTGGATTGCATGTTTGGATATTATAGCCTATGACGAGACTGATATGATCACACCAATTCTCCCAAGTGAATTTTTATTAGTCCAACAATATGATGCATATTCTTGGTTTATCGATAATGATTCGAGAACATGTGAAAATACACCATCTGACATAATTGCTGCATTTGTTGATGAGCTGAAGGGTTTTTTTACTATTCGAAGAATATATTCCATGCATAGTGGATTTTAAATGTTAATACAACAGCTATGCACCAACATTTCAAGGATAAGTCGCAGACTGCATATCGTAAGAAATGTTGCTATATTTCGTTGTCATTGTCCAATTTCCTATCTCATTCGAGTAGATTCAATTCAGCACAATTACGATGCCTAATAACGACGAATTAACTGAATTGAAATTCGATCGCGTTCAAATGGAGGAAAAATTGACAAGGACTAAACATTAGACTTATCAAACATTGACGATACTATTTACAATCAATTGAAGATATACAATTACAAAAAATTGAACCTATTCTCGATGAGTTTTCTGACATTCAAACAAGAATAGAACGTATTGATTTTGTGGAGTTAGAGTCGAAAAATCGTGAAGAATTCGAAGATTCTTATTTTCAACTAGTCGCTCAAATGACAGATACAATAAATATTTTTGATAATAAATCACCTTCTACCAATATTTCGAATGTCATTCCGACGGGTCAAAAACCGCAAGTAAAACTGCCTACCTTGAAATTGCCTACATTTCGTGGTCAATATACGCAATGGCTGGAATTTAGAATAAGTCACTATCAGACATAGAGCAATTCTATTATTTAAGATCCTCACTAGAAGGGGATGCTAGAAAAATAATCGAATCAACCGAAGCCTCAGCTGGAAATTATCAAATTTCGTGGCAATTACTTCTAGATCGCTTTGAAAATAAACGTCTAATAATTCATAACCATTTAAAAACAATGTTCGAACAAGGTGTGTTAAAAAACGAACAATAATCTGAGAAAAATCTACTGGACAATACGAACAAGCATTTTGAGATCATTGAAAACTCTAGGCCAGACAATTGACAATTGGGATACTCTTATAATATATCTGATAACAAGTAAATTAAATTCAGTTACGTTGAGAGAGTGGGAGTCATATAAATTGCCAAAAGAACTTCCGACCACGAAATTCATGATTTGGAGCATTCTAGCGCCGAATCTGTTAATACGATCGAGTTGAGCCAATGGAGACTTTTACTCAGAATGGTTGCAGCTAAGACATATAAAAAATCCAGCCATTTTTACCGAAATACTTTTTTCCATAAGAAGTGTGCGTGGCTCGGTGCGTGGTCCTTTGTGATGGCCAGGAGTGTTGGAAGTATGCTCAATATTCGTGTTTCCAGTGTAATTTCGAGGCAGCACATTTCATTTCAAATTGTACCTTTTACATTTTGTACAATAGAGAGTAGTCTAATAACTAGTTGGGAGATATTTTGCAGACAACGTATTTAATCTTGATGTTTATTTCAGCATGAACACGCAACACTGTTTAATATTTTATAGCATCCGTTTCATTTGATTCATAATTTATGAACGTGCGTTCCATTCAATAATGCATCAGTTGTATTACAGTTCATGCAGTAATGCTCATGGCGAATTTGTCTCGCACAATTTTTATACAGTAATTTAATTTTAAGCGAATTAAACGTGCACATGCATATGGATAAAAACGAAATTGAAGCCTCGAATATGCAAGAATAAAAATGTTATGCATGGCCAAGTACCTGCCTATAAGTTTCACGCAATACAACAAATATTTTTTTCCACAAACGTCAAAAAATGACATGGTTCGCGCATTGACAACAATATGCGAAGTGACCCTTTTTTTTATTTTCCTTCGTTACCATGACACCGTGCGCGAAGTAGTGTGCGAAATACTTACTTCGCACACTGCATATATGGGATTTTTATATTTTAACCTTTATGTTCCTCAATCAAGCAAAAATCCAAGAAATCATTTATTTATTAATGAATAACAATAATTAAGGCTTTCAGATTGTGAGAAAATTTAATACTACCTAATTTTATTTATTATTTACAATGTTAACATTAATGGTGCAGCCAGTGCACAAACCAATATTTATTCCTAAACCAGATAACTCAGATTCAGCTCGTGATATCGTAGTTTTGGGAGTTGAAAGACTATCCATTTTTGATTTGCAAGCAACTGCCGTAGAGGTGACAGCACTTTATCCTGAAATTTCACACATATATCGTCCCCCGTATTAGCAAGAACTGTCACATTGAGATAATTGTCAACAAATGCCATTTTATTTCCATAGTTACAGTAATTACTTGATTTGAACAATATTTTTGACGTTTGTAGAAAAAATTTTGTTTGCATCTCATGCGCGAAATACTTTGATGATCTCGACTAAGAAAAATCAGTTCTCGATCACCAAAGTAGCATTTCGCGCACTAGATACAAAAATAAATATTATTCCATGGACGGATTACCTATAGCTTCGTCTTTATCTATGTCCATTAAGTATAATATGTGATATTTTCAGTATTGATAATCCTTTCGAGATTGATTTCATTACAGAAAATACAAGATGATGATATCTTCTGAATAATTATCAAACCTGATAGGTATATTCAATCGAAAACGATTTTTGAACCTTTAAAAAATGAAAATGCATGTTATAAAAATTAATTTACCTATAGTTATCTCTCCAACCTGTCCAATTATGGAAAGGATGGTACGTAGTTGTGAAGTACCCTGTATACCAGTAGTGCATATATTTATAAAAATTTTTCTGGCGGGTGAAAACTCGGGGATTTGTACTTGCAAAATTATGAAGTTCCTATGACATAAACGTCAAAATCTGATTGTTCAAGAAACTTTCTCGCTGGTATTTTCGCTAAGATTTGCTTGTCACTTAAGTCTTGGATTTGTGATTATGTATGGTTGAAAAAATCAACATCGACAGCTATTCTAAAGTACTTGAGAATAATAATAATGCATGAGCGCGAAATTGTTAAATGCATTATAAAAATCCAGTACCTACGAACATAAATAAAAATGGGGTTGATAACTCGAATGTGTTTTCTGGCGTATAGGCAGGCAGGCACATGCGTTAGGGGACATGCCATAGTAGGTCACCAGAAACTCAATACGAAAACTAACAGCCACCGGGATGCTCATAAGAAAACTTAATGGCGTTTATTATAGGTTCATCATATTCAGGGTCATGACGTGAATGTTATTTTGTTCTAATGCAACTTCAAAATTCATATTTTGAGTTCAACGATATATTTCTATATATTAAGTATGTCATATGATATCGTCAGTTTTTGTGACCACCCTTTTATTGTGAAGCAAGAGACCTGCCGAGCTTCTCCCCATAAACAGCAGAATTGTGGGACCCACTTCCGTGATGCGTAATAAACGCCAAACTTTTATTACTCTACAAATCTCTGGAAAAAGTCTCTCATATTTCGGACGTAGTGTCGCAACGCATCTCCTGTCGCAATTACGAAAAATCCGATGTGAGTCGCCAATTCATCAGACTGGCAATTTGCACGCATTATGAGATTTACAAAACTGAAATGCCTGTCAGGAAATTTATGGGGAACTAATCTCAAATAATAGTTATGTATGTGTCTTTGAGCCCTGGTTTCAGCCCATTTTTCTCGGAGCTCCTTGACCTATATCGATCGAATTTGAAAATAACCAGGAACAGGATGGGATTGCATTAGGTGTTCTCCACGGGATTTATTCAGTTCTGAATGTCTGGAAAGGCGTGAAGAAACATCACATCCCAGCGCTGTTTTGCATTTGAGATTCGCGAGAAAATTGCTCTGTCGAATTCACCAGAGTTGCTGTAGGTATATTATAGAGAGCACTAATTCTAGTGAAAAATATGAGCAAAGGCACGCAAGAGTACGCAGTTTACAAGAGTATGCAACATACATTTTTCGAAGACATCGTGCACTATGCTCTCAGTTGGCGGTAAAATTTGATCGAATGATTCATTCGTCTGTTAGGGCAGATTGTGTGTGTTGGGCAGATGCAGGTATTAATTTTGGTGTGCCTTTCATAAGCCCTGAACTAAACAAATCTAGGTTTAAATAGTATTTGAGTGCATGAAAAACTCAAAAATGTACTCAGGAACGTGCACTTCGCATTCTTTATTCAGTTTTTATAGACATGTGTATCCCATAAAAATAATTTTTAATATAAACAGCCAAAAAAATGTCGTAAAAACGAGATCGAATGGAAAAATTAGGCGACAAGGAAAGTGAGGAACACATATTTTGTCCAGCTTTTACCGAGAAGTATACGAATCCCCCTATATAAAGAAGACTGGATCCAAAATGTATGGGTAGCCAAAAATGGTGGCATGAAGATTGTACAACATATGAGTATGTTGTAGGCCATTTCGAATGTGATCTATACATGAATTAGTTCGGTGCGTACTCTTGGTATATATAAGAGTGCACATTCTCATCAGACCACAAAATCGTTTTTTATTATTTCAGATTTATGTATTTTCTTTCTGAATAAAATATTTCTCACACTCTGTAGATTATTTTCATTCTTCTCATGATTCATTAAGACTAATCTCTTTCGAGTAATTGAATGAAATCAACTAGGTGCGTACCTACTCTTTTGTACTTTCAGAGGTTGACCAAACATTGATCAGTATCTGACCAATCAATTCCAATACAGAGACTCGGATTAAATTAATGGTCCATCATATTTCAGGACCACCATACATTTTATCTCACTCTGCAATAAAAATTGTAGCATACTTGAATGCAGGTAATACACATGGAAAAACAAACGAGACGAGAAACTATAACATTATAAAAAGTAGCAGATATTAATATAGAATAAATAGGAAACACGAGATACACAACTTTTATGGAAGCAATAATCCCTCATATTCATGCCCAGACTAAAAATTAATTTCAGAAATAGAATGTGAAAATCTTGTAGTGACACTTATTGAAAGGATAAAATCCAATCGGATCTCTCATTTCACATACATAGCAACCGGAAAATTTTGTATTTATGTATTAATGACCTGTCATAGGAACAAGATATAGTTACTGGAGAATACCCTTCAGCATAGATTATCGTGTTTACATTTTACCACTATTTCCGGCTGATTGAGAATTTCTGTCGCTAGTGGGATGATTAGGAGGGACATCTCAGGGGCATTCATAAATTTACCAAACTGGTGAACATCCATGAACACCTCCATACTTCCGCAAGAGTGAATGTATTTAGAAAAAAAAAACTGATCTCTAAGTCTTCTGCTCTCACTCACTCATCACTCATTAGTTGATACTTGAAACAATATTAAGAACATAATTTGGATTTAATCCTGATCTATAAATTTCTATACCTGCCTGAAACCTAGCTGAAATTTGTGTTTAATGAGAATTAAACAATTTCCGAAAAATTCATAGTTCGCTATGGCAGTGTTGAGATATACTCGAAATAATTCTAAAGAAGAGTTGTTCAGACTCAATTTTATGTAGGTACATGATTGAAATACTCCATATATGATATACAGTAAAAATTGATGGTTAATATGTTAATACAAATATGTTGGTGTCTTTCATTTGAAAAATGAAAGGACAAACAACTCAATAAAATTTATTAACTCCATAAAAAACTTGTTTGCGCCAGCGATGATAACTTTCTTGCTATCATCAGAAGTAGAATATTCACTATACGTTTATTGGATAAAACCATGACAAATTTCGCAATCCAGTTTATATCGAAATGCATAAAAATGCGGCCACAAAACATTCGAAATTATGCATTCTGTGCGTTGAACATTTCTTCATTTTTATAAAAGTAGCGTTATGCAATAATCCAGATATAGACAAGTTTTCATTGCCATTAAATACCATTATAATTTGTGTCAAAGTTGTGAGCTACTTTAAATAACTAATTTTTATTGAATAGCTAATTAATTTACTTTACTCACACGTGCATATTATAATAATGATGAGTTATAGGTAGATGACAATAGGAGCGTCCAATTTAACTCCCTGCTATATATCTTCCAATTACCGAGATATTAAATTATGTCTCGCAGTTTATATCAAAGCTGTAGAGCTTTACTAATGATACCATTTCATTAACATCTACCCTGGAAATGAACCAAT